>JAFIRS010000230.1:0-600000 GCA_018342105.1 Gonioctena quinquepunctata | reverse complement strand
GTCCCAATGATATTCGATAGATCGAAATACTGCTTTGTCAAGGGCATGGTGCTTATGGGCTGTACTGGAGGGTAGAGAGTACAAGGCAATATCGTACCGATTATAACTCTCAACAATTGCGTAGCCCAAATGGCATTTGGAGCCATAAAAAATGAGCAAGCAATGACCTACAGGTTTGTGCCTTCCAAAATGGTGTAACCAGTCAACAATAGCTATTTGTATAACAAGGGAGGAAAGTGCTACTTTTCCTCCCGAGGATGAAGTTAATTCAGGGGAGGAAAAGGCACTTTACCACCATGTTATACATATGATTTTTCGCCTCCCTCGAATAACATGTCATTTTTGAATAATTTATTTGTGAAACTAACCAACAAAATTTATTAAAGAACTAAAACTAAGAAGTAGGTACAGTATAACTTATAGGAACGTTATTTTCATTCTTGCATCCTACATATTTTCAATTTGCCGTAGAGTAATTATTTATACTAATGTTAAACGTGCAGTTTTGAGCAGTGGTTATTTGAATACCACTAGAAGTGAGAGCTGGAGCCAACGCAGTTTTCGTGATATTTTCATTAACAACATTATTATTATATAGCTGGTATCCCCCGGAAGTACTCCTACTTGGCTGATTACAATCGCAGGTTCTAATCCTGCTCGAAGATAATATTTTTTATGGAATTTAAAAATTTGTCTGAAATTCTACGATGTTCCTTATATTGGATTATGTTTCAAACGAAGTGGATCTCTGCCCCACCTTCCCCTAACTTGCCCAAAGATCAGTCCAGTTTTCGTTTTCTTTGGTGAGGGAGTGGATCAGCGAAGTCACAGTTTCTACTTACCTATATAGGCCAATCAATAGAGATTTTCTGACAAACAAGCTACTACTGTGCCATCATACGAAATACGGTCCGTTGTTATATCCTGTTATGTTTCCTACTCCCCACTGCCACTGCTAATATTGTTATAAACATTTAAAAGCATTTTTTTTTCATCATTTTTGTTTTGTTACTTGAAAACTAATAAAGCAATCTCAATAATCTCGGACGAATTGTAGAGAATCTAATTGCAAAGTAAATGTGATCTAGCACAACTCGATCGGATCATTAGTAACGGAGAAAAACCGGAAAACCCGAAAAAATCAGCTTTTTTTTTAAATTCATAACTTCGCCACTATTTAAGTTGTAGTGCAAACTTTCCACGACATAGTAGTGACTGATAGTACTTCATGTATGAGAAACTCAGGCGCTGTCGGATCATTAGTTTTGGCATAATTGCAATCTGAATTTTTTAATGCACTTTATTGCAGCAGACCTGGATGCGTCATAGGTGGTCCGATTGCGATTTTCCAAAAAGATTTCGAGAGAAGAGGTACAGTTCTAGAAAACGTGTATTCTTATTTTGCGTTAAAACTCTGCAAAACAGGTGAAAAATACTTGCAAACATGATCGAAAATGGGCGAGTGCGTGAAAGCAACTGAATAGTGGGGGAAGAGCAGCAGACGCGGGAAAGCGTATGTATAGTAATACAAGCGCGCTGCGCCCGTTATGAATCTGCTGCTCTACCCCCACTCCCGAACCGCTTTCATGTATTCGCCGGTTTTCGGTCATGTTTGCAAGTATTTCTCACCTATTTCGCAGAATTTTAACACAAAATGAGAATGGTCATTTTGTAGTACTATACTTGAACTCTCAAAATCTTTTAGGAAAATTGAAATTGAAATTTAAAAAAAAGCAGATTTTTTCCGGTTTTTTTTCCGTTACTAATGATCCGATCGAGTTGTGCTAGGGCTCATTTTCTTTACATTGGATTCTCGTCCATTGAGAGTATCGAGATTGCTTTATTAGTTTTCAAGTTACAAGTCAAAAACGATGAAAAAATGCTTTTAAATGTTTATAACAAATTAAGCAATGACAGTTGGGAGTAGGAAACATAACAAGATATAACTACGGAGGACCGTCTTTCGTATGATGGCACAGTCGGTTTCCTTGTAGTATTTTTGTCACAAAAAAATCTCTATTGATTGGTCTTATATATGATCAATTTGGAGTAGAAGAAAAGAATTCGAAGATTAAGTTGAGTTGAGTTTGAGAAAGCGCATTTTATTCGAATTCAATTCAAGGAGAATTCAAGCTCAGCACGTATTTATGCTGAATGTTTTGGATTGCAAATCTGATTCGATGTATTCATTATCCAATTATATAATTTCTCTTCATTGGAGATTTGATTTTTTTCAATATTTATCCATTGGTTTCAGATATTTAGAATACTGCAAAATTATCATATTCTTTCCAATTTTAATCGGAAGAAACTGCCTTGTAAAATACATTGGTAGACAATGAAAACAGTAGATTAGTAAGTTTCTCATTTAGCTTTACATTACAATTGAATACAATACGTTTCTGAAAAAATGACGAATATAAGAGAATTTCCATCAAAGGAAGTGATTCATTCACTGAAAAAAAAATACTTAATGAGAACAGAATCCTACTCATCGTTCCAACATTATGTGCTAACTTGATATTCATTTACATCAATATGTAGTTAAACAATTGGCTATTTGCGAAGGGCTTGGTGGGGACAGTCAAATCGATCGCAGCGCACGCTGCGGCAGAAATATGAGACATATCGGGAATGTCAAATTTGTTTTGATAATTCCACGTTCAATTCGTTGTCTTGTGAACTGTACAAATAATGAAACAAATTGTTTTTTCAAATTGTATACTTTTTCAAAATCAGCACGGAAATTAGAGCAAAGAAAGAAATTGATAGCTGCTGTAAAAAGGAAAAAGTAAGTGACAACCTCATATTACAATTTCACTGAATCACACGTTTGTACAAACGTTATATGGCAAGATGGAACATAATAGTCTCGCCAAATCAACCAATAACTGAAAGCTGTTGTAAAAAGGTAAAAGTGGGTGGCAACCTCATATTACGATTTCTCTGAGTAAATTTTATTTTCGCGATGTTATGGGTTCACAGGTTGGTACAAAAGTTTTATAGCAAGGAGGAACATAGTGGACTCAAAAAATCAACCAATAACTGGAAAAGTAACTGAACTGAATCCAGCTCAACTCAACAACAACAACGCAGGGTACTAGATGTTTTGTAGGATGTTAATTTCACTGAGGTTTGCCTAATAATATGGACTTGTATTAAATAACTTCGGCCGTTAATTCTCAGTCCTTCAACATTCCTCAAATGTGCCGAATCTTATTCAATACCTTTCATCACAGTTTGAGGTTGGAAAGATATGTTTTATGCTTTCAAATCCTGTTCTCATTATTAAATCCATTTGTTCAACCTACAAATATTATGAATTGCTCTCAGATATCGACAATGTTTGATATTTCTTCAAGTTTTTCACTTGATTTTGATAGGAATTATCAAAACATGGCTTGTCATCTAACTGTCAAAGAATTCCCGAGTTCCGAAATGTTGCACATAGCCAATAGGTACAAAAAACTTCTCCATTCGCATTTTTCATCAAATCTGCTTTCTTATGATCGAACATATATGTATGTATGTAGTATATACTCTTTCCATCATATTTTCTAACCAAGTATAATATATCCAAATAAATATTTATTTCCTTCGAGTATGCATATTACAGAATCCATTATCCGATTCTATGAATTCAAATGAAATATACTGTATTCCAACTATTGCAAGAATATTCATTCAGTTCCAGTGGCACATATTCTTAGTTCAAATAATATATATTCTAGAAAAAAAATAATATATTAGATAGGATATGATAGGATATTTGATAGGATATGATTCTTGAATTTAGTAAATTGAAAGAATTGGAGTGAATAAATAATATCATTTCAAACCAAAATAATAGTTGATTTGAAATAAAAAACTGTAGTTTTCTTCGAAATAATATGTTTAATTTTGCCATATTGAAACAACGAGTTTGATCAACTGGAATCAAATTGTTTCGATTCAATATTTTTTTTTGTTTTCGCACAAAACTTTGTACGACTAATAATTTATTCTCAAAAGAATTCCACTCTTACCATTCGTTTTCGTTGCGCCTAGATAATATATTATAATAATGATATAATGCTGTTTGTATATCACGGAAAAAAGGGATTTGTTAATTCAACCAAATTGATTTGGTCACTCTTATTGGTTCGACCCGACTAAATGAAATTCATCCCAAAACACAGAGGTAGTAGAATGATTGTATTGCGGTGACAAAATGGATTTTTCAATGCAATGCTAAAATTTTTTTTATTTGAATATATAATCATCTATTGAAACAATCTCCAACTCATATTGAATAAAAATTTGTTTCAACACAAATATAATATTTATTTTAACCAAACCAAACAACGGTAATAGATCAATTCAAATAGAAGAATATAATATTGTTTCAATTATATGCGTTAGATGGCGAAGCGTCCGCACAACTGACCCTAACTTTATGTGAAGAAAACCGTTTAAATTCGATTTTTCTATTCATTCCACTTCACATGGCACTTATCTCTCACTATATGCTAGACGGGCTTGCCACTCCTACTGAGAAGGAATCTTTTATTTAGAAACCTATCGAGGTGGGAGATTTTCGGAGTGTTTCTTTCTGTCACTAGGTACCGCCAGTTAAAGTTTATCTTTTCCGGCGTACCTATAGGTGTTACAAGATCGATGATGGTTTGTTTATGTTGTGTCTCACTTCAGCCAGAGTTCTTTGGACTTTTGGCTGGTTGACTACTCCGTACTGATGAGGGCCAAGAAGCCTGAAACCGGTATGCGGATTGTTAGGTGAACACGACTTAAATTAAACATAATCGAGCTTATCAGAAAGAAACATTTGCATTCAATGTCCATTGATATTTTATGGAAGTATGCATGGATTTTCAGGTGAATATCATTCAACGTTATGCGTGGTATTTGCCAGGAAAGTAGTTGTTTTTCACCTGAGATCTACCTTTCTCTGGTTCAATTTTATATTGAATCCTTTATGTGAAGAAAACCGTTTAAATTCGATTTTTCTATTGACCCTAACTTAGATTATGTTACCGAATAGCAAAGCCAACTTATCATCGTTGCGACGCAGTGTGACCAGATGTAGCACTTTCGGTGCTACTGTAGCACTATATTGCATAAAAAAACATTCGTAGCACTAAAGGTAGCACTTCTCGAAATGTAGCACTTTTGTAGCACTTATTTTGTATTGTATTAAGTGACGAAAGTGGACCCACGCAGGTAGCAGATATTGCACTGAAGTTTCTTGAAGGGTCTATGAAATCCGACAACACTGCATTGTTAAGTTTCAGAATATTTTGTTGACAATAATGACAATTGACAGACATAAATAATCTTATCTTACTATCTGTTATTGTGTTCTGTGTATATTGTCTTTGAAACTGACACTTTGAATGAGTTAGAGATTGAGGTATTCTGATTCTGTTCATTCTGTGTTTGTGCTTTGAAGTATTTGAAGTTTGATTGAACGATTGAACGTTCAAGCTCACTCACAAGTGATTCACAGAAAGAATTATTTTCAGAATGAGTGATTCCGATGAAGATTCCCATCGAAAAAGGAAATCAGCTGAATGCCGGAAGAAAATTGTAGCCGCATCACAGTGCTCGCAAAGCCGTGACCAACGTTACCGTCAAGAATGGGAAATGAAAAAAGAATTCAAAACCTGGCTGACAAAATCGTCCAACAATAATGCTTTCTGCAAAGTATGTTCTCAAACTATTCAAAGCAAATTATATTCAATAACTCGCCATGCCGAATCAGATAAACATAAAAAAGCAATGAAAGGATATTCTGGTTGTAGCAGTATTAATAAATTTTTCAAACCAAATGTGTCAACATTAGAAGAGGCAACTAAAAGTGCAGAAATTAAATTTGCTTGTGCACTAGCAGAGCATAACATATCATTTCGATTTATGGACCACCTATCTGGTAGAATACACATATTTATCATGAATACATATCTTGAAAGTTAATGTATTTTTTTTCAGATGTAATTTCATCAGCTTTTCCGATTTAGCCATTGCCCAGAAATTTAATTGCAAGAGAACTAAAAGAGCAGCCCTGATTTATAATGTTGTCAGTGCCCAATTCATAGATGAAATGGTGTGTGAATTAAAAGGTGTGGAAGGCAAACCAAAGAAATTCTCCCTAATAATCGATAATCAACGGATATCAGTACGCACACAAATTTGGCTATAGTTATAAAATTTTATAGTGAAAAGTCGGATAGGAGTGATAACCAATTCACTGAACTTGGTAGAAGTGCAAAATACTAGTGCAGAAGGACTATTCCAAACTTTGAAACATGAAATATCCTCTCAGGGTCTGAATTTAACTGACATGATTGGCTTTGCTGCTGATACAACCAATGTTATGTTTGGTGTTCATAACAGTGTTGTTCAGAAATTGAAACAGGTATCACCTGATTGCATTTTCGTTAAATGTGTTTGTCATTCAATTTTTTTGGCAGTTAGTAAGGCCTGTGAATTACTTCCGAAGGCATGTGAAGATGTTGTTAGAGACAGCTACTCATATTTTTCTTGCAGCTCCAAAAGGAAAAAGGAATTCCAAGAATTTCAAGCTTTTACTCAAACACCTGAACATCAGTTGCTAAAACTGTATGATATTCGTTGGCTTCCTTTAGGTTCTTGTGTAAACAGAATCATTGAATAGTGGGAACCACTGAAATTATATTTTCAAAGCCAATTTCTGAATGACAGACTGACCTCATCTGAAAGACTTTTCAATATTTTCAATAACCCCTTTCATAAACTATATCTACAATTTTTGGGCATGTTGAGTATAACAAATAAATTCAATACTATATTTCAGTCCCAGTATAGCAATACATAATCTCTATTTTGATATGTCGTCAGCATATAAAGCTATTGAGTATGTTTATGAAAACCTCATATATAAAACAAACACATGTAGAATAATTGATCCAGAATCAACACCCAATTCCTATTATCTAATTGTACTTTGGAGTCAAACTTCTATTTTACTTTCCAAAGATTTTGTCGCGTCCGACAAATTAGAAGTTCGTAACTTTTTAATGAAATGTAGAGAATTTCTGATTTGTCTTTGTAAAGGAAATTCGAAAAAGACTACCTTTTGATGATATCATTTTTGAACACGTTGAATTTCTAAATCCTCACACAGCTGTGAATGGTACTATACCGACCTTAATACCTGTTCTATTGCATTTTCCAAACTTATTTCCCGCCAATATTTTTGAATATATTGATGCTGATGGAGAAATATTCCATTTTGTGAAAGAATCGCAAATATTCTGCAAAGTGATACCCATATTTCCCCAGAAACATTCTGGGGCATGGTAGGTAAAATAAAAAATGATGGAAAGTTTGTTTTTTCAAATGTCTGTTTTTTCGCATTCAGTATACTTAGTGTACCTGTTTCGAATGCAGATTGCGAACGAATATTTTCATCGGTATCCCTAATAAAAACTAAAAGTAGAAATAGATTCAATAGTGATGGAGTAGCTAGTCTAATTATAACTAAAAAAGGCTTAAACGGAAAATGCAATGTTTTCGAACCTCTCCTAAAATGCTGAAAAAATGTAATAGCCACATATTGTACAAAAATGTTGATACGGCATTTGGGGAGTGTGAATCTGAAATGGGTGAGAATAAAGTGTAGTTGATAAGAGCGTTTTATTTTTCTCAACTAAATATACAAATTTTTTTCATTTGAGCCCGACGATGGCCGATGATGTATTTTAGACACTCCTAAAGTTTCAAAACACCGTTATTTTAATTCATCTTTTGGTCGAATTCTGAACTAGTTTCTTTCGTTCGAACAAATGCACAAACACTCGCTGGAACAAACTATAGGTTCGTTCGTTTATGCTCATCGCAGATACCATATAACAGTTTTTTATTGCATCACAAGTTGCCAACCTGAAATTTAAAAATAAAGAGAGAGAAAGACGTATGATATTCGACCAATAGAATTGAGTTTGACGCTCCCTAACGATGGAAGATGGAAATAGAACCATACTTTTGTAGATTATACACCATGTTGATTTGAATTGCCAATAAAAACAAAGCATTTCAAAATCATATTTAATATCATGATACATAAATGACGATCATTTCGTCCAGGTATGTGGCAACGTGGTAGCACTTTGAATGTGGTTGTTGTAGCACCGTGTAGCACTATTTGCAGAGAAGCGTAGCACTTATGACATTTCAAATCTGGTCACACTGTTGCGACGTCTGGATTTGAATGTCTGGTATAGGCTCTCATGCTCGATTTCCATATTTGTCAATTCAGTGAGATCAGCTTATTTTGTTGAATTGACATTTTATTGAATTCATCAATTCGACATAAATACTTGTTTGAATGAATATTTTTGTCAAAGCAATCAGTGAATTTTGTAGATCTGATTATTCGATTCAACAAAATAATTACAAGGTGGAAACAACATTTATGCAAAAATGGGTTATGAATAGAGTTGGTCGAATAAGATATTTGGTTCATGAAAATTAATTTCACTTAATTGAAACTTTAAATTTGATGCAAAACCAAGAAATAATTTCACTAATTTCGAAACCTTATTTTGTCGTGCATATACACTTTCATTTATTTGATTCAAATAAATTTAATTTGATTCAACAATTTGTTTTATCTGTGATAGTTTTCATTTCTGCTGATTAAAATGAGTTGAGGATGATTTCTCGGAGTTTGCGATTGTGAACATGTCGGCGCGGCGGTTTAAAAATGCGTATAACACCAATACTGTAATTTTATTAATAATTTTTTGGAACACAACAATTTTTTTCTTAACATACAAAATATATAAGTTATTAGACCAGTGATGGTTGGATTGGAGGGTTAGTATATTCATCGTTTTCGAATATAGCTTTGATTTTCCATACATTGTTGTGAGTATATCTCAATTCATTCCAAGTGAAATATATTTTTTTTTCGTTTTTCACAATTTGTTTTTCATTAATCAAGGTTCCAAGTATAACTACCGAGTCGTAAAATATCACAATTAATGGCAATATTGATTTTCGTACACTTGTTATTTTTTAAAGGAATGAGAGTATGAATAATTTTATTTTATAAGTAACTAATAATATTATAACAGATAATGACAAACAACAGTTTATGATACGAATTCCTAATTACTGGGTAATTTATCTAATGTTCCAAAAAGGTAAACAAATCTCCAGGAAGTGTTTTTACGTCTCTTATATCCAACATAGATTTCAAATTTTGACGTTAATTCATTTGGATATCGTCGGTAAAAAAAGACTGCGTGAAAAAAGGTTCAGTCTGTACAAAATGTATATGTATATTTCTACTACTCCACTGTTCGTAAAGAAGCTGAAAAACGCGGCTGATGAATGTCTTGTACCCCTTGCTCTTTGCCCTCCGTCTGGCCCACGGGACCCCGAACGACAGACGCCGATAGACTTATAAATACCTTCGATAAGGTGCGTCGCGGCGCTTCGGGACGATTCAGCACGACGACGGTCAAACTGGTTAGGAACTGGCACTAACCGTAAGTGAATCATTACGATTGTTACTTTTGCGACGTGGACCACACATTCGGAATATTTAGATGGAGATCTAGACATAATTCGTACCGGATGACTCACTCAGGATGTTGAAAGCACAGCTTGTCGTTTTTACGCTTCTCTAGTTCGAGGACACACTGAGATAAAAATACGTTTTCAGATTTCTACTTCACCATTATATGACCAGAATTGGAAATAAAATAGTTTACTTGTCTTCGAATTTTTTCTCATCGGAAATAAATTCCCAGCTGCTTACAAAATTCATATATACAGTGCGGCTTTTTATACCCCCCCACCCCTCTGTTAACTTTTACACTAAACATGGTATCTATATAATTGAAACTTTTTTCGGATTCAGAATGAATAATTAGTATTGTCTCAATTGCTGCAGATCAAGAAGGTTGGTAGACATTCTCAGTAATAGTTTATCCACTAATAACTAAACACCAAAGTATTCTTTGCTATATTTTAGTAACTAGTTATTGTTTCGTGGAAAATGTTGCATATACCTCCCTCAAGTTATGGTATGAAAACCATGCTGAACGCCCTAAGTGCGGTTTCATTTCCAATAGGTTGGCAAGGAAGGTCCAAGATCAACGTGGTCAACTTAACATACATTTGTCGTAGAATATCTGAAATTGGAGAAGACCTGATTGTTTTTCTATTATTCAATTCTACAAGGAATAAATCGCTGATGTATGGCTTTTTCTTTTTCAGTAAATCTTCGGAGATAATAAAAATATGAATTTTTTAAAAGAAGTTGATAGTATCCAAGACTATCAGAAGGTAGACTAATCTTAGTAAAAGAAATGTTTGCCTACTTAAAGGTATCACATATCGCCTACAGGATCGGTGTAGAAAAATCCACGTCTTTCTAACTTTCTGCATCTCCCGGTATGCAACAGTATATAATTAGCTGGGTAACACAATGTTTTTCGTTTTGTGCTGGGGCACATAAATTTAAATGGGTGGAATGAATCTGATCTACTACATTACAATGTATATTATATAAATCATTCAAAGTGAAGTTTACATCGAGCGTAGATAGTTTTATTGTACATGAAGCTGAAAATAATTCTAGTTTTGATATTGCAAGATTTCGAATGGCTTAGTGTGTCCTTTTCCAGATTTCGAAGTAACACATGGCTGCGGGATTTTGGGCTTACTCCAAAATTTTCCATGAGATTTTTTTTTAACTGACGAAATCAAAAAGAAGGGGGTTCTCTAGTCGACGTGTATATATTTTTTTAACCGACGAAACCAAAAAGGAGGAGGTTTTGTAGTCGACGCGTATTTTTTTTATCATCTTTTTTTTATGTATGATCACGCATAACTTTTTACTGAGGCGTCCGATTCCGATAATCCTTTTTTCAGTAAATAAGGTATACTTTGAAGGTGGTCCCATTTGAATTTAAAAGATGAAATCTACCCCTAAGGGTAGCAAAATGGAGGATATTGATCACTCACCCTCTGAATTCTGGTCCGTTAACCGATTCTATCAGGCATAACTTTGTACTGGGTTCTTCGATTTGGATGATTCTTTTTTTTAATAGATAGGGTATACCTTATATTCGGATTTCGAATGAAATTATCCACCCTTACGGGTAGAAAAATAAGGGATAATTGATTTTTCACTTGTGAACATTGGCACACACATACGTAGTTGACAATGACAGATCGCTACTGACATTCTTTTTGTTCCACATCCGTCAAAATCATTATATTCTATGAGAGGATGGAATGATATACAAAGTGATGAAATAAACTAACCAGAACATCAAAAATAATTTATATTACAACAAATAGTAAAAGTAGATAATCATATTATTTAACTGGTAATAGTTGAAGTAAGGTGGGTAAGTAAGTATTTTGGAAGTCATAAAAAAACAAGTAGGTAGCAATTAGTAGATTTTAGCCACAAAGAATTGAAAATAAAAAACTTTTTGACAAAAAATTAAACCGACGAAATACGGAACTGAAAAGTAAAAAATAAAATAAACCTTCTTAGTCTCAGTAACTAAGCTCCTAAACTAATGTAAGTAACTAATTTTGAGTCGGCGCCAAACGAACAATCAACGAACATCATTAAATTACTTCAAAAAAATTATTAGAATATCACCGCGCAACTCGATGCCATCATTTTACGCCTTACCTAATTCATTTGCTTGTTTGTTTGGCGCCTACTCAAAATTAGTTACTTACATTAGTTGAGGAGCTTAGTTACTGAGACTAAGAAGGTTTATTTTATTTTTTACTTTTCAGTTCCGTATTTCATCGGTTTAATTTTTTGTTAAAAAGTTTTTATTTTAATGTATGATCACGCATAACTTTTCACAGAAGTGTTCGATTCCGATGATTCTTTCTTCATTGGATAGGGTGTACTTCAAAGTTGGTCCTTTTTGAATTTGAACGAAGAATCCATCCCTAAGGGTAGCGGAGGATATTGATAGTTCACCCTCTGAATTTTGGTGCGTAACCGATTCTATCAGTCATAACTTTGTAGTGGGTTTTCCGATTTGGATGATTCTTTTTTTTATTAGATACGGTATACCTCATGGTTGACTATATTTTTCAATTTGGAATGAAATGATCCACCCCTATGGGTAGAACAATAGGGGATGATTGATTTTTCACTTGTGAACATTGGCACACATATGAAGTTGACATTGCCATATCCTCCCGCATCCGTCACAATAATGAAATTCTATGGAAGGATGGAATTATATACAAAGTGATGAAATCAACTAACCAGAACTCTCAAAAATGATTTATATTATATAACAATAAATAGTTAAAGTAGATAATCCTATTATTGAACAGTTAATAGTTGAAGGTAAGTAAATAGTTTGGAAGTAATCAAAAATTAAGTAGGTAGTAATTAGTAAATTTCAGCCATAAAAAATTGAAAAATATAAACTTTTTAACAAAAAATTAAACCGACTAACAAATCAACTGAAAAGCAAAAATAAAATAAACCTTCTTAGTCTTAATGATAATTGAGCTCCTAAACTAATGTGAGTAACTAATTTTGAGTCGGCGCCAAACAAATTAGCAATTGAATTAGGTAAAGCGTAAAATATCTTGGTGAGTATATATATATATATATATATATATATATATAAAAAAGAATAAAGAATATATATATATATATATATATATATATATATATATATATATACATATATATATATTTTTAGAGCTATTATTCAAACATTAATGCCGTTTTATGAAAACCGAGGTCCGAAAAATAAGGACTAATTAACAAATGCCTAACTTACTGAAAAATAAACTTTTTTTTTCCAACGTGAACTTGTTCTTTTAAGTGTTAAAAACACACTATAATTTAGTCAAATTTTTAAATTGATATTTAATACTATTTTGTGTGGTAAACTTTCAGCGTTAAATGAAAATTATGAAAAATGAATGAAAATTTCCTCTTCTTTAAGAATCTCTTTTCATATTTTCGCTATCGCTAATAGTTTTTGAGTTATTCCCGAAAAGCTGAACCCCTTTTTTTATTGTTCTTTGTTAATAACAATTGCAATTTTCGTCAGCAGAAAAAAACAAAAAAATATCTTTCTGAGAATTGCATCCCGAATCGAATGAGTTATTACTCATATTTTTTTGAGACTTGTGTGTTTTTTGTTTAAACTATCATCATTTTCAAGTTTGAATCCATGACCAAATGCCTCCAGAAGTAGAGCTACCATTCGCTGGGTGGACATATACAGTGTGTCAATTTTAAAAGTTGCCTGTGGGAATATCTCGGAAATGCAAAAAAAATATCAAGAAACACCCAAATCCGTTTCGAGGCAAGATCGGGGGAACCAAAATAGCATAAGAGTGAACCTCGATACTCTCACCCCCTCCTACCCATCAACCGCCACTTCAAATGTTAAAATGGCACCCCATGTAATACATCATTGGCAAGCTCTTTAAAAATCATTTTCATTGGTACCCAATTTTAGGGGTTAAATGAAAGAGAACTTCAACAGCAATATACTCGCAAAACTAATAAATAGATCCAATACTCAAAAACTCCTTCGAGTAAATACAATAACTCTTTACAACACGCTTTCGAATTAGCAGGAAAAAAACAGCAATAAATGGTATACCTACCTGATAATACAAAGTTACTAATAGCATGAATTCAT
The DNA here is from genome assembly GCA_018342105.1 of Gonioctena quinquepunctata. NCBI lineage: Eukaryota > Metazoa > Arthropoda > Insecta > Coleoptera > Chrysomelidae > Gonioctena > Gonioctena quinquepunctata. The sequence continues at coordinate 586,300 of JAFIRS010000230.1, read as the reverse complement.
AGTGGAACCGCTATCTTTTATATTCAATCTTTCAATCCAAAGCGGAAAATACCAATTCACTCCAAATGAGCAATAGTGAAACCTATACATAAAAATGGCGACAAACTCAATATTAACAACTACCGTCCAATATCGCTAATATCGGTTATAGCCAAGGTCTATGAAAGAATATTGAAATCGAGAATTATGGCTTACCTCGACAAAAACAAAATCCTATCACCACTTGAATTTGGCTGTAGAGAGAATACCTCGACCTAGGATGCTATCGCCCTACTGACTTCTAAAATATATCACTGGATTCCAGCCGTCCGTCCGTGGGGGTATTTGTGGATCTTGCTAAGGGGTTTGACACGGTAAGTCACCAGCTTCTCCTAGATGAGCTTGGGCGCCTTGGCATCCGTGGAATAACCCTAAGCCTCCTTGAAAGTTTCCTAGAAAACAGAAAACAATTTGTAGAAATAAATAAAACCCGTAGCGAAGAGAGAACGGTACTATATGGAGTACCCAGAGCACCGTTCTATGACCAATCCTTTTCCTTATTTACATCTTTTGCTGATGACACAGCACTCATTTACGACGCAAACTCCTAGGAAGAGGTTAAAAAAAAGTCGAAAACGACCTCATTAGAATTTCCGGGTGATTCAAAATGAATTTGATCAGTCAATGTTAATAAAACGAAGATCGTACAAGTCAAATTTACCGAATTTTACCATCAATATAGGACAAGAAAGTATTGCCCTTGTTAACACTATCAAGTGTCTTGGAATTCACATCGACTGTTCCTAAAATGGAAATTCTACCAGTTAAGAAACTTTCTCCCAGTCCCAAAACTTAAAATAATATACTTCGTTCTCGTTGAATCACTACTCCAATATGGAACCATAGGGTAGGGAGGAGTTCGACAATATCACCTTCTACCTTTAGAAATCCTTCAAAAAAGGATTCTGAAACTACTAATTAGAGTCCCACCAACACACTCATCTGACCAACTATTTAAATACACGGACATCTTGGACATCAGGCAGCTGTATGCAAGAAATACGCTAATGCTTTTTAGCTAGAGAAAACGAAACATCCAAACTGTTCACCACACGCACAACACGAGGAGAGCGCAAAAAGTACACTTACCGCGCGCAAGAAAATCAATCGGTCAAAGATACTACGCGAATACTGGACCACGGCTATTGAACATAACACCTGAACCGTTGAAAAACCGCATGTTTTCTCCTTCTATTGAGAGACATGTAAAACAATGGTTACTCTCTGTCGGAAGACAAACGATTCATGCTGAAACCTTCTGAAAAACACTGTACAAATTATATATTACCGTATTCAATAAGGGAAAAATAACTCAGGAACACCTCCCAACCACTATCAATAGTATGTGCTTTGCCCACTCATTTTTCATTGTAAGAAACAAACAAAATGAAACTTCTCATAGCCAAGTTTTATGAAACTTTTTTGAGTTTTTTCCCAAATTGATAAGATTAACTTGTTATATGCACTGTATTGTCATTCGAAACTGGAGAATAAACATTATTATTACTATTAGTTTTTTGTTCCTTTGTCGATCAATAAATGTAAGAACGTTTCAGTTTAGTGAGTTTTTCCATTGATTGTAATTTCTTCAGTTATTGAAGTTTTTTGGCGTCAAGACACTGATTTCTCGGAGGATTGGTGGGGCGGAAGCGGTCAGAGGTTCGCTCACATTCTATTTTGGTTCCCCCGATCTTGCCTCAAAACGGGTTTTGGCATTTCGTGATAATTTTTTTTCCGAGATCATTCCACTGACAGCTTTCAAAATTGACACATTGTATGAAAAAATATTCCACAAACTATTTAAATCACTTTCTTTAGTTCATCGGTTCAACCTCTAGAATCGATGAGACATACATTTTTATACAGTCAATTCCTGATTCTTTTTTAATTCCTTTCTCTCAAATCTAATGTCCTATACATTACACACCCATTTAACGATCTTCTATTATTATTTGTTCCTATTGTGGGATATCGATGATGATTGATGCATCATCATGTCTAGAAACGATGAAATGTGTAACAGAACGCAAAGAAAACACTAATGGTACCTTTTAACCCAAATATAAAGGACAGGTAGTCGGAATACTAAAATATTGGCTTTGTAAAGGGTGCGCATCGACAAAAAAAGGGTTGTTTGAACTACAAAAGGGTGAAGTTCTTCTGAATAGTCCGTAGATAATAAAAAGCACTATTCAGAAATTTAGTAACTATACTAGTGGTTCAAACAAAATCAAGAAATCCTATTTTTATGAAATAAACCATCCAATCTACCTCATATATCGTATTGCAAAATGAAATAATATATTCATACTTTTGATAGCACTCATTCTACCCACCTGAGTTTGTCGTTAATCCAACAAAATTGAAAATCGTTATGTGGTTCATTTTATTGTGCCACTGGTAATTCAGCAGCCCGGATCTACTTGAGTTGATTTTGTAGGTCATATTTGGTTAAGAAAGGGATCTCTATGGGATTACCTTCCATCAGGTGACACACATTTTTTTTGTTTGTTGAATATATTTATTATTCAAATAGGAGTATGTGGTAGTTTCGAGTATAGATTTGGGGTGTTTTACGATCGATTTAAATGAATTCCCACAGAATGAAGATACGGAGGGACTTCAATGACGAATATCCCTCCTTTTGCATTATGTATGTGATTTTTCTTGAATAAATTTTTCCCGTGCCCTAGTAAAATAATATATATAATATCAAATGAATTTTTATATGAAATTGATTGTTTTCATACAATTTTCTTACTGGGTTTCAGGGAAATGTCAATATTGATTAAAAATGAAAGTAGATGTTCGTATTGCGGGATATTTTTTTTTATTCTCCCGTGCCCTAGTAAAATAAAATTTATAATATCAGATACATTATTATATAAAAATAATTGATTTCATATAATTTTCTTACCAGGTTTCAGGGAAATGTCAATATTGACTACAAACAAAGGTGATATACAGCAAAAAATATATAACTATACCTATACATATATACTTAAATATTTTTCATATTCTTTCAGGTTTAATTCTAAGAAAAATTAATATTAGCGGTAATAATTTGTTTTTCAAATGATTCAGGAAATCGGGATATTTTATTCTTTATTCTAAATAGAATGTTGTTGGCATATGTTGCCGGTTAAAAAAATATTTTGTAAAGTTAACCATGGATTTGACATTCACTACTCCTGTCAATCAATATTTTATTTGTGGCATTATAAGTTCCTCATAACATTGTATACAATTATAAGTTAGTAAACAAGTGATAATAAAATGAACTTTCAATCGTATGAATTGTGTTCCTTTTGCAGATAATCACAGCACATTAAAATGTATCATAAAAATGTGCAATATCTAACATACCTAGAGGAAGAATCTGGATTAAATCCTGAGCAAGAAAACTTATTTAAAGAGATTGGCAACATTCTGCGTGATATTGCGCTTCCTTTTGGACACAAATATAATACTCAAAGAAATAAACTGGTGTTTCAGTATAATTTTTATTTTATAAAACACAGGCATATTGTTTACAAAAAAAACACCGGTTCTGTGTTTTATTCACCACTTAGGAAAGAAGAGGTAGAAGTGGAATTTTTGAAGAATTCAAAATTGATTAATGATATTATAGAAGGTACACCTTAATAAATTGTTGTAATATTCCCAACTTATAAAGTAAGTAAATAAAAAATATTGTCAATATTATTTGAATATTATTTTTGTCTAATCATATGATAGCTGTCATGTGCCGGGAAATTTCCACTTATTAATTTTACGTCTACATGCTAATGTGGATGAAAAATTTTCAGAAAATTTGCTGGTTACCATAATAACAATGTCAAAATAAAGCATCTGATTGGTTGAAAATGACTGGTATAAAATTTTCAGTGTAATGTTGCCATGATTGGGTGAAATTGTTCCATATGACACAAAATGACAAAATTTGAATGGCTGTTAGAACTGTCAAAAAAATTTCTAAAGAATCAAGTTGGCCAAATACGTCGATAGTTTGATCCCACACATTCTCAGGTATGAGTGCAATCGCTAGGGTTTCTTGACATATCAGTGGTTGATGGGGACTAAATCTAGTTGGTTCGACGATTGAGAATTGGTTATAAGTAGGTGTTCCCAATACGGGACTTTCGTAAAGTAATTCGAAAAAAAAACAAGGAATAACTTTGGAAAACACTCTTGGACCATCAAATTTTATATTCAGTCTTGATTTTTTTAAATGCGAATCATATTTACAGGGTGATTCGTGTAAGAGGTATGACGTTATCGATATTTTTCAATTACAACCCCCTTTTTCATTGCGGCCATTAAATCGATCCCTCTTCTCCCTACCTCACGATTCGGGGACAACTCGATGGGGAAATGCACCATCTTGTTTATTAGTGCAGGAATAAGGTCGTCTCGAAAAATCCAAATACCTTGGACCAATTAAGTTCACGTAAAAGAAATAGGCGCTCAAAATCCTTCCGTTTACTATGCCACACCACACAATCTTTTACTGGAGATTTTGAGAGATCATCCATCGGGGATTCCCCGTAGCGAATTTCAATTCTTCCTCGTTCAGTTAATTCGACCATTTTCCATTAAATGACAAAGTTACTAGTACTACACAATGAACATTTCAAACATTCTGGTTTCGCCAAATAAAGCCAAATAAATGTGTTCTTTGAATAAAAAAAAACGAGTGAGCTTTAGACCACACGACTGAAGTAAAACTTCTTTAGCTCCATCTATGTGTATGTATATATATTTTATCTTTAGTTTCTTGACCACATATATATTTTCTTCAAATTCTCGGAATAAAGGTCTGATTCAGTCAATTCATATAATTTTTCTTAACGAAGTTTCGACATGGTATTTGTCATCATCAGGTTAAAGCACTAAAATTAAAAATATGGAGTTTGAGACATTTAACACACAATATTGAAATGTATGCATTAAAATAGTTCTTGAAAAACATATGGTTCGAAATATAACATGTTATTTAACTCAATATAAATATTTGTGACATTTATGAGTATTCACTTACAAATTATTTTATTTGAGTTTTTCGTTCGCATCGTACGAAGGTTATTGTGGGAGTGTGACCTGCGTCGAAGTGATCGGGAATGGTTTGTTTATTTTTCATGCATTTTTACCCTCTTCATAAGTAGGTACATGGGATTGTTCATATTGAGTTCTAATATATGGGCCGGACTGTATTTTTTTGGCAGCATGTATATATATATATATATATATATATATATCTATATATATATGTTAATATATGTATATACATATAATTTTCTAATAACATATGATTTCATCATTTTAGTTTGGTAAATTTAGTAAATTATTATTAGAGTCATGAATGATTATAAAAATAAAATAAAAATTAATTTACCCAACTCCAATAATTTGTCTCGGTTTTTGTACATGATCTATAGTGGATTTTCATCATCAACTTCCATTTGATTATTGTCATGTTCAATCACGATGTCACCAACTATTTGTAATGGTGAACCTCTACAATTAATAAGTATTTTATTATTTACGTATTAGTTGAATTTTATGTTATCCTTTTTAAAAAATTTGCTGAAGTAAATTGTAGAAACGCGAGGCCGAAATACGAAAGAGTAACGAGGAGAAAGGAGAGAGAGGCAAGAAAAGGACAGAGAATCAAACGCGCCCCAATGTCGAGAATAGAATGCCGCGTATTAGTAGAGGGAGAAAATAGACAAGGAAAAAGGAACGCTGCATATGACGCTACGACACCAACAACTAGTATGAGATACGCACTCACCTTTGTCGAGACCGTTCGCCTCACCCGATCACACTTTTCGTAACGCTCTCGTCACGCATTCACCAGCTTACTCCCCAAGTCAGGCGTGCGTCGAGACCGTTCGCCTCGCTTGATCACACTTTTCGTAACGCTCTCGTCATACATTCACCAGCTTACTCCCCAAGTCAAGCGTGCGTAGAGAAGTTTTACTCCAAAAACTAAAATAACTATTCAACAAAGTACGAAGTTTTTATCTGACAGATATAAAGAACTCCATCGGTCGCTAAGGCTACTGTTATTACTATTGAATTCAGTAGATATTTGGAACATGCAAAATAGTTTTTCTTCATTTTGTTTCATCTAACCCACACTCACTCTAACATAACGATTACCGTGAAATGAAATAAAATTATAGTTTGAAAAACTAAAAAAACACGCATATTTGGTAATAAGTGCTAAAAGTTTGAAAATAATAATAAAGTCATTGACCAAAAAATTTTCTTTTATGTAAAAAAACGTGAAGTGCTTGATATCAATTATCCTAATATCATAGTGAAAAGTGAGTGAAGAGCGCACCCCACGCTTTTTCTGCATAAAAGAAAATGTTTTGGTCAATGCCTTCATTATCACAGGAGAAAAACTCTTCGATTGATTCATCCGCATGAGATGGAAGTTATCAATAACAAAATTTTAGAGATTATGCTGAGATCCAGTGCATGCACATCTTTCAATTGTAAATTATGCTGAGAACGGCCTCAGTGCATTCCCATAATTTACTAGTAGTCACTGAAGAGTTCCACTATTCACCTGCTGGCTCCATCATCATATCAGCTCCAAGATACCAGATTATAGTATTGTCATCCAAACTACATATACATACCACGTTTCCAAGATTTGATTACATTGTTTGTTAGTAACAAGTGAAGCTAATAAAAGCATGTTAAAAATGGGGATTGCCATTAAAAAAATCAGTGATATATATCTCACAGCAATAACCCTGAATGTATGAATTATATTTAAAAACTACAAATAAAATGTGATGAGTCCGAGAGTTTTTCCCATAAGTTATCAGTTGAATTTTCAACGAATTTATTCATTACGGAAGCACCGTATATTCGGCACTTTCCATTCTTAGCAATCAACCCTAGATTTCCTGGAAGCTCTATCTAGCGAGGGATATAAGATATACTAACAGCCTTTCGTCAGTCTCTGGATGTAGTATCAGGGATCTTTATGCCTATCCCGCGGCTTCGATACATCAAGGTGCTGAAGACAAAGCTGGCAAAGCTGTTATTAATATCTTTGTCTCCAACGTCTGACCGGAGAAAAGCGATAAGCCATGTTCTCCAAGGTTCTCAAGGTTCTCGTTAAAGATACCATGCAAAAGCTCATCCCCAAGAAGCTGAAGAATTTCGTTTTCTCTGCAGTTCCGATGTGAACATTTTGCCAAGTGGGTTCCAACTCTAGATCGAAAACTGCCAACCAAGTTGTCTTCATCCGAAAATAAATCGAACAGCAGTTTTTGACCAAAAAATTTTCTTTTATGTAAAAAAGCGTTGAAGTGCTTGATATCAATTATCCTAATATCATAGTGAAAAGTGAGTGAAGAGCGCACCCCACGCTTTTTCTGCATAAAAGAAAATGTTTTGGTCAATGCCTTCATTATCACAGGAGAAAAACTCTTCGATTGATTCATCCGCATGAGATGGAAGTTATCAATAACTAAATTTTGGCGAATATGCTGAGATCCAGTGCATGCACCATATCTTTCAATTGTAAATTATGCTGAGAACGGCCTCAGTGCATTCCCATAATTTACCAGTAGTCACTGAAGAGTTCCACTATTCACCTGCTGGCTCCATCATCATATCAGCTCCAAGATACCAGATTATAGTATTGTCATCCAAACTACATATACATGCCAAGTTTCCAAGATTTGATTACATTGTTTGTTAGTAACAAGTGAAGCTAATAAAAGCATGTTAAAAAAGGGGATTGCCATTAAAAAAATCAATGATATATATCTCACAGCAATAACCCTGAATGTATGAATTATATTTAAAAACTAAGAATAAAATGTGATGAGTCCGAGAGTTTTTCCCATAAGTTATCAGTTGAATTTTCAACGAATTTATTCATTACGGAAGCACTGTATATTCGGCACTTTCCATTCTTAGCAATCAACCCTAGATCTCCTGGAAGCTCTATCTAGCGAGGGATATAGGATATACTAACAGCCTCTCGTCAGTCTCTGGATGTAGTATCAGGGATCTTTATGCCTATCCCGCGGCTTCGATACATCAAGGTGCTGAAGACAAAGCTGGCAAAGCTGTTATTAATATCTTTGTCTCCAACGTCTGACCGGAGAAAAGCGATAAGCCATGTTCTCCAAGGTTCTCAAGGTTCTCGTTAAAGATACCATGCAAAAGCTCATCCCCAAGAAGCTGAAGAATTTCGTTTTCTCTGCAGTTCCGATGTGAACATTTTGCCAAGTGGGTTCCAACTCTAGATCGAAAACTGCCAACCAAGTTGTCTTCATCCGAAAATAAATCGAACAGCAGTTTTGCTAGGGCGACTGCTCGATCCGCGTCTAAATTATGAAATAAATTTATTATTCAACAAAATTTTTATTTTCAGTTGCGCATCTTTTGAAGTTTTGTCATCATGAGAGTCAAGATGGTGTCGTCATCAAATTGCAAGATGAATTGAAACAGAACTCTTTCGAAAGGTCCACCCAAATATATCCGGACTCTCAAAGGTGGACATGAACAGTGTTGGTAAAAAAACAAATTACTCATTTTCAACCGACGAAACCAAAAAGGAGGAGGTTCTCTAGTCGATGAGTATATTTTTAGTTTATGTATGATCACGCATAACTTTTTACTGAGACGTCCGATTCCGATAATTTTTCTCTCAGTGGATAGAGTGAACTTCGAAGTTGGTCCCATTTGAATTTAAATGATGAAATCCAACCCTAAAGGTAGCATAATCAAGGATATTGATCACTCATCCTCTGAATTCTGGTCCGTTAACCGATTCTATCAGGCATAACTTTGAACTGGGTTCTTCGATTTGGATGATTCTTTTTTTATTAGATAGGGTAGTTAATCATATTTGGATTTCGAATGGGTAGAAAAATAGGGGATAATTGATTTTTCACTTGTGAACATTGGCACATATATGTAGTTGACAATGACAGATCGCTACTGTCATTATTTTTGTTCTCCTACATCCGTCACAATCAATATATTCTATGAGGGGATGGAATGATATACAAAGTAATAAAATGAACTAACCAGAACAACAAAAATAAATTATATTACAACAAATAGTAAAAGTAGATAATCATATTATTTAACTGGTAATAGTTGAAGTAAGGTGGGTAAGTGAGTATTTTAGAAATAATCAAAAAACAAGTTGGTAGTAATTAGTAGTATTCAGCCACAAAAATTGAAAAATAAAAACTTTTTAACAAAAAATTAAACCGACGAAATACGGAACTGAAAAGTAAAAAATAAAATAAACCTTCTCAGTTTCAATAACTAAGCTCCTAAACTAATGTAAGTAACTAATTTTGAGTCGGCGCCAAACGAACAATCAACGAAGATCATTAAATTACTTCAAAAAAATTATCAGAATGTCACCGCGCAACTCGATGCCATAATTTTATCCTTACCTTATTCATTTGCTTGTTTGTTTGGCGCCGACTCAAAATTAGTTACTTACATTAGTTCAGGAGCTCAGTATTGAGACTAAGAAGGTTTATTTTATTTTTTACTTTTATAAACGGAGATTTCTGAAGAAAATTTGTTGATTTTTTTTTTTTCGATAAATAATTTTTGCAACTCAGTTCACTCCAATTTTTAAATAACAATTACAGTTGGATAAGTAATTGAAACATATTTCACTCGACCCATGTTGAATTGGATTTGAAAGCTAACCCAATGATGAAGATGAAAATCGACCTATTTTTATGAAAAACACCTATTTTCGAAATTATTAATTTGTTCTTATTCTAGACTCACTGTATAGCCAGCTGGTGACAACAACAACAAGAAATTTCTGGTAGAAATATATGTAGTATGCTGACTACAACGAGCAACAATAATTCAAGGGTATTCTTATAGTCTAAATCGAAATTTTTCAGAACGTAAATAACAGAGAGCTTCGCTTTCCTCGAAGGGTAGAACTTTCATATATTGAGTTGTATTTTTGATACGATACTCTCAGGAATATTTATCGTCACTCTACGAAATTGGAATTACATTTTATGTATGCGGTATTCCGGAAAAATTTGATTTATGTCATTCTTCCATATTTTGGAAAATATGTACACATAAAATATGCAGGATCATTGCGTATTATGCGTATCAAATCAGAATATATTGGGCTCTTTATCGATTAGAAAAATACGTGTGCGTTAACAATACGATGGATGGTGTTCTTGAAAGTTCAAAATGAACTCTCGAATTTCTATTAACACATGAACATTGACAAATTTGTTTGTTAGAGCGTTTGAACTCCACAACTGCATTTGATGTACACTCAAACACAATACGAGGGTTGTCTTTTATATTTCGGGAAAAGACATTTTTGTCGGCATACTCACCCAAAACATTTTGATGTACAGCCCTAATAAATTGTGTTGTTCATCAAGACTAAAAATTGAATTAAATCGTGAACATGTCCGTGCGATTATTTTTTACAACTTTCGACATGGATTGTCTCAACAACAGTGCATCTATTCATCTTTTGGCGATGAAGTACCATCGAAAACCACTGTATATCGGCCAGAGATCTAAGAGACTCATTATAAATACAAATCCCATAATCTAATAATGGTCCATTGTTCGGGGTGTGCTATTGAATAGAAAAGGGTCTAGGGATTCCAGGTACGAATTCAAAAATACGTAAATTATCTCGTATATTATTTTATGCACGAATTGAAATCTGTCAACGTAATTTGATAATTATGACAGGTTAAAAATTGATTTTTAACCTGTTATCAACCAATTTTCTAAAAATAATTAGGACATGTTTCCATGCTGATTTGTGGTTTTAAAATTCAGTTAGCAGTTTGTATTTGGATAGAAAAGAAGTTATTTGTTGTCAATTACGTGTTGTCTAAAAATGTCCTGTCACGAGGAGGTACAGGTGATAATGGCGTCACAAGAAGAGAAATAGAAGATAAAAAACAATTAAAGCGCGATGTTTCATCAGTTGACACAAAAAAGTTATATTTGACGTTTATACCACCCTTCCTAAACGTGGATTATCAAAATTTAGTGCATTAAAGGAAGCAGGTAGGTAAAGACAGTGTGGTGTGTAGTAAAGAGAAGAAAAAGGGAAGAACCTGGTACTTACAAGAAACTGGACGTGTATGATGTGAGTATAATTCGTCGAAAAGTATTTGCCATTTATAGGGAACAAATGGTCCCTACTTCAAAAACCTCAATGCAATAATTTAAAAATGATGACAGAGGGGAAAATTCATTTTACAAAACGGATTTAAAAGGAACAAAATTGATAAACGGAAAATAATTATGGAATCGGCCCTTTTAAAAAGATGGAGGATGGAATATTTAATTACAATCCTTGAATATAGAGAGGATGGGAGGGATATTGTTCATCTGGATGAAACGAAGATTGACACTCATGAACAATAAATGGTTTTATACAAAATGCTTTGGCTTTATCAGGATTCCTGTATTGACTGGTTTGAAAATAAACTTTTAGCTAATATACCACCAAATAGTGTGCTTGTGGTGGATAATGCGAGCTACCACAGTAGAAGGTTAAATGAAGTTCCGAGTTCAAATGACACAAAACTTACCATTCAAGACTATATGCTTGGAAATAATCTGGATTTTGAAAATAATTATACAAAACAACAATTTCTGGAAATAATAGAATCATTTTCAATAAAAAAACAATATTATTGTGACACATTGGCAGAAGAAATGAGTCATAGTGGTAAATACTTCCTCTTTACCATTGCATATTCAATCCGATTGAACACATATGGCATGAGCTGAAAGCATCGGTAGGGAGGAATAATGTTTCGCCAACTTTAATTTCATCTGTGGTAGCTTTGATTCAGTCAGAAATGCAAAATACTAAAAATGAAAAAGCTGCGAAAATTGTGTAGCGCATGTACAAAAAGTAAAAACATAATATTTAAATATAGATCTGTCGCCCAGAGAACAAAAAATTGTTAACTCGAATGACGACAGTGAAACTGACTTAGGTTGAAATTTATTAATTATTTTTTCACCAACGAAAAAAAGGAGGAGGTTCTCTAGTCGACGCGTATATTTTTTTAATTGTATGATCACGCATAACTTTTCACAGAGTAGTTCGATTCCGATGATTATTTTCTCATTGGATAGGGTATACTACGAAGTTGGTCCCATTTGGATTTGAGGAAAAATGTCGTCCAAAATTTTCGTTTCCCTAATTTTGACCCTTAACCATTCTACAACTCATAACTTTGTACTGGGTTATCCGATTCAGATGATTTTTCTTTCATTGGACAGGGTATACTTCGGAGTTGGTCATTTTTGTATTTGGAGAAGAATAATTCATCACCAAGGGTAGAAAAATAGGGGATTATTAATTTTTCATCTGTGAACCGATTCTGTTGAAACTTGGCACACATACAGTGTGACCCATTTTTAATGGAAACACCCCTCTAAAATTTGAAGTTGTAAACAGATTCAAATAATTTTTTTTTTAAATGTCAAGTACTAAAAGGTCTACCTTGGGACAAAATTTGAAATGTTTATTCCAATTTTCAGGGCATACTACGATATTTTTTCTTAGTCGAAAATCGAGATTTTTTATTAGCGATAAGTGCCTCTAAACAGGTGGGACCAGAATTTCATGAGAAAATATTCATTAATAACAAAGTTATGACAACTCAAAAATTCGAAAACTCACACAGCTAACAGTCACAAAAAACACCCTATATCAACAGATATAGCCATGAGAATATTTTTTTAAGATTTCAACAATAAAGTGCCGCCAGATGAAAAAAAAAACAAATAGCGTAATTTTTTTTAATGAAAATAACGGAATTACATTCACACAATTCGACTAATAATGAAGGAAAAATTTTTAATTAACGTAACTATGAAAACTAATTATTGAAATGTTTCGATTCAGTGCAATAATTAATTCAAACTCATATTCTAGTAGCCTCTACTAATCCACCACGTATTTCGATACATTTGTCGTAGCGCTTACGAATGTTTCTGATTACGTTCCTTAGTTCTTGTGGGCTAATATCTGCACATACCTGTCGAATTCTTGAACAAAGTTCATTTCTATCTCTTGAGCGGTTTTTGTAAACCTTTTGTGTGAGAAGTCCCCAGAGAAAAAAGTCCAAAACTGTGAGGTCTGGAGATCTGGGTGGCCACTCTATAAACGGACTACCACGGCCTATCCATCGGTTTGGAAAATGTTCGTTGAGCCATTGCCTCACAGCTCTGGCATAATGAACTGAACACCCATCTAACTGGACAATTTAATTTGATCGTTCATTGATTGGCAGCTCGTGAATAGCATCCCAAAACTCTGTGTTTAAAAATTCTAGAAACCTCTGCGCATTAATATTTTCCTCAAAAAAGAAAGGACCAATAATTCGTTCGTTCAATATCCCACACCAGACGTTGATTCTTTGGGAATACTGGCTTTTACAGTTTATTACCCAGTTAGGATTATTCGCTGCCCAATAGCGACAATTCTGTGATGACACTACTCCATTTGTAGTGAAAGTGGCTTTGTCGGTATATAAAATATTTTGTAGGAAATTTATATTGTTTAAATATTCCCCTTGGGCCCATAAACAATATTCCAGACGTCTTGCTTCATCGCCTTCTTGCAGTGTATGTAAAAATTTTGGCTTGAAAGGTTTAATATTTTTCGCCTTGATACATCTCCGAATAGTTTCTCGTGGAATATTCAAATCTAAGGTGGCATTCCTTATACTGGCATTAGGATTATTTCCGAAATAATCTAAAATGATTTGATCATTCCTGTCATTCCTGTTTCGTCTTTGTACAGGATTACTTTCCAACATCATTTTTAATACTGCACCAGTTTCATTGAATATTTTATTTATTTTATTTACCGTACCGCAGCTAATACGAGGACGATCTGGATGTCTCTCATTAAATACTCTACAAACCTCTCTAGCACTTCTAACGTCATCTCCCGAAAGGCGTACAATTTCAATTTTCTCTCGTACGCTCAATCTTGCAGCCATGACACAAAATAATTCGAAGAATTGTAAGGTGAATATTGTTGACAATAGTACATTTAAATCTTTCACAAGTGTCAAACTGTAATATCATTTCCATGATGAACTGAGATTTAAATTGAAAAATCAATTAGATCTTAGTTTTAGTTAATTTGCGTGAAAACTTGAATGTAATTCCGTTATTTTCATTAAAAAAATTTACGCTATTTGTTTTTTTTTCATCTGGCGGCACTTTATTGTTGAAATCATAAAAAAAATATTCTCATGGCTATATCTGTTGATATAGGGTGTTTTTTGTGACTGTTAGCTGTGTGAGTTTTCGAATTTTTGAGTTGTCATAACTTTGTTATTAATTGATATTTTCTCATGAAATTTTGGTCACATCTGTTAAGAGGCACTCTGAATCCAGTAGCGTAGTGATTTTTCAATAAAAAAATCGCTAATAAAAAATCTCGATTTTCGACTAAGGAAAAATATCGTAGTATGCCCTGAAAATTGGAATAAACATTTCAACCTTCTAGTATTTGACATTTCAAAAAAAAATTATTGAAATCTGTTTACAACTTCAAATTTTAGGGGGGTGTTTCTATTAAAAATGGGTCACACTGTGTATGTAGTTCTGATGACACTACAACATAATGGATACCTGGAGTCAATCGGGTACATAGTTATTAGTCGATTTTAGCCACAAAAAAGTAGAAAATTAAAACTTTTTAACGAAAAATTAAACCGACGAAAAAATAAACTGAAAAGCAGAAAATAAAATAAACATTCTTAGCCTTAATACTAACTGTGCTCCTAAACTAATGTGAGTAACTAATTTTGATTGGGCGCCAAACCAACAATCAACGAAGATAATTATATTACTTCGAAGAAGTGATCAAAACGCCGCCGTGCATCCCGCTGCCGTCATTTTGTTTGTTTGACGTCGATTCAAAATCAGTTACTCACATCAGTTTAGCAGCTCAGTTATTATTGAGACTAAGAGGTGTATTTTTTTTTGCTTTTCAGTAAATTTTTTCGTCGGTTCAATTTTTTTTAAAGTTTTTATTTATCGTTAAACTCAATTTCATTTATTTTCCCATCATTTTCACATAAAATGCATAATTATGTATATATCTGTACCCGAAATTTATGAAGTTGAGTTTCTATATTCTACAAGCAAGTATATTTTGTAGGTATCTGCATATTATTATGTGCATATAGATAAATAAGTGTCCTATATTGATTGTACACTGTACTTTTCCGTACTGTTTATTTATCACTTGTTATTGAATCAGATGCTATAAATCATCTTTACGTTTCTATTTTTCTTCCTTTTTTTCGATATATTAAGAATAACTACCTATTTTTCAGCTGATATTTGGAAAACTGTACTTTGTCGCCTACTAGACGATGAAAAGGATGAAAATTCACTACTACTGTGTACACGACGATTCCAAATCGAAAATTAAAGTTCTGTATTTCGTTTAAAAAAATATATATTTACAAACCGCTTTCGGCCTAAGCCATATATCTTCAGTGCTTATCTAAAATGTATATCATATAATTTTGATGAACAAATATGAATAAAAAATCATCTTGATGGAAGTAAATCTTGTGAGCATTCTCACTCGTGTTGTATGTTCCTGGTTCAAAGAATCACATTTATAATGTTAGAATTAATGAAAATTTCCAAACTTTGGTATATTTCAACATTTTTAAAACTTTTGAATTTTTTTGCCAATTTGAAAAATATACAGGGATTTAGTCATTTGCCGAACATTTTTCAAAAGTTTTAAAAAAGTTGAATTATACCAAAGGTAGGGAATTTTAATTAACCTGAACTAACATTATAAAAGTGATTCTTTGAACAAAAACATACAACACATGTGAGAATGCTCAGAAGTTTTACTTCAAACAATATGATTTTTTATTCTCAATACAGGTACTGAACAATCCTTTATATTTGTACATCAAAATTATATTATATTAATTTCAGATAAGTACTGGAGATGGCCGTAGACTGAAAGCGCTTTGCTTACATATACAAAATTTTACACAAAATACAGAATTTTAATTTTTGATAAAAAGGATGTTTCAGTTTAAAAAAATTGTAGTTTAGAAAAAATCATTGCCTACGACCTTACTATGAAGTACCATTTTCCGCACTCGTTAGTAAATATAATATTTTATGCCAGCGAAATAATCGAGCCGTCAATAAAACATATCATCCTGTGCGAAAATTTCATTATATCGAGTACGTTTCTGCTTGCGGTTGGTCTCCCGCCAAGCCTTATCGGCAATGAATAATAATGAGTCTCTTAGATCTTTGACAGGACTATATACCGAATTCAATCTCGGTCGTCGTTCGCTTACTGATGAATTTCGTGAGATTCGTGAGATTCGTCGTGTTTCTGATATGCACTTTTTTCCAAGAGTTTTTTTACTAGATCATTGTTTTGATTTTGGAACTTAGTCGTTGGGTCGTTTTTGAGTTGATTGTAAACTTCTTCTTCTTTTTTTACAAGCTTTTATTCAGTTTCACCTGTCCCGATATCTGTCTGTGTGTCTGTCTGTAATCAAATCTTGCAAGTTAAATTTGACCCACTTCTAATCGTCCGATTGATTTGAAATTTGGCAGATGTACATAATTCCGGTGACAATGCATTAAGGAAATTTTTGTTAGGAAACAAAAATGGCGGCTCCAATATGGCGGAATTTTTTTGTGATTATGGTCCTATTTTATTCAAAATTGGTATCTAGGGGTATTCGGGGTCGAAGATTATGTTTTTTTTTTATTGATGCCTTATTTTACCCATTTAAAGCACGCCTCAGCGTGTTTAAAGCGAACTTTAAAAAACGCGCGTTTTTCACCGCAAATAATAGAATCTCTGATTCACTCAGGTCTCCTAAAGATAACATACCTAATGAGTCTCAAGGAATATATAAAATATTGTATTCCGAATGCCCTAGGACTTATATAAGACAGACTAACAGGCGAGTCACCAGCCGAGTTAACGAACATCAACTTGCTGTCCGACACTTAGACCCTTCTTCGGCAATCTCCAAGCACTATGAAGAGACAGGTCACAGAATGGATATCGACCAGACCAGGACTATTGCCACTGAGAGAACACTGCAAGCGACGGTCATTCGTGAAGCCCTTGAGATCGAGATGCGCCCGAACTGCCTCAACAAACGCGATGATGGACGCAGACTACCCAATACTTGGAAACATCTACTTTCTCGGCTTACTGCCAAACCAAGCTGTGCCCAAAGTTCCGCTCTACTGAATTCACCTAGGTTAAATACTCCACATCCACCCTCTGAATCTCAGTTTCCTCGAAGAAATAGGAAGATTCAGAGACCTTAGAGAAAGCTAGTGGCGAAACCTGGGGAGTAGACAGATTGAGACCCCAGTGACGAGTTACAAAATCCTGAACCCCACCTAAGTGACTACAATCTAGGACAAGGCAGATTGAGACCTCGGTTGGAAATCATTTTATTCCCTAAGTGACAACACCTGAGGAGTAGGCAGATTGAGACCTCATGGAAAATCACATCCCTACCTCAGTGACTATAGCCTAGGAGTAGGCAGATTGAGACTTTGGTTGGAAATCACTTCCCTCTTTTGCTCTTATCAATAACTTATATTCAAATATATTTTCGCAGGGTATCATTCGCTTGCGTGTTCGATAGATGGAAGCAGCAGACTTCTGTTTTAGCTGGACATGGGCACAGCCTCCATTTTTTTAAGTAATCATTAAGCTTGGCGAGGTCTTCATTCGAAGCATGTTCAGTTGGTAATTTGAGTTTGTGCTGATAGGAAATCGCTAAGTCGTCTGCATATGCAAATTTTCTACACCTCGTTTCAGGTAGGTCAGCTGTGTAGAGATTGAATAGGAGTGGGGCGAGCACCGAACCCTGCGGGAGGCCATTGTTCAGTTTCCTAGTACTGCTCTTAGCATCGTTAACAAAGACTTGGAATAGTCTGTTTGTTAATAGGTTGTTAATTAAATGGCACATTTTCAGGCATGGTATGACTCTGAGTAATTTGTATAGTAGGCCTTCCCTCCATACGGTGTCATATGCTGCAGTAAGATCAATGAACGCTACGGATGTTCTCAGTCCCCTTTCAAACCCCGCTTCGATGTGGGTTGTCAGGGATAAGACTTGGTCAGTACAGCTACGGCCACTCCTAAGCCCAGCCTGTTCTACAGGGATCAGTACATCAACTGCAGGACATATACGGTTATAGAGTAGTCTTTCTAACAGCTTATAGCAGCAGCTGAGGAGAGCTATAGGTCGGTCGGTAGCTCTGGGGTAGCTCCTGTGGTTTCCCAGGTTTTAGAATAGCAACAATCTTTGTTCTCTTAAATTCTGGTGGTAGGCTGCCTGTGTTAAGGATGTCATTGAAAAATTTCACAAGCCACAGTCGGGTTGCCCTACCACAGTTAACCAGGAATTCGGGGTAGATGCCGTCGAAGCCTGCTGCTTTCCCAATTTTTGTATTTTTGAGGCCCTGTTCTAATTCCTCGGCAGAGAAGTCGTGCGAGAACTCGGACGATGAGGGGGTGGAACGTTTCAGGTCTCTTAGGGATTTCTTGACGTCTCTTGTGTGGTTTTTATCGGATGGTGCACGAGAAACGTCAACTATGCGGTTGGCTATTTGGTTTGGGTTTATTGAGGCATTTCCCACGACATTTCGGTTACATCCTCCAAGCTTCCGCAGTAGGCCCCATGCTTTCCTACTGGAACGTGCAAAGTTCATGCGTTCCACAGCAGGAGTCCATTTGTCCATTCTGCTGGCGTCAAGAGATCTTAGTAGATGGTCAGCAGTTTCCGGGTTTCCTGAGTCCTCGAATTCCTCGTATAGGGACTGGCTTTCCTCGCTCCATCCAGGGATATACTTCTTGCGGAAACCTCGGAGGATATGTTTTTTGGCTACAGCTATCATTGGGCCTATGAATTTGTGGTAGTTTTAAGCCTTTGGTTGGATGAAACGGATGCACATATCGATTTCCGCTGCATAGGTAGTCCATTTCGCCTTGCCGAAGTTCCATCGTGGCCTGGGAACTGAGTCGACCATTGGTATTTCGATTCCTACTGAAATCACAACGGGGCGATGCTGACTATGTGGGAAGTCCGCTAGTACAGTGCGTGAGTTAGATAAAGGTTGTGATTGTGAATTACTTGATATAAAACAGAGATCCGGATTGTAGCCCTTACGCCACCTTCTTGAGAAAAACGTTGGCTTATCTTTGGCACTGAAAACTAAATGGAGGTTGTTGGTTTCGGCCCAGTCTACAATCTCTTCTCCATTGTCATCATTATTCTTATATCCCCATAGATTATGGTGACTATTGAAATCTCCTACATAGAGGACATTCACAGGCCATAAGAAGTGAATTAAATTGCACCAAAAGAAGAAATTGAATTAGCGGTGATGCTTTCAACCGATGAGAATCCTCATGTTAGTACGAGGAACATTGCAAAAGAGCTAAATGTGAGTCACACTTCCGTGAACAGAATATTGATAAAAAAATCTTCATCCATACCGAATTGAATTACATCAAGAACTCTATGAAAGGGATTATAATACAAGAGTTTGCTATTGCGAAAATACATCGAATTTCAGTCGCGAGGAACCAAATTTTCTGAAATACATTTAAAAATAATTGGATGGTAAATAGCCACAATTTGCCAGTACTACTCGACAGAGAATCCCTATTGGGTCAGAGGAGTTGATAACCAAAATAGATGGAGATCAGGTTAGAAGACTATATTTCTTTGATGGGCCACTGAATGGAGAAATTCACAGATATTTTCTCCGAAATGATTCACCAAATTTGTTGGGGAATGTACCGATAGACACCAGACAGAGGTTATATTACCATGATAGCGCGCCTCCCCACAATCAAAATCGGATAAGAAGATTTTTAAACAAATGGCGCAGAAATAAATGGATACCAAAAAATAGACTCATTCAGTGACCAGCAAGGTACCTAGACCTCACTTCCCTAGATTTCTATCTCTGGGGATATGATAAAGGAGAGGTCAAACGCGAGAAACCAACGACACCAGAAGATATAAAGAATAGAATTAGAGAAGTTTTTCGCTCTATTACAAGATCAACTTCAATTGATGTCCGAAGATAGCTCAAAATGGGAGATTGTTCGAACATCTCCTGTGAATTTACGCTTCTTTAAATTATTTGAGTTTACTTTGTTACCTCTTTTGTCCAGCATTGAATAAAAAATCGTTACTGCTGTTATGATGACTTTTTCATAATTTCCTTAAGAATTAGATACATTTGGGATGGAAATCAAGTAGGCAAACACTACATTTTCTGCAAACACATAGTGGTATTCTGGTATAGCCTTATTTATAGACGGCTCTATTTGAAAAAACTGAGAAAAAAGTGATCCCGAGTTTGGTTACCCCTGTATGGAGAAAGAGCTATTCGGCAAAATTATGAATAGGAAATGAAAATACACTATTTTCAAGAATATTGTGTGGAAAAATTCTCTTATTGCAAATTATTGATTTTTATATATTTGGTGTCGAATGAATCCATTTTGTAACAAAAATTACAACATTACTCCCGAATCACCTGGTATAAAACCATACCACCTTTTATGAGAAACTCTCTTCCAAAGGGATTCAATCGAGTGAAGATGTATTAGGATATTTCATTTAAAAAAACACAACTTTGATGAGTCACACGTTTATGGAACACCCTGTATATTGGAAGTTATTTTTGAAACATAGCTTCCATTGCTTTCTACAACTTTTATTTGAGTAATTTTTCCTTATCTCAAATAGGAAAGCAGCTATCGTCCACCCACGTTGATACATTCTGTATATATATATATATATATATATATATATATATATATATATGTTATAATAATCTCATTTGTTCAATGTTTTTTCATTGTTATGACCTCTATGTCGGAATTCCGACTTGTATCTCGGAATTCCGACTTGTATCTCGGAATTCCGACTAAGTCGGAATTCCGACTTGTAAGTCGGAATTCCGACTTGTATGTCAGAATTCCGACTTGTATCTCGGAATTCCGACTTGTAAGTCGGAATTCCGACTTGTATGTCGGAATTCCGACTTGTATCTCGGAATTCCGACTTATAAGTCGGAATTCCGAGGAGGAAATGGAATTCAAATTAATACTGTTAACATTCTCAGAACGCAATGAGGTTCAAATGAATATCTGTTTTTCTCATTTCCATGACAACGAAAGGTATACTGATGTCACATCACGAATTCAACCATTTTGCATTATTAGTTCTCATTTCTATTTTTTTGTAGTATTAATACCAGTATATAAAATCTCAAAGTGCACCAATAAAAAAAATTGCGTAAAGTATTCGTGGATAACTGGTCTTAAAAGCACTTGCTCTATTTCGAGCACTCCGGCTGCGCCGTCGTGCTCGAAAAATCGCGCGTGTCTTAAAGCCTTTTTTATCCATTTATACTTTAATATACTATTTTGTCAAAATTAAAAAATTCAATATAACGACTCCAAAATGGCGCGTGAGTTTTGTGATTATGGTCCGATTCTATTCAAAATTAGTATGTGGGGGTTTTTGGGGTCATATATTTTTTTTACGAACTTATATTTTCAGTTTCACCTGTCCGGGTGTCTGTCTGTCTGTCTGTAATCAAATCTTGAAAATTAAATTTGACCCACTTCTAATCGTCCGATTGATTTGAAATTTGGCAGGTGTACATAATTCCGGTAACAATGTATTATGAAATTTATGTTAGGAAAAAAACCAAAATGGCGAACAATTTTTGTGATTATGGTCCGATTCCATTCAAAATTGGTATCTAAGGGTTTTCGGGGTCGGAGATTATGTTTTTTTTTTGACAAAATTCAAAAATAAATTAGATAGAAATGACTCAACTAGGTGTTCATCAATAATACTGAAAAAATTGAAATAAATAAACGAAAAAAAAGGAGCACATACACCGCTTATCGTATTAAATCCAGGAAGGTATAAGTACGAACTGCTAGGAAAAAACAATCATCTTTGGATTTTGCATACTAAATGAGGCTCTATTACTCTACACCTCTATTTTACGGACCATAGTTGTTGATAAATACAGAACTAAAGAGTTAAAGATAAAAATTATAAAACAATTTTTAGAGACAAATAATTTCTTTCATTGTTTGATCTAGGTTATTCTGTGAATAACAGATTCAAAAGCTTGCCGCGGATACAAAATAGGTATCTGAAATTTCGCCAAAAAAGATGTTTGTTGTGGGAAACGTGTTTGGATTTGTGTATATAATTTGTGATTATATTTGTACACTGTAAGGGAATATCATTCGAGTTCATTTGGCTGGGACTGAATACAGTATTTTATTCCTGAAATTATTTTGGGGATGGATTTTTTTGTATTGTGAGGTAGAGCGAACTTTGCTCCGAGGTCTGAACAATTTTTAACTGTGTCAGGTACTGTTGTAATATCTGTTAAGTGGATCAAGCATTTGTCTATAGATGAAGTGGTTATAGAACATTGTCGTTCTCTCAGTTTGTTAATTTTTCCGATGTTTTTCTTTAGTGGCAAAGAATATTCTGTTGTATCTTGTTCTTTCCAATTTTTCGAATTCTAAGAGTATCCGGGGAAGGTATTGTTGCGCTTCGAACTGGATTTCAAGTTCTGTAGGTATAGTTACTTTGATTCCGATGTTTAAGATAGATTTGTGAAAACTGTTGATGATTGATATTACCTCATTTGTGGAAGGATATTCTACGGATTTCAATGAATAAATTCAAGTTATATTATGTTGTATGTGTTTCGGCAAAACCATTATATCTACACTGTAGTAGGAACGCCCTTCTATTGGTTGTTTTGGCTGATCTTGTATTTTCTTTCGACCATTGTTGCAGAAGTTCCATTGATCCATTGCCGTATCGTGCTGAGATATCTTGGAAAAATCCCATGGTGGAATCCCAGAGGGTTTCATTTCTATGATTGCGTCCAAAAAGAACAGAATAATTTGTTAGTACTTAACTCAGACAGAGGAAACGTGACAGTTTTAATGAATAAGGAACAATACATAACCTGCATGATAAATATTTTGGACGGTGAAACTAATGGAATCAAAGTTTATAATCAATTCAAAAACGACCCATCTAGTAACTTCCAAAATAAAACAATGATGTAGTAAAAAAACTCTTGGACAAAGTGCATATCAGAAACAGAAGCCAGGTCATTGAGATGCTAACATTCCTATATCCTAGCAGGATATGCGGCCCACCCAAAATACACAAAAATGGAGTACTCTTGAGACCAGTGGTGTGTAAAGGGGCACCTTCACCTTCAACTGGCTAAATAGATAAATCAAATATTATACAGCATATTTCCCAATTTCAAATACAACATTTTGAACTCTTTTGCAGCAGTAGAGGAGATAAAAAATACTGTGATACCAGTGATATCATATTGATCCCCTTAGATGTAGTTGCCCTCTATCCCAACACCTCCACAAATCTAGTTTCGGAAATCATAAATGATTTTTGGCCTGGTTAGAAGTACTAACAGATATTCCTTTGGATTTATTTCTCACCACATTCAATTATTTTTCGACTCTATTTCAAATTCAACGACATATTTTATCAATAACTTGGCGGCACGGCAATGGGTATTAGCCAATTTAGTCACGAACCATTCGCTAGATAAAATCATCGATGAGCTATCATACCAAATACCATTTTTGTTTTGCTAATTCGACGACATCCTAACAGCTATCCCCAGAGACAAAAAGGAAGAAGTACTGAATATTTCCAACAACTTCCACCCAAGAATTCAATTCACCCTAGAAACTGCGTTCCTTCTCTAGACACAATGATAATAAGGAATGAAGGCGGTAGTTCATCCAACGACTAGTACATGAAACCTAGTAATCCCGGCATAATTCCCAATTTTCTCTAGAACAATCTGTTATCCCAAAAAACGTTTATCATCAAAGATCTGAGATGATAGATGATAGATTCCACGAATACAATATCAAGAAAATTAAATACATGTCACTTCAAAACCAATATCCCAGAACCCTGATAAATGAAATTCTATACAACCGCTATTCTAATATCAATATACGGGTTCCAGCGAAAGTAATAAAACATATTTCAGATTAACTCACGCCAAAGGACTATCGGAAATAAAAGTTATAAAAAAAAATATTTTTAAAGACAATCTTTATACAAATGCACTAGAAAGAAAAAAATCATTTATTTCATTGTTTGATCTAGGTGAGTACCAGATTCAAAATCTTGCCGCGCAAGATTATCTATTTTGTATCCGCGGTAAGCTTTTGAATCCGTTACTGACAGAATAACCTAGACCAAACAATGAATGAAAATATGTTTTCCTTTTTAGTGCATTTGTATAAAAGCTTGTCTTCAAAAATGTTTTTTTTATAATTTTAATTCTTAACTTTTTAGTTTTGTTTTTATTAACAACTAATAGAACCTTGTTTTTAACATTTTTTTTCGTTCATTTATTTTATTTTTTAGTGTTTATGATGTTGAATAACTAGTTTAGAAATTTCTAATTTATTTTAGAATTTTGACAAAAAAAATCATAATTCCCAATTCCGAAAATCCCTAGATACCAATTTTGAAGACAAAAATTGTCCGCCATATTAAATGTGCCATTTTGTTTTTTTTTTCTTACAAAAATTCAATTGTGTCCGGAATTATGTACACCTGCCAAATTTCAATCCAATCGGATGATTAGAAGTGGGTCAAATTTAACTTGCAAGATTTGATTACAGACAGACACACAGACGCTTGTAAAAAAATCAATAGGGTTCCACAAAGCGATAAATCGTCGTTAACACTATACAATGACAATAAATTGGAAAAAATACTCCCCAGGGTGAAGGATGAGTTACCCAAAGAGTCACAGTCAAACATTATATACAAAATCAATTACGTGAATTGTGATAGTATTAGACAAAAGAAACAATCATTGAAAGATAGAGTCAAACAACACACAAACGATGGCAGAGACCTATCCAGATCTGCAAGAACTGTACATACACCCCATAACCTAGGTCATCATTCCAATTTCAACAACACGACAGTTTTAGACTACAAAGACAACGGACGTAGAAGACTAATTTTAGAAAGATATACATAAATAGTCATAGAAATGCAGTCAATAGACGAAGAGACATTGAATACCTCAGTAGGATTTACAACAATGTAATCGCTTTCTCAATCACTTGAATAACATCACCAGGTGGAAAACAATGCGTACAAGACTAACGCTTGTAACACTGGGTCATTGATGCCGTTATTGTTTGTTGTTCTTATGCCATACCTGGTATTAACTCGTTCAAAATTTTTGAATGTGATTGTTGATTTGAGTCAGCTTACATAGAAATATTAGGAAGAATTCAGGGAGATTTGGATCCTTCTGCTATTTTGATTGAAAAGTTTGAAGTTTATACAAAAATAGAATTTTTCTACAACCCTTTACGAAAAGACGTCATTTTCTAATAGAATACTTTCAGCGGAAACGTGATTTTCGTCGCAAGTGAGAGGAATTCTCATAACGTTATTTCTATTGACGAAAGTTAAATTTATATTTTCAATCAATTCCCGCCCTCGTATATAATGTTTTGATTACTTTAAATTATTAATAAACAAAGACAAGAATCATTTCTATAATTATAATGCCTTTTTTACTTTTGTTTAATTAGAAAGCAAAATAGAATCGTAAAAATACCGTGACATTCAAAAACAATGTATATCTAGTTGCTTGGTTTCATTATTTTGACGTTCCTCGTTAATTGTTCAGACTTGTCAGTTTGCACTGAAAGCATTGTTAGTTTTTTAAGTTATCATGATTTCTGATTCGCAAAGTGATTTAGATTTTCGAATTCCAACAAGAAATAGCAAATCAAGCCAGTAAAACATAATAAGAGATATGAAGAAATATATGCAAAATTCATGGATTGAAGACTTGATAATCACGTAAATTCATTTTCGGAAACGGTGCTGCTCGCGTATTTTGGATTGTCAAAAAGTCAAAAGGCTAAAATTATTTCTTCCGATGGGATACACAATTCCTTAAAGAATGCACCCGACTCCAAATACTTAATGACTAAGGTGAGTTAATCACTTTATTATTGCGACAAATTTGTGATGATATTAATATTAACGTTTGTAGGTAGCCTTAGTTTTTGGAATTTCGGGGGCTTGTCGATGCCATGAATTAAAAGATTTGACAGTAAATGATGTAAAAGATACCAGCAGTATACTCTTCAGTTACGTAATACAAAAACAACAGTACCGCATTCTTCTACGAGATTTCTAAAACCTCCGTACACTAGATATGGACAAAAAACTTTTTAACAAAAAATTAAACCGACGAAACAATCAACTGAGAAGCAAAAAATAAAATGAACCTTCTTAGTCTAAATGATAATTGAGCTCCTAAACTAATGTGAGTAACTGATTTTGAGTCGGCGCCAAACAAACAATTATCTAAGATCATTATCTATGAAAGAAGTCATCAAAACGCAGCCGTGCATCTCGCTGCCATCATTTTACGCTTCACCTAATTCAATTGCTAGTTTGTTTGGCGCCGACTCAAAATCAGTTACTTACATTAGTTTAGGAGCTCAATTATCATTTAGACTAACAAGGTTTATTTTATTTTTGGCTTTTCAGTTGATTTTTTCGTCGGTTTAATTTTTTGTTAAAAAGTTTTTATTTTTTACTTTTTAGTTCCGTATTTCGTCGGTTTAATTTTTTGTTAAAAAGTTTTTATTTTTCAATTTTTTGTGGCTTAAATCTACCAATTACTACCTACTTGTTTTTTTATTACTTCCGAAATACGTGCTGACCCACCTTACTTCAACTATTACCAGTAAAATAATATGATTATATACTTTTACTATTTGTTGTAATATAAATTATTTTCGTTGTTCTGGTTAGTTTATTTCATTACTTTGTATATCATTCCATCCTCTCATAAAATATACTGATTTTGACGGAACAAGAATAATGTCAATAGCGATCTGTCATTGTCAACTACGTATGTGTGTGCTAATGTTCACTAGTGAAAAATCAATTATCCCCTATTTTTCTACCCGTAAGGGTGGCCAATTCCTTTCGTAATCCAAATATAAGGTATACCCTGTCTATTGAAAAAAGAATCATCCAAATCGAAGAACCCAGTACTAGGATATGCCTGATAGAATCAGTTAACGGACCAGAATTCAGAGGATGAGTGATCAATATCCTTCATTTCGCTACCGTTACGGGTGGATTTCATCTTTTAAATTTAAATGGGACCAAAGTCGAAGTACACCCCTATCCACTGAAAAACGAATTATCGGAATCGGACGCCTCAGTAAAAAGTTATGCGTGATCATACATAAAAAAATATGATGGAAAAACATAAAATATACGGGTCGAATAGAGAACCTCCTCCTTTTTGGTTTCGTCAGTTAAAAATAAATTCAAGATTCTTTATTAACTACCAGAACGGGAAGTGTACTAGACAGGTTGTGGGAATAAATAAATTCAGTAAATTTCCTATGCAAATAGCTCAATATTTAAACTTGCCTGATCCCCAAAAATATACTGGGCATTGTTTGCGTAGAACTTCCGCAACGCTATTAGTGGAGGCTGGAAATCTAGTAACGTTGCGAAGGGATATGTTGATCAATCAGTTAGCAGAAGAAATCAAATACAAACCAAAATTTTACAATCCATACAAAATACAACGCTATCCGATTACGGCGCATCCTCATCTGAAGTGACATCAGTTAACAACATAACAGATGTGGCATCGTCTACCTCAATACATCAAAATCTTGATTGTAATACTCCTATAATTTTGAATACTTGCTCGAATGTAACAATTAAACAATATTTAAATCATAAGTAATGTTTAAAAAATTCTGTTATTTTTAATTTAAAATAAAATATTCGTTCATCGTTCTTTTTTAGCATATTATTATGATATAAACAGGGTTGTAGGAAAAGTATAGTGTTTCACTCGTCGAAAACATTTTTTGAAGCTCGTAAACATTAAACATTAACTGTTCTCTCGCTTCAAAAAATGTTACTTTCGTCACTCGTAAAACAATATACTATTTTGTTTTTTTATTTTAGCCAGATTACATAAAAATGTTGGAAGCGTTCAGAGAGATTTTAACTCTTCCCCAATGTTCGATTGTAGAGTTTGAGGTTTATAAAAAAAAACAGAAATGCTGTTTATATTTTTCAGTGAATAAATGTCCTATTTTTTCTGACACATGATTCCTTGATGGCTTTTTCAGAATCATGTGTCACAAAAATTCTGTTCTGTTCTGAAATCTACCTTCCAGTATCACAAGCATACTATTACAGTTTGAAAATAAAATATGGAATCATATTAAGGCATAATATTTAGGTAGTGTTTGAAGTTAAAAAAATATAAAACTTCATATGTTCCCAAAAACCAAAATATATAATACAAGAAATACATGGATCAATGAGAATATATAGTTTAAAAAAATCTCTCGAATACCTATATTCATTCACGTTAAATGCAAATTCCTTTGTCTTCACGAGACAGATATGTGAAGAAGCACCTACGAAACGACTGAATGATTACAAGGGGAATCTAAATAATAATGTTCGAACGGAAACGTCCTCTGTCTGCGGCTTCCTATCGGGACCTATAATCAATAAATGCATCAAACAGTTGTACTAAAAGAAATTAAACTGTCTTTTAACCGAAAAGCGATTCTCGCGCCAACCGGAAACGTCAGTAGTCATCAATAGACACAAAACACAGGTGCGTCCTCAAGAAGATCGTTATTTGAACTGTTAAATGTATTCATTTGAGCATAGGTTTTTAATTGACTTATAAATTACTTGAACGAAATCGAATGAGAAATGTATTTGAAGGGGCCCAAAATTTTCCTTTTAAAATGTTTGTCATGTTTCAGTTAAGGCATGCAGTTTCGAGCTGTTTGAAAGAATTGGCGTTCAATTATTCACTAATAAAATGAATGAAATACAAATTATAAAAATCTGACTCCATGAGAAATTATTTGAAATTGGTGGCTATATTGTAGTCTTCTTGTTACGATTTTTCGAATTCGAAATTTTCACAGAACACTGCATTAATCTACCCCCATAAACCCAGCAGAACCATTTGCGAATTTTGAATCTGCCAATTATGCCATAATTTGTCGCTAATTTATTACCACAATTATAAATTTGTCGCTCATTGTTTTTTTTTCAATCCTTGGTTCTGCTAAGTTCATATGAAGCTGGCAGAACCACGTCGTACTTATCTACTTATGGAAAATAGTAATACTACCATAATAATCACTAATTTATCGCTAATTAATAACCACTTCAAAAATTTGTCGCTTTTTGGTTTTTCTTTTAAAGTTCAGGGTTCTGATAGGTTTATATGAAGCTAGCAGAACCACTTCCTATCTACCTATCCAATTATGAAAAAAAAAACGAATAGTCCATAATTTGTCGCTAATTTATTACCACAACAAAAAATTTGTCACTAATCTTTTTTTGTGAAAAAACAGTATTTTATCAAAAAAATTCAATATCTACTAAAGGCTAGGAACGTATAGTTTATACCTATTAGTTCCATAACAAGCAAATAGGTATGATACAGTAAATTTCCCTAATTTGTCGCTAATATAATGATAATAATAATGTTTATTCACATAGAAAAATTAAAAAACACATATAATTGAAAGTATTATGAATAAAGCCACAGATGTGTATCACAGTTTTAAGGGTTATACTCCTTGTGCGTGACTATGTTATGTTTGCCTATGATACATGAAGATGGATTATGATGATTTGAAAATGACATAATATTTAATATGATACAACAAATGAATTATTTTGAAATATAACCTTAATCAATATATTAGCGAAAAACACTATGCTAAGTATTGTGTATAAATAAAATTTCTTATAATATGTTAAAAAATAGTAATACAACTATAAATAAATGTTAAAGCCATAAGCTGTTCTCATGGCAAATAAACATGAATAGGTCACTGAAGTGTGCATATCAATTATGAGTTGATATACCACTTGTGCGTGACTGCTCATGCCATTTGACGCACAAGTATACACATACATATACATGAGCACATATATACATATATATGCATATATACATATATATACACACATACATACACACACACACATATATACATATAACACATTAAAATTAGATAAGCGATAAGTTGCGAACATTGATGAGTGTCAGAATCGTATCTGATTTATAAAATTTCCAAAAAAAGGTCTATTTGATTTCATTATCCATATTTTGGCTTTTTTCTTGAAGTAATCTTTCATAGGTATTGGTAGGTATATATTTTTCGCAACGAGGCTGTAGTACATTATTCTTTTTGTTTCTAGTGTCATGGCCATGGTTCGTAGACTGTAAAGCTATATATCCTTTTTCAATATTTTTCAGTATACTCAAACAGAATAGTTGTCTCACGTCGAGTACACCGGATTCTCTGAACAGGTCGTCGCTAGGGTAAGTAGATACTTTACGATACATTATTTTAAGAATATATTTTTGTATAATGTTCAAATTTTCCACGTAAGTAGCAGTCACTCCGCCCCATCCAATTATTTCGTACTGTAATTGAGACTCGACTAGTGCATGGTATAATGTTTTTAAATTCCCAATATCAAGAAAATCTCTCAGGTATTTGAATTTATGTAATAATCCTCTCACCTTTCCCACAATATTTCTTATTTGTAGGTCCCACCGCAGATGGCGATCTATTACGATCCCAAGATATTTCATTGATTTGCCTTCTGGGATTTCGTAGCTCTCTCTTATTTTCAGCGGACCCATATTCCGTAAGCCGCTGGTATAAGAGGAAAATGGTAAGTACTTTGTTTTATCGAAATTCAGCGTCAGTTCATTGGATCTAAACCATTTTTCTATTTGCAGAAAATCATTCTCTACCAGCGTTTTCAATTCCTGCCATGTATTAGAATTATAGAGAATAGCTGTGTCGTCGGCGAAACCTAAGATATTTCCTACTGTTTTTATTTCGAGTAGACAGTTTATATAAATTGTAAACAGCAATGGTCCTAGTACTGTTCCCTGTGGGACTCCGTAGGATACAGTCCTAGACTCGCTTGTTGTTCCATCCATAATTACTCGTTGTTCTCTTCCGGATAAGTAGCTTTTTAGTATATTATATACTTTCCCTCTTAGTCCATAGGATGATAGATATACAGGGCCTTCCCAAAATTGGAGCGATAACTGAAATATGGAGTGTTGTATAAGACTCAACGACACAAAAAATTTAAAATTAATTTATATAGGAGCAATCTAAAATGTTCATAAATATTTTACTTATGCACTGGTTATTATTCAGTCCGCAGCGCGTCTCTGTCCGATAGCATTGTGTTAACATATGGTATTCCCGTAGTGTTGCCAGCTTATTTTCATTTCATAAACACTAGTTATCATATTTGGCTTAAAATTAAAACGAAAAACACTGAATTAAAATGGGGCCATTTCAATTCATAATGAAGCATTATAAAAAGTTATTGATAATATACGATAATAAATGATACAGTGTGTACATAAAGTAAGGAATAAATTCATTATCTAGAAAAGGAAACGCTTTTCGAAAAAATCCGCGGACACGTCAACTTTAATTTCACGATGCGCATCTTTTGACGTTTTAGTCGCATTGATGACGTCATTAATGTTTTGGCTATGACGTCATGGACATTTTTTTCGAATTGCAACCGCCATTTTTGTTTGTGCCATTTGGAAGAGCATATTTCTTTGCACACGTTTAACCAAAAGTTTTGTCATGTTACATAAGGAAATTGTCGAATAATAATAATGATTTTTAAGTAATTTATTTTACACAGTTGATTGAACAAACTAATTGATCAAATGTTCAAATTGAAGTCCTTTCTGAGCCTGGCAGTATCCAAATCCTCGTTGGACCTTAGTGATAGTTTGATGAGTAATATTGTTACATTCATTTGTAATCCTAGTTTTCAATTCCTCGATATTATCTGGTCTAGTTTTGTACACGACATTCTTTAGATGGCCCCACAGAAAAAAATCTAATGGAGTAAGGTCCGGAGATCTTGGGGGCCATTCGATAGAAACACGCCTACCTAACCACCTGTTGGCAAAGACTTGGTCAAGATACCTCCTAACATCAGCTACGTAATGCGGCGTTGCACCATCCTACTGGTACCATAAGTTGTCATTTGGTATAGCAGGGTTATCTGCGTTAGGAAATAAGATCACCAGACTGGGTACAACATAATCCTGTAGCAGTTGAAGGTACCTTGAACCATTTAAGTTTTGTTCGAAATAGTAGGGTCCAATAATGCTATTTTGTACAATCGCCGCCACAAACATTTATTTTCTGAGAATACTGTGTGTGATGATCTCTCATCCATTTTGGATTCTCCTTAGCCCAGTACCTGCAATTATGCCGATTCACTGTTCCTGTTAGTGTGAAGGTAGCTCCATCAGAGAAAGCAATATTTTTTACTAGCAAAGGGTCAGCATTGCACATATCCATTAACGTTTGGCAGAACTGCATCCGTCGGTCTGGATCGTCCTCGGAAAGTTCTTGGTGCAGAGTCATCTTATAGGGACTTTTCCAATTCTAAAATTGTATGTGTAGTTGTAACTGGGATATCTTGATTTCGACAAATGCTTCTTAGGCTGTTGTGTGGATTTTCCTCCATTGATAATAAAACATTCAATTTGACCTCCTCATTGATTTTAGAACGCCCAGCTTTAGGGAGATCATCAACACTACCAGTGTCCCGAAACTTTCTCTCAACTTTTCTCACTGCTGATTGAGTTATGGGCCTATCCGGGTATTTAGTATTAAACAGTCCAACTACTTCTTGCTGCGTTCGTACTCTATCACCGTATCCAATCATCATCAAAATTTCGATTCTCTGAGTAACAGAAAGGCGCATTTTATTCTTAATTTTTTCGAAAAGCAGGGTATCAATGAAATATGAACTGTCAAACTGTGGCATACGCCAACCACACGGCTAAATCAGCAAGGTAACAAAAACAATAAAATGTCTTTTTACGATAATAAAAGAGTGATTTTTTTAGGGCTTCAAAAATACGAAGACACCAGTGGCGTGCTGAAAGGGATCTTTACAAAGCTAGGAAAGACTTTATTTTGAACCTTCAATTGATTAGTTTGTTCAATTAACAAAATAAAGTAAGTTAACTCAAAATCAATAAAACATTAATTTTCTCGACAATTACCTCATGTAACATGACAAAACTTTTGGTTTAACGTGTGCAGAGAAATATGCTCTTTCAAATGGCACTATCAAAAATAGCGGTTGCAATTTGAAAAAAATGTTCATGACGTCATAGCCGAAATATTGATGACGTCATCAATGCGACTAAAATGTCAAAAGATGCGCATCGTGAAATAAAAGTTGACGTGTCGGCGGATTTTTTCGAAAAGCTTTTCCTTTTCTAGATAATGAATTCATTCCTTACTTTATGTACACACTGTATATGTTAACCATTTGCTCTATGGGTTCATATTGTTGAGAATTCACTTAATCCTTTTCACTTTCTTACATCGGATTTTGCCACAGTTCTTGTCACAGGTTCTAAGATGATGTTATAGCAGATGAATCTGCTTCAAATATACAAATATTAGCCTTTCTTTCAGGGTAAACCAATAAATTTGAAATAACAAACTTTTTGAATACAATAGAATAGTAATTGGTGCACAGAATACAAGTATTCACTATATATTCTGGAAATTGTTTTACTGGGTGTATATAATATTTAAATACGACCCATGACATTCTTTCAAAGACGGTACCAAAGCTAAAATTGTGGTGAATACGGTATTTAATAATAAGAATAATTTGTGTTCTTCAATTACCTACATTAATTCATCTCGTCAGGGTTGCCAACACCCTGGAACATTTATTTATTCTGCGGTTACTTTCGCATTTGAAGGAAGTTTTTGTCGATTGGTTGAAGAAAAAAGAAAAATAATGCAGAAAGACAATTCCGAACCGTTAAGGGTGGGACGTCCAGCTAGTGTTGAAAAAAACCACAATTTGGGCTGAAATTTCTAAAACATTGGACTCAGAAATATTATGCTATAGAATACAGTGACCTAGTACTGTATTCTATAGCATGTAGGCGAAAAGAAAATAAAATCAACACTAATAAACCTATCAGCGAATTAGTAGAGTCCATAGAATCGTTACATGTAAATGGGAATAACTCGGAAAATAACAAGGGTATCATTTTTTATAATAGTAGTAATAGCAGCAACTTGATTCATCTATTTTTTTTTCTGAGACTTGCGAGTTCCTTTATTTTGAGATTGAACAAAACGAATTCAAAAAACTATTAGAAGTTAGAATAACTAAGCGAAGAGGAAAACGAAGAAACTATAAGAGACGAAATCTAAGATTGAAAAAAGGGATGAGACAATTATGGCAAACAGAAGAATTATGGAATAATTTCTGAATTACCCTGTATATGCGATACATCAGGTGAATTTACTGTA
This sequence comes from Gonioctena quinquepunctata, assembly GCA_018342105.1. Classification (NCBI taxonomy): domain Eukaryota; kingdom Metazoa; phylum Arthropoda; class Insecta; order Coleoptera; family Chrysomelidae; genus Gonioctena; species Gonioctena quinquepunctata. The sequence goes on along the minus strand of JAFIRS010000230.1, from coordinate 551,649 downwards.
TCTTGCCTATTTGCTTGTTTGGAAATAATAGGTATGAACTATACGTTTGATAGCCTTTAGTAGACAATCAAATTTTGAATACTATTGTGGTATAATTAGATGGATAGGGCGTGGTTCTGCTAGATTCATATAAACCTAGCAGAACCATGTTTTTTTTATAAAAAAGATGAGCGACAAATGTTTCGAAGTGGTAATTAATTAGCGACAAATTATGGTAGTATTAGTATTTTCCTAAAGTAGATAGATACGAAGTGGTTCTGCCAGCACAACCACGGATTTAAAAAAAAATATGAGCGACAGATTTATAATTGTGGTAATAAATTAGCGATAAATTAGCGACAAATTATGGCATAATTGGAAATTCAAAATTCGCTAATGGTTCTGCTAGGTTTATGGGGGTCATCAACCTATCGGTAACATTTTTTATATTTCAGACATTTTTTAGTTGAGGTCATTCTGATAAAGAATTACTATTGCCATAATATTATCATTGAGCGGTTCGGAATATACATATCTTGAGATTCCTCATTAATATCGATATTGAATATCAGTTAATGAATAGATTAGCTATAAAATAGATTTTAGATATACAAGAGAAACAAACAAAAAAGATGACGCGATTAGTTGGTAGGTAGATTTCACATTGATTCTTAAATCGTCATCAAATAGGCCGAAACCTCATGTACCAGATATTTATATTTATATTTTCATCGGAAAATACAAATAAACAATATTTCTATTTTTATGTAAATCTTAAAAACTGTTCAATCCAAAGGTGTAGAAGGTTTCAAATCTCCCTGAACGCTATCTAATATTTATATGTAATCTGACTCGAATCGATAGAAAAAAGTATAACCGAATTGGTTCCCTTTCTGTTTAATTTGATTCTATAATTCCATGAAGATAGAAAAAAATTCAGAATTCAATTCCAAAATGCCCCTGAAAATACAAAATTCAACTCTTCTATCCTTACTTACTTAGGTTTCGATCTCTATAATAATTCACTTCAGAAAATAACTAATAATTATGTGAATATTACAAATTTGAATTGACTGCTGAGTTATGTGTGTCAAAAGAAGTTCAGAACGCTCTATCATACGGCATATAGTTTTCCAAAATAAAAGATTGATATTTTTTTCAAACAACTCGACGGGATATAAAGTATTTTTGTGCTAAATTCTGTTTCATTCGGGCATTCAGATGAAAAAGGTGCTATATATATTCATACCTGTATTCCATATATACAGGGGAAATTAACCTCTTGCCACCGTGAATGACGAGTGTATAATGCTTTTTATAACGAATTACAGTGGTAAAAATCGAAAAAAACATTTGGGTAGCGCCGCCCTCCTGATATCAGGTGACCCACTCAGAGGAAAACTTTGGCAGTGGCCGAATGCAATAAACATTCAACTCAACATTGGAATAGTGTAGAATGTTGAACTGATTGTGTGGTGAATGTAAACATTGCAGGCTGCCCGAGACTGAGATATATATTCAATTCCAAAGTGAATTAAACAACTAACTTTGTTATATCAAAACTGGTGATGAAGTCAGAACTAGTTGACTTCATGCTCTGCGTTGAGGCACTCATCATAATTATCACAGTCACTTGTATGAAATAAACAGTATTGAAAAGGGAAACATTCGCAATTGAATACTGTTTTGAAAAATAATATCACGCTCATTTTAGTGATTTAGACATTCAGAACACGTGAACTGACCAGTGTTGCCAAGCAAGATTCTTGCATGTACGGTTTACAATGCTGTTTACGAATGAAAGTTTGTTAGATTCTACTAGTGTTTTCTGATCGGCTGGTGACTGAGGGATCCTAATTAGCAACCAATCAGAAAACAGTAGGCGATGAGCAGGAGAAATAATTTGAACATGATTATATTTTGCTGGCCCTTGAAACTAAACACCGAGCTGTTCCGTCCGTATTTTGAAGAGTAGAAGACAAAATGAATCACTCGTCGCATTCATGAATGAAGTAGTGAATTTCAATTCTGGTTGGTTTCTGCAGTCGCCAATCAGTGTGCGGGCGTTTTCGTACTAGATATATTAATATAATTCAAATGCCAAATATTTTAAAGGAAAAACAATAATGTTCAAATTAATTCTCGTGCACACCGCGTACTGTTTTCTGATTAGTTGTTAATTAAGTAATTTAGATCTTTCATTCACCAGCCAATCAGAAAACACTAGTAGAATCTAACAAACTTTCGTTCCTAGACAGCTTTGTAAACCGTGCATGCGAGAATCTTGCTTGGCAACAGTATTCAGTTCACGTGTTCTGTCTGCCTGAATCACTTCAATGGTCGTGGTATTATTTTTCAAAACAATATTCAATTGCGAATGTTTCCCTTTTCAATACTGTTTGTGTTGTTTGTTTCTTACAAGTGATAATTATGATAAGTGCCTCAAAGCAGAGAATGATGACAACTAGTTCTGCCTTCATGACCAGTTTGGATTTCACAAGGTTAGTTGTTTTCTTCACTTTGAAATTGAATATCTATCTCAGGCAGCCTGCAATGTGTACATTTACCACACAAGTTTTCCTCTGAGCAAGTCACCTGAAATTAAGCGGGAGGCGCTACCCAATATTTTGCGAATTTTACAAAGAACAAAACATGTTTTCATTTTTTTTCTGATTTTTAACTGCTGTAATTCGTTATAAAATGACATTATACACTCGTCATTCACGGGTGTGCAAGAGATTAGATTACACCCTGTATATGGTGAAATAAATTTCAGACATAAATCGAAACGACGAAAGAAAGTCATTAAATCAATCAATAGACAGGTTTTAGCCGAGAATAAAACATGTTCGAGTTTGTGGCAAGCATTTTTTCACTGGTGATTCGGTACGCAAATATACGTAGTAATTGACATAAATCTATTTTCATGGGAAAACCTGCTGAAGTTAGATGTCTCGAAGTTATTATTGGGCTTTGGTGACACCGCTGAAATATCTCAGAAAAATAAGAGAAGAACATCAAGCTGAGTTGAAAATGTAGTGATTAAACCTGTGCATCAAATAAATGTACATTAGCTTCTGTCTATATAACCTTTCCAAATATGTTAATGTTTTGGTTTGAATTAATATTGTATAATGAGATATTATGTTTTATTTTCATGATTTCAAAATGTATCTACAGTGCGGTCCATAGGTATGGGATAAATTCATTTTTAGCGTTATGTATTTGTTCAAAAAAACCTGAAACAATTTGACCATTCACAGTATGAAAATATTACCCCCTCCTTGCACCCCTTCTGAATTATGAGCACCCCCTCAAAAAATTTTAATAAGAAGGGGCTCGTGTGGCACCTTGTTTGGAAGGTGCAATCATAACTAAGAAAATTTATTTTGAAAATGTAAAATTTTTATACTTCACGTAGAATGAAGGAAATAATGTCACATAATCTTTAGGAAGTATTTTTCAATTTATTTTACAATTAAATTAAATGTTCAAAATGACCACCATTCACTCCTTGACAATGAGCAAGTCGATCTTGAAATTCTCTTACAACATTTTGAAGGACCTCAGGGGTTATGTTGATGATTTCTTCCGTTATCCTATCTTTTAAATCTGCAATATTGTCTGGTCTATTGAAATATACTTTTGATTTTTAAATAACCCACACTAATTTCAGAGTGTCAATCCAAAATAAATGTTCCTAACATTTTTCTATCTTTGCAAACTGAGATTGCTTCTAGAAAATGTGTTTCCGATTTCTTCCGGTCTTCCTGATGATCGTGGAAGCGTGAAATAGATTTTCGTCTTCAAAAGTGTATTGAAGGACCTAGTGAATGCGATGCCTTCTTGCATCAATGTTACAAATGATTTCTGGTGAATACTCACTCTTGGAAAACATTCTTCTTTGTCTCATTCATCTATATTAGTTCCTAATTAAGACTGGAATAGAAGAACAAATAACTATCTGAATGGAAAATTTCCACTTTCAGATTTTTTCTTTTGAGTTAGGGTCCTTTTTCAATATCTATCAGATGAAGTTCATTGTCCAGCGTGGCTTTAGCCGGAGAAGTATTTGTTTTCTGTTGGATATTCACAATCAATAACTTTTTTATTGTGGATTTTTCAATTCACAGAAAGATATTTCCATTCAATATCCAATTGAGAATGTTTCATTTTTCATTTTTTAATATAATTATCCATATTTCTTTCATATCTATTCGTATTTCTTCAATGTGTTTTTAGCCATTAAATTTACCGCAACAATAGACATGTAAGTTTAATTGAATTTGATCAATTGTTTGTGAAAATATTTATTCATCTCTAATTTGACAGGGTACCGATTTGTTGTCACTGATGCTTGGCTAATCACTTTCGCATGTATGCTGGAATAATAAATTATTTTACTTCCCGCACCTGACACACGTGACCCAATCGCACCAATGCTGCTGCTTTTTCACAGACTGATTCTCGAAAACAATGTGGCTGTAGCCTTGCGCGTTACGCAGATGACTCGTCTAAATCTGCTTTTCAATCATAACTAGCACAATTTCCGAAACCGGAATCAGTTTAATTCAAAAGTTATACAGGCCGAATCACAATGCAACCGCAGTTTCCACGTTTGTAACAAAAATATTCAAACTTTGAACTTTAAAAACACAATATTTATCAAACGGGCAAATGCAGATGAATTGCACTATGTGGACCAATTCGCACGATTCCGCCACTGCGGCGCCACTTACAAAGCTGCTCCAACTCCATACGTGAAAATTTTTCAATAATCCAATGCAGCTCACGATTGTTTTTCCATTTAGTATCATTTCAAAAAATTGAAATGTATTGAAATGTTTTTAATTATTATTTGTTTGAGATTCTAAATTTTTTAAAGCCATCTCCGCCACTACAGATCCTGAATGATTTTCCAGAAAATAATCATTAGGGATGAAATGATTTTGTCATTTGCGACACAGTCTCCCGGACTATTCTCAGAAAGTTCTCCATTTTGTTCGCAAAAAGCCTTGTGATAAAAAAATCTGTGTCTGTGACAACTGTCTTCGGTTTCCTCCATATACAAAAAACATATCGTTAAAAACTTGTCATTTAAATAAATATTGAAATATATTTCCAAAATGAAAGAAACGATGAAAAATAATACTGTTAATAAATTCATTAAAACTGTTTCTTCATCAGATACAAAACAAACTCTTTTCAAACTTCACTATGTTTTGCAGCAACTCTCATTCATATTCCTTCACATACAATCAACAATAAAAGAAACCATGGAAAAAAACTGTGAATTAATTCTTGTTGGTTTTTTTCAGTCCATTAATAGTCTATCTCTTGCTGACCGCTCTACCATAACCTTATGACTGCACTAGTCATATCCTGTAACACTTCAATGCCTTTAAGGCATACGTAATGTCTTTCCCTCCCCAACGCTTACCAATGTTTCGTGCTTCGGAAAAAGACGGTAAGAACGAATACGTGAATATCAAACTTTGGACACAGTCAATTGTACTAGACTTCCCATTCGATTTCATTCAGCGGTGCGAGTATTTTCGGTAATTCAGTTCTCATTGTTAGTTTTGTCTTTTCGAACCTAATACTTATTCATAACTTGAGCGATTTTTCAATGAATAGACTGAACAAATGAAAGCACTCCATTATTCAAATTATCTGGAAGAGGAAAAAAGTTAGATACGTGATGTGAGTTAATGCTTTCTTGAATGCCTACCTGTTTGTTTTGAAATATACATTGAAAAAAGTTGTTGTTAGTATAAGCCTCAAAAGTGGACAACAATGTTGAGTTTAATTGAAAATACATCGTCCAGCGGGTTTTATATAATAATATCTATTTTTTGTCGGTATATGTTTGAAAACAACCAGGTGAGTGATAAAACATAATAGGTAACTCAAATAACAGATCAAACAGGCGTTTTTTATTACTAGTCGTTGATTGATAATATTGATACCTAGTTTCATTCGGATCATAACATAAATGACAAAACTGCCACTTTAAATCCTAGTATTTCTAACAAAAAGTAATAATTCATATTCCCAAAAAGCGCAGATACAATTACTGATCCTGATTGGAATAGTATAATAAATCATAAAATTAGTTCTATTTCTTGGAGTCATCATCTTGAATAATTGAATCCGACTCTCAAACCTCCTAGATACCAGTTTAAAATGTATCCGGATCATGAACCTTCTCAAAGCCGCTATCCTGAATTCTGAATTTTTGACAGAAATTCCATAATCCACGCCTCTAAAACCCCCAGATAGTGATTTGAAATAGAATAAATGACAAAACTCGACTGCCATTTTCGAGTAGCCAATCCAACCGATGTAATGTACCTCAGTTATGGAATTTCACCTAAATCTGCTGACGTAAAGAATTATATTGGATTAACATTTTCTTTCAGAGGGACCAAAGTTTGAATCTGGATGGGTTAATTTGTCCAACCTTATATAGTTACCTAGATATCACACTGAGGTGAAGATAATAACAACAACAAACAAAAAATTAAACCGACGAAATACGGAACTGAAAAGTAGAAAATAAAATAAAGCTTCTTAGTCTCAATAACTGAGCTCCTGAACTAATATAAGTAACTAATTTTGAGTCGGCGCCAAACAAGCAAGCAAATGAATTAGGTAAGGCGTAAAATGCGTGGTGACATTCTGATAATTTTTTTGAAGTAATTTAATGATCTTCGTTGATTGTTCGTTTGGCGCCGACTCAAAATTAGTTACTTACATTAGTTTAGGAGCTTAGTTATTGAGACTAAGAAGGTTTATTTTATTTTTTACTTTTCAGTTCCGTATTTCGTCGGTTTAATTTTTTGTTAAAAAGTTTTTATTTTTCAATTTTTTGTTGCTGAAATCTGCTAATTACTACCTACTTGTTTTTTCATTACTTCCAAAATACTTACTTACCCACCTTACTTCAACTATTACCAGTTAAATAATATGATTATCTATTTTTACTATTTGTTGTTATATGAATTATTTTTGTTGTTCTGGTTAGTTTATTTCATTACTTTGTATATCATTCCATCCTCTCATAGAATATGATTGTGACGGATGTGGAACAAAAATAATGACAGTAGCGATCTGTCATTGTCAACTACATATGTGTGTGCCAATGTTCACAAGTGAAAAATTAATTATCCCCTATTTTCCTACCCGTAAGGGTGGATAATTTCATTCGAAATCCAAATACGAGGTATACCCTATCTATTAAAGAAAGAATCATCCAAATCGAAGAACCCAGTACAAAGTTATGCCTGATAGAATCGGTTAACGGACCAGAATTCAGAGGGTGAGTAATCAATATCCTTCACTTTACTACCCTTAGGGGTGGATTTCATCTTCTAAATTCAAATGGGACCAACTTCGAAGTACACCCTATCCACTGAAGAATTATCGGAATCGGACGTCTCAGTAAAAAGTTATGCGTGATCATACATGAGAAAAAAAAAAAAATATACGCGTCGACTAGAGAACCTCCTTCTTTTTGGTTTCGTCGGTTAAAAATGAGAAATCGTATTCAATATCTTCAGTATATACAGTTAGAAAAGAGTCAATATCAAGGGGAATAGGCGTAGCTAGCAGTGAAATGAAGCTTATAAAAATGCAAGCAAACGATTATGACAAGAAAACGACGAGAATGGCGGTCCACACAGATCTAGCGACAAACCTGGGTGGATCAACTGCAGAAACTGGGTGGTTTGACTGCAAGATGGATCGTAAACCTGCTGAAATGCTACCGCTAACGGGATTTTTGACATAGAAGAGAGGAATGCAAGGTAAGGGAACTGCGGTAAAGGAAGGCATCTGACCAGAAACTGCCACAGCTGTAAAGAGAGGGGCCATAGAATGGACAACACTTCGGGAAGATTTTGATCGCAAAGCCAAAAAAGTTCAACAAATAAATTCTGATCGATCGCAGTTTGTAAATGAATTTTCCTCCGCCAAAGCCTCGGAAGAGAGAGAAGACCACGTCATAGCCAGTGAACCAAATTAAAAAATCAAGTTTGGGATACCCCAGAACTTGACAGGCATGGACCTCGGGAGAATGAGGTTATTTTGAAATAAAACATTGATAAAACATTTTTAGGTCTGTACGAAGTCAATTTGATCGGTCAATTCAACAGTCAATTAACCAAGTGAGATCATTGACCCCAGTCAATTGATCGGTCCTGCACCAAACGCGAGGAATGCTACAAGTCAAACACAAACCATCCCAGGCAGAGAACATAGGGGAGCCTTCACAATAGAGATGGATCTAGTCAAGGAGAGCAAAAAAGGAAAGGAAAGGCTCATGAATGGTGATCAGCTCAAAAAGAACAAGTCATCGGATTCCGGCGAAATATCTCCCAAATATTCGAAGGAACTTGTTGACATGGCTCCGGATTTTAGGCCGAGAGTGATGTACGACGAATATTCCCAAAATGCTAAATGATCACCTTATGCTTATATACAATCCGGGGAAAACCGTCAGATTCTTATCGAACATGTTGTAACTAGGGTGACAACTGCCAAAAGGGCAGGATCAGGCAAAATATGGTGTGTACTGGCGGCGGTATATGGAAGAAATGCACTAAGCTCGGCCATGATATTGATAGTGGAAGTGACATCAAAAATATCGGGCTACCTGGTCAATAAGTTACCTCAGTAAAAGGACTGACGTAGATGAGGAAGAACCCATTGAGATTACTCCAAAGCCTTGCATTGGGCACAACGTTCTGGAGCCTGTTCCATGACCTTTTCCCAATAATAAAGCAACCAGAGGGGGTTGAAGTCAAGAGATACGCAGACAATAGAGTAGTGATAACCTCTGTCGTGAATAAGAAGGAGCTCATGGAAAAAAAAAACAAGTGCCACAATAAACAGATGGCTGAAATAACACTATTGCAGTTGGCTCCGGTAGACACTATTGCAGTTGGCTCCGGCTAATGAACGTACCTAGAAAGGGGCAAGGCATCTCCTTTATAGAAGATGTGGTGCGAGAAGAACCAAAGAGACAAATTTGGACGATGACCTGTCTTTGTGCTTCTGTGCAGAGCTCCAATATGGCATATAGTATAGGATAGAATCTATCAATTCGAAAATTTTACGATTTTGTTATGGAAGGGTCCCTCTGCTTGTTTCCTTCGTTAACTTCTTCGAAGGCTCCATTTATAGCTACTCTCGTAGCAGATCATACATAGAAATACATGTAAAAGCAATGAAATTCAATTCGAAATGATGAAAAATAACGTCCACAAAAATAATAATGTGACATGCTCTATCTGTCAAATTTAGCATTTAATACTTCTGAAAATTTTGGAAATATATATTACGCTTCTCCACGCCAAATTTCAACGTTTCATTTAAAAAAGAAGAACGTTTCATTAAAAATATATCAATTTTCCTTTAAAAAAATGAGAAGAACGAAATTATGCTAATGCGTTGAAATTTGGTGAAAGGTGTAAAAGAGAAAATCATTATTTTTCTTTGGCATTTTAAAACTATAAAACTTCAGATTTGGCAAATCAATCACGTCACACAAATACTTTCGTGGGCATCATTTCACATCAATTTGGAGAAAAAAAACACTCTACTTGAATTTCAATAAATATCAACAAAATATTATCATGTTGTGTTTACTCAAACGTGTATTTATGCCTGGAATACTGAGGAAGAGAATCTGCCAGAAAAATGTTTTTTTTATATCCCTCCCTTACTGATTAGAGATTGTATCAGTAGCGCCCCTCTCTACCACTGTTTCATCGAGTTAACTATCGAATGACGTCATCTTGTGGTACCGAGGGGCATTAACGATTGTCCAACAGACCATTTTAATTACGACTGAATTGATTCTTAGTATATGTCAGTTGTTTAAATTGTAATTAATGCTTAATTTATTAATTTATTCTGATATTGTTTCAGACCGAGCGTAAAAATTGCCGATAACGGCTGAAGATAATGTTATAGAATTTCTGTAATTACTTACACTCTTTGTATTTTTCATATGTATTCACATAAGTTATAGGTTCAATGCATCAGAACTCACCAATCCGAAACACCAGCTTGATTTTTATATCCTACTTACAATAAAATATGGTGCATTAATATTTAATATGAAATCTGCGATTAACATTTCTAATAGAAACGTAAAAGAAACAAACACGAAATGGAAATGATAAATCATTCCTGTATACAATCACCGTATAATAAATAAATACTATGAGATTTTTTTCCGCAAACTGTGTTCTAAGTAATTTTATTCAAATTCCACTGTTTGGGAACTAATTCAATAAAAATGCGAATATACCGTATTTAATTAGTTTAGTTAAAAAAACTATTTCGGTGGGAATCGCGATCTTGTCGCCGAAATACAGTGATTCGGGCACTTTTGTAGCTCATGCTGTATATAAAAAAAAACTATCAAAAAATCCGTAAAGGTGCATATCTGTGTTTCGACAATAGTAAATAATATTAGTTTTATGTTTCGATGCACAGCAATGCTCTCGGAACTTCATGACTCAATGAAGAAATGATCCTACTAACATAAATTCGTTTCATCTTGGGTATTTAATGTAATTGAAAAATGCAGATTATTGCAGTGTTTAAGGATAAAAATGGTTCATTTAGAGTTCCCAAAAAACGTAACCACTATTATTTACTAATTATTAAACAAAATTTGAAAAAATCAAATAAACACGAAAATAAAAAGAAATCATCCCGCTTTTTGGATATCTTTATGGAATTCCATAGTTAAATCCTCAGATTAAGGAAAGAGGATATGGAACCATAGGCTGCTCGACATGGGTTCATTGAGAAGGGGAACTAGACAGAGGTGGATTCAGAATAAAAATCGCCACACTTCGAATATTTAGGTAGTCGCCAGTTCTTTTTTTTTATGGAAGTATGTTGTAATATAGAGATTTTACAGCAATTTGTTCGTACTCCCAATTCAATGTGAAAATGCGGATAACTGAAAGTACGAAAACCACCGAATATCTTATAAAATATAGGTACCCTAGATACTAAAAACCAGAAAATAATGTAAGTTTATTATAAACAATCCTTTTGCCATTGCTGATTTTATGTGGGGTTGCAGTCAGGTATAGGGCTGATTAGGAAAACTCTTTGGTATCCGTCAAGCTTTCGGCAATCTTTATTGCCTTCCTCAGGACGACTACAATTGTATGGATTACATTATGAAATCATATATTATTTATCTACTTACTAACTTGAGATTGATGTAAAATTAGCACATTAAATGAACAGAAATTCATGAAAGATGAAATAAATTTTGACAATGACAACTTCTTTTTCAATCAATTCAAAATCAAGGCGGAAAATGTTGATCACAGGGCGATATATCTTTTCTGCTATTCATTTCTAGCAAATAAGTACAGATTTGCGTAAGATTGTTCAAATCACTTCTTTTATTTATTGATTCCTTATCATTTTTTATGTGAACCATCTCTAGAAATATTCTTTTGTTTTCATTGGTCTCGTTATCTAGAATTTCCGTATTATCACAGTCCATCCGATGATCTCTTTCATTTACATGTTCAGAAAGAGCGCATGAATTAAGATTACGCTTACAGTCGCTCTTATGGGATATGATACGACTGTTAAGGTTTCTTGATGTTTGACCGACGTATGTTTTAGAACAGTCTCTGCACGGTATTCTATAAACAACATTAGATTTTTGTTTATTTTGAATCGAACTTTTCACTTTTGTGTGTAATTTTGATATGATTTTAACATTTTTCTTCGCGATTTTGACATTTTCATTTTTCAATACATTTGTGAGTTTTGGAGTGAGTTCTTTGATATGGGGAAGAGATCTAAATAGAGATGTTCCCAGTTCTTCTGTTCTGGGATTTTGTTCGGATATTGAAGGGATTAAAGAGTTTCTTTGGTTAAAAAGTAATTTATGAGATTTTTTGGATAGGAATTTTCTAGTAATATTTTCTGAAATTCGATTAGACATTCTTGTTGTAAATTCATATGAGTGATTCTTTCGATTCTAGTTTTCATAGCTATTAGAAAAATTGATTTTCATTTTTTGTGGATGGTATGAATAGTAGTTGATAAGTCTATTACTACATATTGGTTTTCTGTGCCATTTTGTAATTATGGTATTTTGTTCGGTTCTCATTAGACTCATATCTAAGAATGGTATACTGTTTTGTAATTCTTTTTCTGAAGTGAATTGGATATTGCTGTCATAAGAATTGAAGATGGATAGAATCTCTTCAATACTATCATATGGTACAGACAAAATCAAATCATCCATGAAACGTTTGATAAAAGGAATGTTAAAGTTCACTTGAGAAACACAATTATCGAGTAAATCATCCATAACATAGTTTGCCAAAATAGGGGTAATATTTGATCCCATAGGAGTTCCAAAAATTTGTTTAAAGAATTTATCGTCGAATACAAAATACGTTGAATTAAAGATGAATTTTAATATGCTCATAAAATGGGACTCATCAAGGGTGCAATAATTTTTGATTTGGTTCCATTTTTTGGAGATACATTTTTTAATTAGTGTTAATGGTAAATTAGTCAAGAGGGAGATTACATCAAGACTTATTATAACATAATTTTGTGGGAGTTGATAATTATTGATGAATTCACTGAATGTGAAAGAATCTTTCACGTAGTATGTGTTTTCTGTTTCATAAACATTAGTTAATATCCTGGTTAAAAATTCAGAGAGTTTACTGGTGGGAGTATCGATGGAAGATACTATTGGTCTCATTGATAGGATTGGTTTATGAATTTTTGGTAATGTATAAAAACGAGGAGCTACCGGATTGTAAATCATTAGAGATTTTCTTGGTATCTCTGAGTTTTGAAACAATTTTATTAGCTTTCTGCTGTGAAGTACAAGTGGGATCAGATTTGAGTTGTTTGTAAAAATGTTTATCTTCTAATAAGGTCTTACTTTTGTCAATATACTCATTTTTATGCATTGCCACAGTTACATTTCCTTTATCACTGTTTGTTATGATAATTTCTGGGTTTTCTTTCAAGTGTTTTTTTGTTTTCATATATAGTTCATTTAAAAAATGCAAATTTCGATTATTTTTATGATAGAAATTTGTTATAATGTTGGTAAATTGAGATCTGTATATATTCTTCTTATCATCATCGAATGTTTCTATGATATATTCCAAGTCAGCTAGGAGATGCCGAATATTGATATCACAGTTATTGGGAGATATACTGAATGTTGGGCCAAGTGATAGGAAATTCTGAATATCGGTAGGAATATTGATTTCTGTCAAATTTTTGAACCATTTCTTTTCGAAATGTATTTTGGAAATGTTATCATTTTTTCGATTTTATGAATATTTCTATGTTTAATTAGATGGAATTATCTATTATAATTGATGTTGGCCCTGCGTTCAAATTCTGAAATGATATATTGGGAAATCAATGTTGATACTTTTTCTTTCATATTTTAAAATTCATTCGTCATTTTAGATATATCGCTCATGGTAATTTGAATTGCCAAATTCAAAATTTTCTTTCTTAATTTATTATTGAAGTAATTGATTTGATAGCCTGTTATTCCTTCTTGGTGGCTCATCAAATTTGTCACATTCTGTATTCCATTGGTGATATGTTTTGGAAATAAATTGAGTTCTCTACATTTAAGGAGGAATATTTTTCTGTTCTTCATCGATGCTAATTTGATGTTGATATTTGCCCAGTTTTTTAGTAAATTTACGCTAGTTCTTCCATATTGATGTATGATAATATGATAATACGGAAATTCTAGATAACGAGACCAATGAAAACAAAAGAATATTTCTAGAGATGGTTCACATAAGAAATCATAAGGAATCAATGAATAAAAGAACTGATTTGAACAATCTTACGCAAATCTATACTCATTTGCTAGAAATGAATAGCAGAAAAGATATATCGCCCTGTGATCAAAATTTTCCGCCTTGATTTTGAATTGATTAAAAAAGAAGTTGTCATTGTCAAAATTTATTTCATCTTTCATGAATTTCTGTTCATTTAATGTGCTAATTTTACATCAATCTCACGTTAGTAAGTAGACAAATAATATATAATTTATAATGTAATCCATACAATTGTAGTCGTCCTGAGGAAGGCAATAAAGATTGCCGAAAGCTTGACGGATACCAAAGAGTTTTCCTAATCAGCCCTATACCTGACTGCAACCCCACATAGAATCAGCTTGTATACAATATGCCAGTCACTAATTCACCACATATATATATATATATATATATATATATATATATATATATATATATATTCAGACAGTTTTGTAGATAACTTTTGAGAAAAGTTTTTAACGTTTTCTGATATATTTTCTTCCTCTCCTTGAGCGATCCTTTCCCTGCCACATGATTAATAATTATATCCCAAGGTTTCATTACAGCAATCATTCCTAATGAGTTATCTATAAAAGACTCTCCTAATTCCAGATGAAGCAGCAATTTTTATAAGTAGTTTTATCCTCCCACAGGTATAGTTAAATCAAAAAAATACTCTACATGATCTTGACCTACTTTATATGATGGAATATACAGTAATAAATTTGTTGTGATTAATTGTTTGTACAAATATTTCTAACTTCCGCTGCAAAATAAAAACCCAAGAATTCCCATTTTTCTTTTACTTCCAACGAGAAGGGTGCCATCCATGAATTTCAAAGATTTGAAGTATAATGAAGTTTCTTTCAAAAACTTTTCAATGCATACATAATTATTTTGATTTGAAAGCTGTAATATTTTTTATGTATATTTCTAGAATTGAAAACAATAAACAAAGTATTTACTATTCTAATAAATTCAACTGTAGTTTCATTTAAAAATGTTGTTACAGAACTACTTAATAGTTGCGTAGCCAGCCTAAACTTCATATTTTAATGATTGTACAGCACATGTGATTTAATGAACTTGTTACTCAAATGTACACCCTCCTGTTCTTGAAATCCATTCAATTTTATTACATATTCCCATTTGATCTTCTCGCAGTTTTCATCAAATAAAACGAATGTATCCCCTAAGGTGTTCCGTAATAATTCAATCAAAATACAGTTTTTTAACTTATGTCGAAATCTATCGAAATTATCCAGAGATGTTTGAAAACATATTTGTAAAAAAAATGGAAATTATTGTTGTTCTTACACAAAAAAACATTTTTCTAATGAAAATATATACATGTGTACGAATTCTAATGTGAAACGACTTCAATACAATTGCATCTTACCTCACTGGGTATGGCATCATTCATCTTATTTCATTGCCAGGACTCTTAGAGTGGGAAAAATGATTTACCTGGCCATGGTCAATGTTCTATCTTCTCTTCCATTAATTTAAGGTTAAATCGAATCGAAGGGAACCAGTTTGGTTATACTTCTTCCTTTCAATTTATGTTAGATCACATATATTAGAAAGCGTTTAGTTAGATTTGAATTCTTCTCCAGCTTTTGATCATAGAGTTGAAGGTTTATACAAAAATAGAAATGCTGTTTTTCAATGAAAATATATCCCATTTTTGCCTTAAATCAAAACTATTTCAGAATCAATAAATTCTGGAATCAACCTTTTCGACTGGCTGCACCACTCAGTCATCATCATGTCAATTCACGGAGTATGGGAAGAAAATAGCTTTGCAAAAAAAAGGGGGGGATGAAATTTTAAGAAATGTATAGCAAAAAGGTATCAATTTCAGTTGTCCATCCGCACCTCATATGAATGACAGTTGGAAGAGATTGGTCAAATCTGGGCGACACTGAACGGCATCTTAAAGAAGCCCCAGGAGATACACCATTGAAGCTAAACACATTGTAAGTAGTTGGGTTTAACACATGTTCCGTTACAAGGCTGAAGATGGGCACGGCCCAGCTGGTCAGGTTGACGGAAGTCTGTCGATATCTGAAGACCAAAGACTTTGTGAACACATGATCCCGAGATCACCACACCAATATAATTCCTGTGACTTTTGTGACCATAAAACCAAGCCACATCTATAACAGCACACCCAATTTGGAATATCCAGACGACCAGCAGACAAGCTGTGTATTTCTGATATTGAATGAATATTATATTTATTCCAAGGAATGAGAATGTTTTTATTTAGTTTTTAATGCTATGTATTGTATGAGCACGGCCCGGCTGTCAAGTCGATATCTGAAGTCAAGCAATGCCAATTGCATCAGTACATTAGGAAAGCCCGTATAACTGCAGCGTAATAACATATTCACAACTGCAGCTGAGCACGGGCTATAATGCCTCCTTCTGAAAATAATTAAAAATGTATTGCATATTGTAGGTTTTGGTCTCTTGTCAAGGGTTCTTAATTGTGACATAAAATAAAAAATTGACAATACATTATTGAAAAAGTCATACAATACACAATTGAAAAAGTCAATACTGACAGTCTATACAGTGTTCTTCTAAAGTCCGTTCTCCCCCTACTAATTTTTATACCATGGTATATCGCAACGAAATTCGGAGGGCTTAAATAGGAGATGAAAACCTACTTTTTCATGAAAAAATCACAGCTAAAAGTTTTACAATGGCGGCTGAGCACCATCTTCAATAATTTTTGTAAATAGAACACCCCGTATATTATACCATTTTCGAAATCTGCCCATAATTCTCAACAGTTTTCTCTAATACACTTCACTCCTAAATTCAATTGTTTTCGAAATATTAACGTTTGAAAAGTGACATTCCGGTTTGAAATGAAGTATGGATTTTGGTCACTTCCGGTAAAACATTTTGCTAACTAAACGTTATTATTAATTTGTAGTTAAATCTCCCAAGGAATTCGACTAATGAGAGGCGTAAAGAGAGTTTATTAAGGATAAACAGTACCGCTTACCGAAAAATCTCGAAGCCTACGAATGTGTTCTGTAAATTCACAATCAAAACAAATTAGTTAGCAAAAAAAATAAAATTTATTTTATTTAACGCCAACAATTATTTCATCAAGTGTTCAATGTGGCCCCCTCCTAAATCTTGACAATAAAGTGCACTATTATAAATAGCTTCTCTCACGTTCGTCTATTTCTTCACATGTATCTATTATTCTGCGTTCCAACTCTTCTATTGTTTGCCATTCAGTGGCGTAGATTTTCTACTTCAAATACCCCCAAAGGAAAAAATCTAGAGGTGTAAGATCCGGAGATCTTGGTGGCCATTCTGTACTTCCCCTGCGACCTATCCATCGCCCAGGAAAGTTTGTATCGAGGAACTCTCTAGCCGTGCGATCGAAATGGGCAGGTGCCCCATCCTGCTGAAATATGATTTCACGATTTTCAAACTCTTCCTGATTGTTCAGTACAATTTGTCTTATTCGAGGTTCAATTTCAGTTTCTAAAAGATTTTTGTAAAGAACTCCTGTGAGATTGCCTCTAATGAAAATCGGTCCAACAACGCGATTGCCCAAAATCCTCGCCCAAACATTCACCTTTATAGGAAACTGGGTATGTCCCTCTCTAAAAATATGCGGATTAGTATCGCTCCAGTATCGTACATTCTGTTTGTTGACTTTTCCATTAAGAAAAAACGTGCATTCGTCTGCGAAACATACAAGTTTTAGGAAGCCCCGTTCTCCTTCAATTGTTCTTGTTAACCACTCACAAAATTCAACACTCCGGTCTGGATCATCCTCCGTGAGAGCATGCAGGATTTTCATTTTATAGGGATGAAACTTTTATTTTTTTAGGACACTTTTTGAACTTACTCCACAGGATTCAGCAACTGCAGACGTCGACTGAGTCGGATTGATTGCCATTTCAGCAACAATTTCTACCTTTTTTTCTTCTGAAAGAGGCGGTCTTCCTGATCTTGGAGCATCTTTCAGCGTACCAGTGGCTTGGAGCTTATTTAAAAGGTTGCGCAAATATGCCCTCGAAATAGGATTATCGGGAAATCTATCATTAAACATACGGATTGCTATATGATAATTTCTCCCAGGTTCTCCAAATATCAAAACTACTTCAAATTTATCGTCTAAACTACGAGCCATGATCACACTTTTCATAAAAGGATTTAGACGCTCAACGGACTATCTGACAGTTAGCAGTTCAGATTCACAGTAAACAAGATGTTAACACGACAACGATTTTTTCCAATGCAAACTTGATTGAAAGCAACATTAGTGTTTTTGATTTCGTTTGAAATGACCAAAATGTCACTTTTCAAACGTTAATATTTTGAAAACACTTGAATTTAGAAGTGAAGTGTATTAGAGAAAACTGTTGAGATTTATGAGCAGATTTCGAAAATGGAATAATATAAGGGGTGTTCATTTAAAAAAATTATTGAAGATGGCGCTCAGCCGCCATTTTGGAACATTTAGCTGTGATTTTTCCATGAAAAGGTAGGTTTTCATCTCTTATTCAAGCCCTCCAAATTTTGTTGCGGTATACCAGGTGGTTCAAAAATTAGTAGGGGGAATCGGGCTTCAGACGAGCACTGTATATTAATGTTAATACATACGCTGTAAAATAAATATATAGATATATCTATATATTTAATCAGATCGCTAATTCCGAATCAGATATTTCAAAAAGTGAAAATAGCGGGCACATTATCCTTCCATAAAATTCAGTAATATACTTCTTTAGAACGTACTTCGTCCTACCGTAACAATACATTTCAACCATACATTCACATATCTTAAAAGTGGAAATCACCCAAATGTGATTTTATCGGGAATAATTTCTAAAATACCCTCGATCCAAAAGAATTATACTGATAGATCAAATACTCAACTATAACCGTAAATTATCAAATCTATGAAATACTCGACAATAGTATTCCAGAAATAAAAACTTCTAAACCATTTAGGCAATTCTGTAATTGATTTATTAATTATTCCTTCTAGAATATCATTCATTCTACTTTTCAATGTAAATTGTAGTGAAAAAGTTCATATGATTTAAATATGTATAGAATGATTCGTGGATAATCGATTATCTCGATATCTATCCATTGAAATAATCATCGGATCGATTATTATTATTATGTTACCAAAAATCATGAATACATTCCGAAAACGTATTTCATATAATTTCAAGAATATTCAATAATTTATTATTTCTATTTATATAAACGAATAACCCAAAAGTACGGTCTGACTACTTGCTGTCAAATACATTCTTAAATTGTGCAATCTGAGAAATTACAAACAGCAATATGTACTTTTTCAAATAAACAAAGTTTACAGTTTACGTCCTGTTTCAGTACTAATCATACAGAATAAGGTTCTGCTCCTCTAACGATATGATAATTTTTATATATTTCGCATATAAGAGAATACGGTTATTGATTTCCACTGGTATGATATTTCATGTTGTTAATCCATACTCTCAGAATTTGTACCTTCTGAAAATGTTTATTGTGAGTAATGTATTGGTGTCTGCTTCGGATGAATATCAGGAACTTTTATTTCCTCAGCCATTTATTAGTGAAGCCCAAGCATCGAAAAATCTAAGCCACTGAATAGTAGTATCGCCCTGTAGTTAACAAAATATTCCAACATCGTTAAAAAAATATTAAAGGAGTCCGCTCCCACAGGCAGAAAATTTGACAACAGAAAGTCGTAAAAAATATTAGCAACCGTACCGCTCCATATTGATTTAGGCCGCCTATATTTATCAACAAACGACCCCATCTAATTAACACCTCGTATAAAAGTTCGTACAGTGCAGGTATAACACGGCTGACGGACTCCAGACTCCAGACATCGGCGCTGCGGAAACATGATAGTCATTATGAAAGTTTTCGCAGCAGTTTCCAATACAATATTTCCAATACGAAATCTCGCCCATTCTCATACAAAAAAGAAATCGCTGAAAAAATCAACAGCCAAAAATTAACTATCGATGTTTGATATTCAATCCAATTAATGGAATCGGTTTGGTGATGCCAATTAAACATGTAATCCGAAGGTAGCAAACTGTATTCAAGTTAATGATGGAAAGGTGCGAGTAATCTCATTCTTTCAGAAAAATGATGTAGTTCAATATTTTTTTTGGTGTCAGCCTCGCAGCATAGAAAGATAAACAATATATCCTATCATTGTTGATTTCAATTTTTTTTGCTTTTTGGATCGGAGATGTTAATGACAAAAATAAATGTTCTTCACAAGTATTGCGTAAAGCTGATATTTTGGGTGCTACTTAGCTTCAAAAATAAGAATCGTGAATGTCAAAATTACTAATATTGGGAATGAGAAAATCTGCAAACTATATTATATAATTATTAAAAATATTTCAAATGAATTCATGTATAATATCCTATAAAAAGATCATAAAAACCAAGTCCAATTGACGCATGACCTTCAAAATGGCGGATACAAAAGTCGGTACTCATATCAAATTATCTCTCCTAGGGCATGTTTACAATCTATATACACGTTTTTTAGTCCGAATGTGTGATTGAAATTAACCTCTGGACTTTCAAACTCGAGATATTTTAAAAACGGCCGACAACGTGGTGGGTTTTTACAAGTAAAACGATGTTTTGATTCATACTTTAAAAAAAGTTGAAATCCTAAAAAAATAGTTCATTAGAATACAATTCTTATAATGGAAACCGAGGTTTCAGGTAAATCGAAAATAATATTGCAAACAAGGAAGTTCACAAATCGGCCTCATCAGCTCCATCACTATCTGCCGTGTAATCAGGTCTATACAAATTGTCACAAGTGTCTTTGTCGGCGTTACAATCACACATTTCTGTACAAGGCATATGATTTGCTAAACATTTGCAAGGTGGTGAACATCGATTCCTCACACATGAGAAGGGACTCTGGAGCATATGGTTACCCACACATGATAGGTGTAAGCACACCCTCCTCCAACTCGATTAGGGATAACTGAATTTGGTTCATCATCTTTCGACCAGACTAGTGCTTGAAAGATAGCTCTCTTGAGTGCAGGCAAAAAGGACCCTCTTGGTCGTGAATCTGCCAGTGGAGTTTTTGGAGTTTTAGCTTGATAAACCCACTTGTACCACGGTTCTTCAAAGCAATAAGTTCATCTCCACTAGCTGTAATAAATGATTTCCAAAAAGACAATTTGCCCTTCCCAAACAAACTTTCGACGCTGTCACAACATGATATTGCAGGAAACCCAGGTATAGTCCATCCAATATCAATTGCAGAAGCTGTTTCTATAGGAAGCAAACAAAAACTCACTTCGCTAACACGAGCGTATATGCGAAGAAACGGAATGAAAAATAATCTGTACTTCTTGTATACAGTCTCCGTCGGCACAAAGAGCCCGCTGGTCAACGTAGACTTGAGTGACTGCTGTCTGTTCTACAACCGATTCGTCTGGGCCAATCAAGTCGGACATCAATGCTTGCAGCTGTGTCTATATGATGGGAGGTCATAAATCACGCGTTATATTTGTGTTTTAATAGCTCTGAAAGATCAAAAACCAGTAGCGTCTGTGGTCTTGGTGTGTGCCGATCGAAATACGTTTTAGGATATTAAAATATCTAAATAAAATTAGGTATCTCCGCCACTGCTGCTCACAGGATTTCGCCGCAAGACTTTTTTATGCTTCTGCAATTGATATTGGGAAAACTATAATGCTTAAGCTTTCAGTGGTCCAAGTGCTACAAATATGTTTTGGACTCAGGAAGTCTAGCGCCTCACTAGCAAAATTAGAATTTCAGTACCTTTAGCAAATAGAGGGGCACTACTCATCTCTATCCTTTGTATTAAGGGCATGTGGAACAATCTTTGTGTCTGCTTCTTCTTGATTGCTTCTTGAATAATCTAAAGAGTAGTGCGTAGCTGATACTTCAGTACGCCACAAAACAACACATTTCTTTGTAGATGAATTGGCATGGAGAAATATTTTTTGAGCAAGGTAGGCACTCAACTGATCTTTAGTACGAGTATGTGACAATAGATTATGAAATAGAGTATGAATCAAAACATCGTTTTACCGGAAATAACCCGCCATGGTGTCGGCCATTTTCAAAATATCTCTAGTTTAAAAGGCAAGAGGTGGACTGTAATCGCAAATTCGGACTCTACGATATCAAAAACACTTAAAAACGTGTATATAGAGTATAGACATGCCCTAGGGGAGACAATTTGATATACCCACTTTTTTTTCGCCATCTTGGACGCCATTTTGAAGGGCATGCGTCACTTGTACTTGATTTTTGTAGCATATTATACTTCAATTTATTTAAAAAAATGTTTTAATTATTATATCATATAGTTTGTTGCAGATTTTCTCATATTAGTAATTTTGACACTTCTGATTCTGAGGTTTACACTTTGAAGCCAAGTAGTACCCAAAATATTTGTTTTTGTTATTAACATCACCTATCCAATAAGAAAAAAACAATGAAAACGTGTTGTATATCAACGAAGATAGGACAGATTGTTTATCTTTCAATTGCATATTGAATGACGTCACCACAGCCATACGCAGCAGCTGCGAGTATGACACCAAAAAAAATATTGAACTAGGTACATCATTTTTTTGAAAGAATGGCACTACTCGAACTTTTTCATCATTACGAAATGTCGTTATTTGACTTTCTACTTCCCAACTATTAAGGTTGAATGGAAAATTCCTGAAAAGATAAAATTCATGAATTTTGTAGGTTTTGTGGAAGTAACGGCTTATTTCTTTCCGAAACCTGAATATTTAACCATTTGATAATATCGTTTTTTTTCCAAGTAGCTGAAATAAAAATAATTCTGCGTGTATTTCTGGTTGAATAATATGAAAAATACATAATTTGAGTGAATTCTTGAAAGAAATTATAACTTTAGTTGCTATAGGCGCCAAAGAAGTGAATTATCCATGATTATTTTTCCGACCCAAATATCGACCAATAGAATTGCACCATTCGACGTCACGTGGTACAACCTACATGGTATTATACTGATAATTTTTTGAAAATTTTCTCTGGTAGTTGCTATATATAAAAAACAAAACATGATCCAGTCAAATTAACCACACTTCAAACTGACAGGTTGAATTCAATTGTGACAATTGGAGATTTTGCATGAAAATGAGTCGATTTGGAGTTTGTTCTCTGTCCACCATCGATAAAAAGTCAAAGGAAATGTTCCCATTAATACGGAGAAGGCAAAAAACAGTTTGGAACCAATTTGCTACTTTTGGGACGGAAAAATAATCCCGATACAGAGCTTCAAAATTATCTGGCATTTCCCTCAGAGGTTCCTGCAACAATAAAGTCGTCAAGTTTTCAGGAAATCACTCGCGCTTCGCGCTCGTGATTTTAACCTGAAAACTTGACTCCTTAATTTGTTTGACGAACTATCGGGAAATACCCGATAATTTTGAAGCTCTTGTGTATTATAAGTGATTATTTTTCCGACCCAAATATCGACCAATAGAATTGCACCATTCGACGTCACGTGGTACAACCTACATGGTATTATACTGATAATTTTTTTGAAAATTTTCTGGTAGTTGCTATATATAAAAAACAAAACATGATCCAGTCAAATTAACCACACTTCAAACTGACAGGTTGAATTCAATTGTGACAATTGGAGATTTTGCATGAAAATGAGTCGATTTGGAGTTTGTTCTCTGTCCACCATCGATAAAAAAGTCAAAGGAAATGTTCCCATTAATACGGAGAAGGCAAAAAAAACAGTTTGGAACCAATTTACTACTTTTTTGGAACGGAAAAATAATCCCCCGAATACCACACGAGCTTCAAATCTGTCCACCATCGATAAAAAAGTCAAAGGAAATGTTCCCATTAATACGGAGAAGGCAAAATTATCTGGCATTTCCCTCAAGGTTCCCTGCAAACAAATAAAGTCGTCAAGTTTTTCAGGAAAAATCACTCGCGCTTCGCGCTCGTGATTTTTTAACCTGAAAAACTTGACTCCTTAATTTGTTTGCAACGAACCTATCGGGAAATACCCGATAATTTTGAAGCTCTTGTGGTATTATAAGTGATTATTCAGTATATTTGAATCAGAAGACTAGTGTAGTCGTCGTTCAACTAGGTATAGAGGTTTCAAACTTTGCACAATATAAACTATTCTGACTGCTATTTTTGTAACTTTGGTACTTTTAAACCGTTCCTTGAACTTTGTATTAGAGTTATTTATACGATTTCTATAAACTTTTCCATCATATTACACTGAAAAAAAAGATAGGGCTATAGTTGATAAAAATTTGCTTGACTGCCTTTTATTTACAAGGAATAAAGTAAATAAAATTGTATTTGGTATTAAGTAAATGAGTCATATTAACAGATAATAAATATTTACTTTTTCCATTTTCAGCGTTATTTGTTATAAATGAATTAACTTTTTGTTTTCAAATAATAAATATTTATTGAAAATACCGCGCTGGTCATTATTATAAAATCTCCGCTAGGTGCCGTGGTGGGGTAGTGTAGTCGTGTGGTGTCGCGTGTTGTAAGTATTTATTTTTGTGTGGTTGAAGTGTAATTCAAAATTAAACAATCCCTTCATAGTTATAGAAGACAGGTACACAATAACATTAGTTTTATGATTACTATATGCGTGGTTTGTGAATCTATTCTATAACATAATACAATTATAGATTCTGTCGTGCAAAAATTACAATGACGCAATTCATCATTGTTTTCGTCTTGCCGAAATGGAGCATGACCAGATTGTGGACCAAATTACAAACGTTTATTTTTAACAAAAAAAACATATTAATAATGAAAATGTGTTTATTAATTGCTAATAAAATATATAATATTAATAAACATTCTTCATTTATTATGTCATGTTTTATTTATACTCAATAAATCTATAGCGGGATCTCAGTATATTTATTGGAAAAACATTAATTGTGTATTAATAAGTTATATTTAAATAATTCGAATGCATTATTTCTTTCTAATAAATAAACGTTTATTCCACAATATTCGAATAAATAATTAGGTGTTAATAAGTTTAGTTAACAATGAATAAACTGTTTTTTCAGTGTACCGACCCCTTCAACATGTCTACTTAAGGATTCACTTTTAATTCAGATCACCACAGCTACCAAATGGTGTTATTCGAATATAATTTTTTATGAATAGAACTCATTCTCGGTATATTTTTCAAGAATAATGAAATCTACCAACAATCCTGTCCATTCTTTCTCATCCGATACCACACTTCACACGAACTCCACCTCTAAATCGTCTATGAAATCCCAGGAAATTTGGACGAACTGTGTACGAGGATCTCGAAGGAATTTCGAAATGGGGATCGAACAATGGAGTACAATGCGACCAAGGGACCAAGACCCAAACTCCTGTTTTCTCCAGAAAATCCGATTCAACTAGAACCAATGTGAGGATCTAAGGTGTATCAATCATCGCGCAATCGACAATATCAATGCTTGGAGTAAATATTAACAACACTCTTCCATGGAACGATCATGTCAGAACCATCGCCATATCAGCTCCACAAAAACGTTACTCAGCTCAGATTAGATATTCAGATTTATTCGCCATTGCGGTATATTTAGTACATATGCTGGTATGTCAAAAATATATAATTCACAATGAATTAATAAATGAATAAAACACGTTACATAACACAAAAACGAAGGAAATACAGATAGGAAGGTTCATTTTTATTTATTCAAAACAATATTCGAATTATTCCAATGTCCGTTTATTCCACTTTGAAACATGACACAATAATACTCTCTGACAATACAGTACTTGTTTACAACTAAAATGCACTGCACTAAATAGACTTTACCTCAAACTCGCTTTGCTTCTCTGCACAACAATATTCTAAAAAACTCACTGTTGCGTCCGTGATTCGCACGACTCATATATAGGCTTTCTTGCCATCTCGAATCTTCGAGAGGCGGCTCTCGAATAATCGGGATCATCGATGACGTCATCGAAAAACGCCAATGGCTGTTTGGAGGATGTAGGCCAACGGCCGTAAACAATGCAGGAGCGAACTCTACTAATTTTGATGATTTCCGTAACAATATACAATATGGAAACCTATAATGGAATAAAATCCGTGTCTCCATAACAGAAATATATTTTTTTAAATCCTCGAAAAGGCCGATTTTAATTTTTGAAAAGTTTTTTTTTCCAAATAAAATATTCTTACCCCTTTTCAATCTCCTGCCCTACAGATTAACCCTTTCAAAAAAATTTAATAAAAAGGGGGGTTGAGTTGTACCTTGTTTGAAAGTTTTTTGAATTCTAAATACAACCATCTGGTTCTTTTTTCATTTCTCTAATGCTTATTCGAGATGAAAGCATTTTAAATAATGGAAATAATTGCAAAAATTAAGTTAAAAAAACAGTAAGACTAGTTTTATTTTCAAAATCCAATTGTTTCCCAGAAATTGTATAGCGTCTCAGTAATATCTCCCCAAATTGTAACTATTTCTGATTCCCATCGTCTTATTCGCACGTATGTACCACTGAGGGAAGCAGAATACGGAGGACTGGTAACTAAGGAGGTCTCGCAGCAGCCATATATCACACTCACAAGGAAGCTGATGCCAAAAATGTTATACCCTCTTAGTACTGTCCGCTACAGATTGGCTTCATGTAAAAGTTTAATTAGCAAAAAATTTCAGTTCTTCATGTTTCAGTTGAATGAACTCAGATAAAAATGACTTTATTTTGACATACTAATTAATGAAGTGTTCTAAATGTGCTCGTTCTACTTCTTGACAACAACCCAGCCTATTGTAAAATTCATTGACGTTTTCGAACATCTGTGGAGTAATCGCCCACATTTCTGCCGTTATTCTATCTTTCAAGTCTCGTATCTTTGCAGGTTTTTTTTGGTAGACCTTGTATTTTATATGACCCAAAAAAAAACTAATGGGGTGAGGACAGGTGATCTCGCCGGACATTCCAACGCACGTCTTTGACCTAGCCATCTATTCTACTGTATTTAAATATTAGCTCACATGAACTCTAAAATGCGGTGGTGCTCCATCCTGTTGGAACCATGAAGAAGAATGTGGTATATTTGGATTGACTGGATTAGGAAATACATTTTTTATTATATGAATGAGCTCTGACTGTAAAAATTCCAAATATATATCTCCGGTCAGGTTACCCTCAAAAAATGTTGGTCCAATTATTCGATTTCCCAAAATGCCAGCCCAGACATTTTTTTTCCGGTCTCTGAGAATGTAACTCTCGCATCCAATCAGGATTTTCTCGAGACCAGTATCTACAATTCTGACGATTCACATGTCCATGAAGGGTAAAGGTGGATTCATCAGAAAACAATACATGGGTTGCAATAATTCATGTTGGTCTAACTTTCTCATTATTTCCTCACAAAATTCAATCCTGCGGTCAGGATGATCTTCACATAACTCTTGTGTCTGGTGAATTTTGTAAAGATGTAGTTTGTTAGCTTTAAACAATTTTGTAATCATTGTATGACTAACATTGGTATTCCGTGCAATTTGCCTTGCAGAAGTCGTAGGATTTTCTCCGATCTCCAACAATGCATATTGTCATTTAGTTTAGTATATTTGTCAACGAAAGAATGCCCTCTTCTGAGCAAACACTTTACATGACCTGACT
Organism: Gonioctena quinquepunctata; assembly: GCA_018342105.1. Classification (NCBI taxonomy): domain Eukaryota; kingdom Metazoa; phylum Arthropoda; class Insecta; order Coleoptera; family Chrysomelidae; genus Gonioctena; species Gonioctena quinquepunctata. The sequence continues at coordinate 524,089 of JAFIRS010000230.1, read as the reverse complement.
AAAGGAATTGTTTTTAGATTTTGCTAACCGTTCCTTGTGAAATAGGAGGCAATTCGGGATACATTTCACGAAACAAATGAACGTCTTCCTGTGTTCTAAGTCCTATCTCCATATCCAATCATCATTAGGATGGTTATCTATCACCATTCGCTATTCCCAATAAATTAACTTTTTGACACATTTTCTACTAGTAACACAAATAAATAAATTTCGTTTTCTTTAGTTTCAAAATGCCTTTCTTTCAGAGCTGAAGAAAAAAAAACATTAGGAAAACATAGGCATTGTTGGAGATCGGAGAAAATCCTACGACTTCTGCAAGGCAAATTGCACGGAATACCAATGTTAGTCATACAATGATTACAAAATTGTTTAAAGCTAACAAGTGGAAAATTGCGTCCTTGAGAAATACATGAAAGGGAAAACTGTGGCATATTGGACAAATTAATAAATTAAAGATAAAAAACATCCTCAAGCGGGAGTCGAAATAATATGATTGAAAATGAACGCGTTTGACCAAATTCAAATTTAAAAGATACTTATTATCTATACAGCATGGTACATCTCTTAATTTGTTATTAACGATGCATTTCATTCAGTATTTCAAGGATAAAATGGGGAAACGCCCCGTACGCCCCTGTGAAGAGGCAGTGGTAGGTCGACTACCCTATGTAGAAAAAATAATATTGTTGGCTTATGAGAAATATCTGTAATTTGATCATAATAGAGTAATTTAAATTTACGCATACTACTTTCGTTCGACAAATTAGGGCTATTTCCTGGGAATAGTACGTCAAAAAAACATCAAGTTCAGAGATATTTTCAGCAGCCTTCAGCCGGCTGCGGAGCAAGACATGCTCTGTGAAAATGCTGTTTTGGGGGGTTGCGAAGGTGAATGTCCGAGGTAATATGTTTTGGTAACGTATATAAGTTCAATAATCAAAACAAGCCCGGAATCGGACCCGGATCCTTGTTATTTTTAAAAGCGGGCGCTCATCTTCTAACTTGAATTATTAAAGTGTTTGAAATTATCTGAGCGCTGGGAGAATGAAGCTCAAAATTCCTCTTCTACATCTTCTTTTCTTTCTTTCCTTATTGGAGAGTAGAGTGAAGATTTTTTTTTCCTTTTCATAACATGCTTGTGCTTCACGAAATAAAAATAATATTGCGATACCAATTTGTTTTTGTGAGTACTAGATTTGTGGTCAAAAGAAGGCACAATTTCACACAGCATATTATTGATCTCCTTAAATAGATTTTTTTGTTCAGGGTTGAGTCCAAATTCTTCCACTTAATATATCAAGTACCGTCAAATGGGGTAAAGTGAATCACTATGGGTAAAGTGAACCACTCGGTCATTTTTGGTAGCGAATATCTCTACGGAGAACTTGACAAACAAACGTTTTCGCGTTGCAACTTATTGGCAGTGTACCTCTAACACAGGTTATTTACTGATTTTTTTCATTTCTTGGAAACGTTTAGATGTACAGTTTCTGTTTATAATTTTTTTCAAACATCCATGCTACAAATGTGTTGTTCATTGATTTATGAATATAATATCAAGATTGAAATTTCTTAAAATATTTTTCTCTTTTTTATATAATTTTTTTTGTTAAAAAAATACATTTTACGGTGTAAAGTGAATCAATTTGGAATGTTAATAATTAATCTCATAAAAAATAACAACATTAGTGTTTTTGCTTTCAGAATGCCAAGAACATATTAAAAAAAAATATGAGTTCGGGGAAAATGCAACTACGAACAAGAATATGTTCAAAGAGCACTGGCGGCGGTGCGGCGGGGCAAATGTCTATGCGAACATAGGAAGAAAATAATAAGACTGAGGAAGAAAATAATGAGACTGGGGAGGAATTAAAAGCAGATGATTTCATAATAGTGAAATTTCCTACTGGCAAAAGAGATAGACTGTTCATTGGGAACGTGGAAACCATTAACAATAACCAATATACAGTAAATGTGTTGAGAAAAAAAGGAATCCACGAAAAAGGTTATTTTGTTTACCCTAAAATTGAAGACGTTTCAATTATAAACCAAGAACAAGTGATTAAAAAAATTCTGTTCCATCAGTTAAAAGAGGAGAAGTTTATTTTCAATATTAATCATGTCGATTTTAGGAATTTAGAATGAACCATTGAAAATTTGAGTATTTTTTTTTCCTGTGTGTATAATTTTGTTTTTATTATTATATTTTTACTTTTTTAGTGGTTCACTTTACCCAAGCATTTTCTAAAGTGATTTTATCAGCGATTTAAACCGCTAATTCACTTTACCCCAAAGTAGGGGTAAAGTGAATCACATTTCAGCCAAAAAAAATGGGCACTTCCAAGTAAAATAAAAATATCAAAATGGGTTCATCTTGACGGGTAAGCCCCAAGCAACATACGTTATTTTTTACAGATTTTTAAATATTTGTAGTTTTGGAATATTCTGAATTTTGATTCACTTTACCCCATTTGACGGTACTTAATATTTTATGATGTATCTTAATATATTGATTTTTTGCAGAATGAACAAATACTGTATGATGTATAATTTATTTTTCCGAAGATACTGCTGCTCTTTGATGTTTAGGACACACACACACAAGTTATCACAAAGTGATTAAACACATTTGACATTTTTTCTTTCATATTGACAAATGGTTTTCATGATGGATGCAAAGACATTTCATAGCTTACTTTAAATAATGCTTTTAAGCGTCGACGCGACGACATGAACCTGTTCAATAACTTCCCGTTTTTTAACCGACGAAACCAAAAAGGAGGAGGTTCTCTATTCGACCCGTATATTTTATGTTTTTCCATCATATTTTTTTTTGTATGATCACGCATAACTTTTTACTGAGAAGTCCGATTCCGATAATTCTTTTTTCAGTGGATAGGGTGTACTTCGACTTTGGTCCCATTTGAATTTAAAAGATGAAATCCACCCCTAAGGGTAGCGAAATGAAGGATATTGATCACTCACCCTCTGAATTCTGGTCCGTTAACCGATTCTATCAGGCATAACTTTGTACTGGGTTCTTCGATTTGGATGATTCTTTTTTTAATAGATAGGGTATACCTTATATTTGGATTTCGGAAGGAATTAGCCACCCTTGCGGGAAGAAAAATAGGGGATAATTGATTTTTCACTAGTGAACATTAGCACACACATACGTAGTTGACAATGACAGATCGCTACTGATCAGTTTATTTTATGAGAGGATGGAATGATATACAAAGTAATGAAATAAACTATTCAGAACAACGAAAATAATTTATATTACAACAAATAGTAAAAGTAGATAATCATATTATTTAACTGGTAATAGTTGAAGTAAGGTGGGTAAGTAAGTATTTTGGAAGTAATCAAAAAACAAGTAGGTAGTAATTGGTAGATTTTAGCCACAAAAAATTAAAAAATAAAAACTTTTTAACAAAAAATTAAACCGACGAAATACGGAATTGAAAAGTAAAAAATAAAAACTTTTTAACAAAAAATTAAACCGACGAAAAAATCAACTGAAAAGCAAAAAATAAAATAAACCTTCTTAGTCTAAATGATAATTGAGCTCCTAAACTAATGTAAGTAACGATTTTGAGTCGGCGCCAAACAAACTAGCAATTGAATTAGGTGAAGCGTAAAATGATGGCAGCGAGATGCACGGCTGCGTTTTGATGACTTCTTTCATAGATAATGATCTTCGATAATTGTTTGTTTGGCGCCGACTCAAAATCAGTTACTTATATTAGTTTAGGAGTTCAATTATCATTTAGACTAAGAAGATTTATTTCATTTTTTGCTTTTCAGTTGATTTTTTCGTCGGTTTAATTTTTTGTTAAAAAGTTTTTGTAGTACAAAAACATATCTAAAAAATAAATTCCCAAAAAAAATCACTATTATTTTTACACAAATAAAACTCAGGGGCTTAGAAAAGAAACAAATAATAAACATATTTTGATATGAGTTCCATTGTTTTATTTGGTTTTTATTTTCAAATACTAATTTTCCCTTCCATGCAGTAATAAAAACCAATCTCATTCAATTCGATCTTATATCTATTAGACATTTTCCCACACATTATTCCACTAGAATTCGAGGATAATTAATAAAAGTACATCAATTTTCTGGACAAGCGAATGTCAAGCAGTTCATAAAATTTCATTAATTTTTTTTTTAGATAATACTTTTCCATTTTCTGTATTAATCGGAAAGTATGCGATATGATTAGCATATTATTTCTTTCGGATATTTTTTACACCTTATTCCACTAGAATGCGATGATTGATTTGAGTCATATCACATAGAAATATTAGGAAGCATTTGGGAGATTTGAATCCCTCTCAAGCTTTTGATTAAAAAGTTTAAGCTTTAAATAAAAAAAAATGAAATGTTCTTTCCGTTTCCAATGAAAGTTTTCAATTTTTTCTGACACATGATTCGTTGGCTTGATTGATGGCAATTTCAGAAGCAATACATAAATTCTGAAATCTACCTCTCCGACTGGCAGCGCCATCGGTTTTTTTTCATGATATAGAGAACTATTATCTCAAAAAAATTATTTCAATATTGAAAAACAATGCAAATGACTCGGAATAACATTTCTTGTAGATATACGCATGCATGGTCACGACGGAACTTCAATACCATTTATTAACAAATAATGATTTTCCATTCAAATTTCCATAATGTTATGGTATCACCCCAGACAGTTGATTTCTATTCATCATTACCAACAGCCTAATCAGTTCGATTACCATATCGGTCGATTTCCTTCAGCAAACTGACTGATAACCGATATCAAATTTGAATAAATAATCACTGTCTCACATGCAAATTTAGTTTCGTTCAAATATTATATTGATAAAAAGTGTCACAGTACGAAAGTAAATCATTTCAGCCTTCTTGGACAATTTATTTTTTTCTTGATCGATAATTACTCAGCACTATCACTCACACACTTTGTGTTCATTCACCTTCACGTTGGGGTTATCAGCAAAATATTCAGCGAATCGCTCATTAATATTTCCTACAATATTTCATATTTACTGTCTGGCCTCGGCCATCATCTTTGTATCCCATGTGGCTTTAGTGCGCTTCCTATCCATCACTAAATTGGCTATTGCTAGAACTTAGCTCAGCTACCTCAAGAATGAAGAATAAAAATAGTATCGATTTTTCGAAAATATGACCAACCTTTTTCAAATATTTCCTTGTGTTGTTGAATGTTAAGGTATATCAAACATATTCAACATAGGTTAAGGTCGGGTATATCGTACCAATTTTTAGTTTTTCAAATACTCTGCTCAAGGATCAAAATATGTATTAAAAATAAAAATCAGTCGAACAAGAACACAGATTTCCTTATCGGTTAAACATGTACATACCTGCATTGAAAAGGAAATATAAAAAAAAAACAAAAAAATATAAAACGTTGCAAACGATTCACCAAACTCGTCGGATAAATCGTACCGGTGGTTTTTAAATCGTACCGATAACTTTTTAAATGCAATTTTCACATTTGTATTTTTTCAGTTTCTTGCCTCTTCCCGCACAGGACGTATGAGCCCATTTTTTACACTTTAAGCATTGAACTATATCTTCAACTATGTTTTCTTCACAAACGTAACAAAACCAATCGTTTGGGTTGAAACAGATTTCGATATTATTGTTGTTCAGGTACTGTTGATTGAGGGGGGTTGACTTTTGAACTTCGAGACTGCTTCATTGCACCTGAAGAACTTGATGGCATGCAAATTTTTATTTTCACTTGCTTTGCTTTGTTTTTCCGTTGCGTTTGTTGATTTTCCAAGTCGTCTTTGTAGGGTGTACTGCTTAATATGACAGCCGGGCAATAAATAAATTCCGTCGATAGCAACATAAAGATCATGTTTGTTACTTTGGGATAGTTGACTTTCGTTTACTGACATATTCTTTCTACCATTTTCGGTATTTTCAAGTTCTCTTACTTCCATTTGGTTTTAGTTATCAGCAGCTTAGTTAGTTCTGACACATCATTGTTGTTTGATTATTTCTCGAGTAAAATACTAGCAGCAACAAAGTCGTTTTCTGCAAAAACTTTCCGATCAACAGGCCAGATCCCACATTTTTTTGAACTATTAGCAATAGTGCTTATAGTCGCAGTTTTCGCAAAGGCATCAGACAAAAGTGCAGTCATGTTATACTGAGAAACGGTACTACCAGGATTTGTTCTCAGAAAGGTTTCAACAGCCTGGGAGAAGTAGGTTTCCATAGGCTTGAAGAAACTTACATCCAAGGGCTGTAAGCGGTGTGTTGTGGGCCCGGGGAGCTGTAAGATCACGACTCCATGTTTTCTGGCCAGAATAAGAACATCTACATTTTTGTAATGGATCGTATGTCCATCGAGCAACAGGAGCATTTTATTTTCTGGACTGGGTTTTACTTGTTCAATGAAGTGTTCCAACCATGTAACAAAGAGTTCAGTATTTATGTAACCAGTGTCAGAGATAGTAACAATAGCTCCAGGGGAAGCAGCGATTGCAAGTTCAGGAGCCATACGTTTCCGCTTAGAAATGATCATGGAGGGAATCACTGAAAATGTAATTTCCTTACAGTTATTTGTAAACTAAAAAACAATTGACAACAAGTTTTTTTGGGAGGTAATTGTAATAATTTATATCCTTTGAATAATTTTCAATTTTCGGAAAAATAGTATTAGTGGAGTGTCGTTAGTCGTAAAAAGGGAAAAATCTCGAACTACTAAAACCCAATACTAAAATGTTTATTAATTAGAATTTGCCGATCTCTTTTTATTCATAGTTCATTGAAAAATTCAAGAAATAATTGTAAATTAACTACTAATCCATAGTAACTGCAATAATGTTAATGACATGGATAAAAAAGTATTATTATTTATGTTTGAGTTGCTAAATACCTCCAACTTCGTCTATTTGTAAAATTGAAGAAGTGTTTAAACACAACTATCATCACTGCACTGCGAACAAGCTGCACAGCAATTCAATCCATATTTCCTGCATCTACAATCTCCCCATCCTGTCGAACATGTACAAAAAATACTTCAGTAGGTTTTCAAGGGCTGGCGAATCATTCATAGTTATTAGTCTTAACGTCCTTCGGTCATGTTTCCATCACCACTCTTTCGGCGAAATATCATTCTCCAACCATAATTGCACCTGTAAGTAGGTACACTTTCTTCAAATGCTCAGCTGTAGGCATGATACTAATCGTACACAACTATTTTTAGTTGTTGTTTTAATAAATGAACTGTATTAAATATATGTATATATTTACGTCTTCTTCGGTACATTGTATAATACAAGAACGCATGCTATTCCAGCTATACGAATATCATCAAGAAATAAATTTTCATTCGAAAAGTTTTGAGTGACTTTTTGCAGATCTTCGCTTTTCTCAAAAATCTTTGAGGTAGTGTCATATCCAGTAAAAGCATGTAAAAAAAGTATGTATTGTTTACACATGTTGTTTTTAAGCTTATAGAAGAATAAACTTTCTGAAATACTTTCGCCTTTGCTGGATTTTTAAAATAAATTTCTCTCTCATCTGGAGCTGAGGCAGTAAACAGTACTAGGACATCGATATCCTCAGAAACGATAACTACATTTTCCGATATTTTATTTATAGCTGTTTCAACAAATACGTATCGGTATCAGCTTCCGCTTGACAAGTGAAAATGTTTTTATCTGAGATTTTTTTTCCGAACATATTCATAAGTCTGCTCTTATTTTTGGTATTGGCAGGATATATCTACAAAGACTAGACATTTTTATTACATCAATAGGTTATTATATAGTTATTACTCAAATGCAATCTCCAAGATACTTAAATCGATAATCAAGGTGTGGATTCTTCATAAAAGTTAGAAATACAAACTAAAATAAATGGGATACTGTACTTACCTGGATGAAATCATTTTCAATGCAATTTTACAGTTTAAAAACACATATCTATAAAAAAATCAATAATTATATATTTAAAAATCAGCTGTGGGACACCCCAGAACTTGATCGGCACGAGCCTCGGGAGAATGGGGTTCTTTTGAAATAAAACATTGATCAAACATTTTTAGGGCTGTACGAAGACAATTTGATCGGTAAATTCAACAGTCAATTTACCGGTCAATTGACCAAGTGAGATAATTGAGCGGTCCTGCACCAAACGCGGGTCGTCCTAGTAAAAGCCCGGGTGAGCGGCCGTTTCGGATGGTAACGCCCAGGAGAAGAATTAAACATTCGTAGCGCCAGACTGGGAAACGGTGGAGAGCTCCACCTGCAAACTTTATTTGATTCTTTCATTGTGTTGCTCCCTGCCGAATTTAGTTCTAATCCATCGGATAGATTTTGAATAAGTAATTGAATGGCAAAGTTTTGAATTTTACCCTTTTTTATATTTTTAGCACATGTTGGAGAAATAATTACGAGTGTCCTGAATAAAGTTTTTCAAGAGCTTCCAAATGCCATTTTGCAAGTCAAGTTCCGTGCACTATAGTTTCTGTCATTTTTTAATAGTGACACTTCCGTTTGACAGATGACGATTACATTACTTGACCACTAGGAAAGACCGATTAAGTAAAAATATAAAAATTGAAAAGCGAAAAAAAAAACATAAACATTTTACTATTTAGTGCCGAAAACACATTCAAAAAAAAATTTATCACTGGCGACTTCGTTCGAGGTATAAATCTAACGACACTCCACTATATACAGGGTGTTTCATAATTGAATGGTGGTCCTGAAGGGTGATAGTCCTTGGATTATTTTAAGAAAAATTATTCATATGAACATATGTCCGCAACCGCTTTATTTCTGAGATACAGGATATTGAAATTTAACAAAAAAGTCAGTTCTTCCCCAATATCTCTGAAACCGTTTTGGTACATGCAAAGTACGCATAAAAATAAATGTTTTCCATGATAAAGGATTTCTTAATATTCATCAGTGGCGTCCCTGTTTACATGCCCTGCCAAAATAATGATACGCCACTGTCTTTTTTCCAAATTAATATTATTTTTGTAATTGATTTCTATCTTCTCATAAAAATGGTTTCCAGCCTTTTTTTCGTCCGGCGAACCGTTTTTGAGTTAGAAAATAAAATGCTTTCATTTGCTTGTCCCTAAGCGAAATCAGCCGTTGAAGAGTAGTAGGATTATCTTGTGGGCTAGAAACATCTAGTATGCTAAGAACACATTTCGTTGTTTTCAACATAAACAATTTTGACACTTCTTTAGCTAGATACGTCATATTATTTACGTTATAGAAACTTGTTTATTAAAAAAAACATGGTAAATTTTACAAATAGCGAATTAGCAGAATGCATTACTTGTATTGGCTTGCTGACGGGAAGGCATATGAAGCCAGGCGACTCTATCAAGAGCGCTTCCCAAATAGAATGGTTCCTGATGCTCGAACGATTTCAAGCACCCACAGAAGGTTATGTGAAACAGGAAATTTTGAACCAAATCATCACTTGAAAGGAGCACATCGGACTGCAAGAACTCCAGCAATTGAGATAGCTGTTTTAAATTCAGTTGACGAAAATCATGAAATAAGTGCGAGGCAAGTTGTCATTAATTTGAATATCGTCCATATTCTAGTATGGAGGTTTCTCATGATTATTTATTATATCCCTGTCACATTCAACGGGTTCAGGGTCTACTTCCTCGAAACTTCCCATTACGAGTGAATTTCTGCCAATGGTTTCTCCAAAAAGTTACCGAAAATCCTTTATTTGACAGGGAAATTTTATTCACGTACGAAGCTATTCTCACTAAAAACGGGATCATAAATTTTCATTATAATCATGTTTGGGCCGAGGAAAATCCGCATGCAATCGTGGAATCTCATCACCCTAATCAAATATCTGGGCTGGAATTATTGGAGATTACCTAACTGGACCTTTTTTTACCACGCAGATTGAATGGACATAATTATCGCCGATTTCTTGAAGATAATTTGCCAATTCTGTTGGAAGATGTTCCTACTTTAATGCGAAATCGCATATGGTTTATGCACGATGGTGCACCTGCTCATTCTGGTGCTCTGGCACGCGAATATTTAAACCAAAACTTTCATAATCGCTGGATAGGTCGTGGGGGAACAGAGTCATGGCCAGCTAGATCCCCAGACTGAAACTGTCTTGATTGTTTTCTTTGGGGGCATCTTAAGACTTTGGTGTACAGTCAACCAATTCTAACTGAGGAAGAATTGCGAAACCGCGTAATAGTTTCCTGTGAAAGAATAAGGAATACTCCAGGAATTTTCCAAAGAGTACTCGAGTCAATGACAAGGAGGGCTGAAGCGTGGATACTTGGAGGAGGCGGACATTTTGAACAGTTAATTTGATTTTGGTATTTTTTGTTCATAATAGTTATGTTTTTGAAAAATAAAAAATGTATTTTTATGCGTACTCATTACAAAAACTAAATGATGTTTTTTATAAAAATCTTGCCTATATCTTTGGTTACCACAATTGTGAAATTGAGACTAAGTGAAAAATTCGACTAGGGACAAGCAAATTAATGTATTTTATTTTCTAAATCGAAAACTGTCCGCCGGACGAAAAAAAAGCTGGAGGCCATTTTTATGGGAAGATAGAGGACAATTTCAAAAATAATATTTATTTGGAAAAAAGACAGTGGCGTATCATTATTCTGATCAAAAGTATGACAGGGCATGTTAACAGGGACGCCACTGATGAAAATTAAGAAATCTTTTATCATGGAAAAAATGTATTTTTTACGCGTACTTCGCATTTACCAAAATTCAAGAAAAAGCCAAAGCGGATTCAGAGATATTGGGGAAGAACTGATTTTTTTGTTAAATTTCAACATACTGTATCTCAGAAATGTTCATATGAAGAATTTTTCTTAAAATCATCCAAGGATTATTGCCCTTTAGGATCAGTATTCAATTATAAAACACCCTATATATATATATATATATATATATATATATATATATATATATATATATATATATATATATATCGTAGGAAAAGCCACATTTCCGGACTTCGTATTGCCAGTGTCGGCTTGCGCGGCAACCTTTACGGTCGTCCGGGAATGTTCAACTTCTCCTACTACATATACAATGTACTATTGTCGATACTGACTGATACTGAAAGCAAAGCAAGCCGTTGTCGCAGGTAATTTCATATTTATACCGTGTGCTACATGGGCCAGACCTGCGAGCGACCGCCTTAGACCCTCAGAGTAATACGATCCCACCTGCACGCTCAGCTGGTAATTTGCCTATCTCGCCTGCTTCACTTTTTCTCTGATGCTTCTAATCACATCCCCATTTATAGTTTATATTAACTGTAATCATTGTTACTAACTCGCATCGCTACCTTAGGCACAGGACTGTTAGTTTGTAGACAACTATTCACTATTGTAAGAGAAAAATTACATATTTAAATGAAATAAAGAGCCACTTGAACGCAGAACCATCGGTCGCCTCGGACGTTCTTCCAGCGCACAGTGATCTGGCTTGGCCAAAAACGGACAAAAGTGGTCTAATCCGACATTCTCATATCATCCTTAAGAGATGCTAATTGAATCTTTAAATGACCCAAAGATACGCCGCATTGAAAGTTTATTTTTCTAAGAGTTACAAAAGGTTGAATTTGCATAATTTTGGAGCGTAAGCACTATACGTCTGAAGAAAAAAGTAGAAACAGTTGATTGGCTAAAACTAAGGCAAAGATTTTCTTTGAGAAAATAAAATCTTGTAACATCAGATTTTTGCAGAACTACGCAGAAAGCTACTCACACGCAAACATGGTAGTTTCCGATAGAAAAATGTCCTAAGAAATCTATGTATGAAGACTGACAATGTTTATTCCTGGAGAAGACGAGAGTTTACCCGACGAAACGTAGAAATAAAGCATAACACAGCGTTGATTCATTTATAAAAGTCAAATCCACGAACCAAAATAAGAAAATCAAGCCGAAAATATACTCTCAGGTTCAAGAAACTACAAATCATCTATATATATATATATATATATATATATATATATATATATATATATATATATATTATATATATTGTTACTTAAATTCGTGTTGTTTTAAAAATTCATTTTCCCCTTGACTATAATTTCTTGCATTTATATATAGGTATAGCAACCATATCAAAATTAAAAATCATAATGTTTTTCTCGTCTCATTCTACTCCGTTCCTGAGATGATTAGAACCTGAAAGCAACATAATAATTATATGTAAAGAAATATTTATTAGTAAGTTTGATATATCCATGTGTATTTTAGTTATGGAATGCTAGAAGCTATGATAAATATAAAAATGAAAAAACCCAACGGCGCGGCCAGTCGGAAAGGTAGATTTCAGAATGAATTAATTTATTCTGAACTTGCCATCAATCGAGGTAACGAATATAACTTTGGAATTGAAAAATGTTAAAATACACTGATGTTCTATTTGTCGGCGGAAAAAAACGAACGAACCTCAAATGGAAGGAGAATACAGAGCAAACATAAAATATTAATTCCCATGAATTTCATTTATAGCAATGTTTTTGTGTACATCTTAGAGAAAAGCTTTTCGTATAAAATTTATGAAGCTCATGAAGCTCTATATCAAAAGACCGGTGGTACGAATATGAGATTTTTTTCAATCGCTCAACATATATATATAGTCTTGTTGTGATGACGGAAACAATAGGTAGTATTTCCATTGAAATCTACCTAAAATTGGTTTAAAAAATTACAATATCTTGCATTTTCAGAATTTAACAACTATCGTATTCTCCACCTGAAACATGATACACCGCTATTCGTCATGAGAATAAAATGCCAAATTTATAAGCATAACTTTTGTTCATAGCGCATAGCTCATAAATTGTTTGTAGTTGGATTTAACGGGTATTAGGACCAGGGAGTAAAACTAATTTTTTATCGCTGACGTTTCGGAATTAATTTATTTCTTTTTCAAAGCTGAAATGACAATATTCACGTAAAGATTGAAACAAAGAACATATATATGACCCACCTTTAAAACTAAGTTTTTCCTGCTCATGGATTCAGCTAAAAAACTATTGAGTAGTCGATAGAAACTCTGGTCGATAAAAACACATTGGCACATATTATACATTAAAAACTTTAAAATTGTATGTAAACAAATAGAGACACGTTAAACTGAAACAACACACAACCGTGTATGGTCAATATGCAACTGATCATCCCACCTGAAATATTCTAGCGCTACATAGATAAAGAAACGAAAAAAACAAGACAAATTTTTTGTGTATCATTATTCAGAAATATGTTTTTCTTTTGAACCTTTCCAGAATATGGGTGTATATTTTTGTCAGTTTTTGTGTATCCCTTTTTTGGTTCACGCAATTATCATGGAGATTCATTTGAATCATTTCTCCCAACAATCACTTTGAATAAATCTATTTTTCCAAAATTTCTACTGAATCGAAATCAAAATTGCACGACGATTCAAAATGATGTGCAGCAAGTGCTGTTTTTTTCTTTTTTATTTCATTTATCTTCATAGCAGTCATATTTGTGTTGATATATTCTGGTTTTTAGGTATTGTTTAGTTTGCCCTATATAACATTTCCCACATTCACAGGGAATACTATATATCATACATGAATCTGATTCAGCTGGTATCTCATCTTTTAACTGCGTGAATAATTTTCCTTTAGTTTTCAAATTGTAAAAAGCAAACTTATGAGAATCAGTTGATACACGTCAAAGAACAGATATGCAGGATATATTTCCGAAAGAAGTGTGTTACTTTTTTAAATTTCCATATCTAGATGGACTCTCATATAGAATTAAAAAAAATTCATCAACTGATTCTCACAAGTTTGCTTTTTACAATTTGAAAACTACAGGAAAATTATTCACCCACTTAAAAGATGAGATACCAGCTGAATCAGATGCATGTGTAATATATAGTATTCCCTGAGAATGTGGGAAATGTTATATATGGCAAACTAAACAATAACTAAAAACCAGAATATATCAACACAAATATGACTGCTATGAAAAGAATAGAAATAAAAAATAAAAAACAGCACATGCTGCACATCATTTTGAATCGTCGTGCAATTTTGATTTCGATTCAGTAAAAATTTTGGAAAAAGAGATGACATATTCAAAGAGATTGTTGGGAGAAATGATTCAAATCAATATCCATGATAATTGCGTAAAACAAAAAAGTGATACACAAAACCTGACAAAAATATACACTCATATTCTAGAAAGGTTCAAAAGAAAAACAGATTTCTGAATAATGATACACAAAAGATTTGTTTGTTTTTTTTTTTCGTTTCTTCATCTATGTAGCGCTGGAATATTTCAGGTGGGATGATCAGTTGCATATTGACCATACACGGTTGTGTGTTGTTTCATTTTAACGTGTCTGTATTTGTTTATATACAATTTTGAAGTTTTTAATGTTAATTTTGCAATGTGTTTTATCGCCAGTTTGTTGACTACTCAACAGTTTTTTAGTTGAATCCATGAGCAGGAAAACTTAGTTTCAAAGGTGGGTCATAGATATTTTTTTTAAGAATTTTTTCAGCTATGGAAAAGGAATAAATTAATTCCGAAACGTCAGCGATAAAAAATTAGTTTTACTCCCTGGTCCTTATTCCCGTTAAATCCAACTACACTCAATTCTTGGGACGATGAATCATTTATCAAGATATTAAAAAATAAAAGTACACCGATATTGATAAAAAACTAACTTGTCCGCCATCTTGTCTTCCAAAAATGTATGAATCTGTACCGATTTTCAATATTTTGGTTGTGCAATTCATTTTAAAATATTGCCGAAAAATGGTGCATGTACGATAATCATATGCACTCAGAATCGTTATAATACAAGTCAAACAGCATACAGGGTAGGTCAAAGAATATAAAAATTGTACAAGAGTAAAGTACCCTCATTTCAGAAAAATTCAGCAAAAAGTTATTGAGAAAAGTTGTTTAGAATCAAAAGTTATACCTGAATACCCAAACATGTCCTCCCAAGATTTTTTTTTATAATTTCCCAATTTTTTTTTTTTCATATTTACTCTAAACACTTTCATAAATTAATCAAAATCGAATCAATTTCGCATAATTTTGTGCAAATTCAAGCATATTTGTAAAACTAATTGGAATTTTTAATTTTTTAGGTAATCACAAACTTCATGTTTGTTGCAACGATATTAAACAAACTTTTAAATTTCACAAAAATTATTTTCAACAACGTAAAACAGTAGTATTGATGATAAGCATATTGAAAAACTCTAATTGGTACTCAGTTGGTAGAGCGTATGACTAGAGGACGCAGGTTCGAGTCCTGCTCGAAAATAGTTCTTGTAAACTCATATTATCCAGAAATCCGTCAGTTCGTTTTCGAAAAACTGTTAATAGGTATCACCATTTAGGTTTTGGCGAAAAAAATACGGCCCTATTGATTTGTCGTCAATAATACCGCACCACACGTTTGTTTTTTGGTAATACTGGTTTTTATTGGTAATGACAAAATTTGGATTTTCGTTCGACCACCACCTACAATTTTGGAAAGAGACACATGTCATACCGTAATGCATAGTCTCGTTCTTGAAACGTGTAGATAAACTTTGGCTTACAGGCAGAATATTTATTTTTCTTAAGAATCTTCTCAACAGAGCTTTTTTTACACCCGTATAAGCAGAAATTTCGTGGATGGCTCTTCTAGGGTTTTCGGCAATTGCCTGAAATATTTCTAATGAATTTTCTTTAGTAGGCACATACAGTTTTGGTACGTTCATTTTTATATTTACAGTCTAAAGACCCTATCCTATCTGTTTGAAATCAATTAAAATTCTGCTTACAGTTGAATAGTGAACTTGTTTGTTTAAATATCGTTTATTAAAATTATCTGTTGCTTCACGCACTGGTTTATAGTTATATTCAAATATTAAAACTAATTCTGCCTTCTCGGCTAACGTTAAGTGTCTTGGAGGAGGCATTTGAAATCAAATATACTGAATAATCGAACAATCATTATTCAAAGGAAAATTAATTACACCAAACTGTCATAATGTTTACTTTAAACCCTCATTTGTTTTTTTCCATGGGTATCCGAGATTATTTCAGTACTTTATCATCAATTAATTTGTACAGTTTTTTAATAAACATTCAAAATAAGAATTTTGCACTTTTAATTAGAGTTTTTTATATGCATATTATCATTTCTTCTGTTTTACCTTGTTGAAAAGACTATTTGCGAAATTTTAAAGTTGTGTTCAATATCGTTGCAACAAACATACATTTTGTGATTCACTAAAAAATTAAAAATCTAAGTTAATTTTACAAATACGCTTGAATTTGAATGCGAAATTGATTTGATTTAGATTTATTCAAGGGTTTGAGGTAAATATAAAAAAAAATTATTAATGTTTTTCAAAAAAAAATGTTTTTTTTAAGGACATATTTTGGTATTCAGGCCTAACTTCGGATTCTTAACAACTTTTCTCGATAAAATTTTGCTGAAATTTGTGAAATAAGGATACTTTACTCCTGTACAATTTTTATATTTTTTGACCAATCCTGTATGCCGTTTGACTTGCGACGATTCTAAGTGCACCTAATATGATTAACTCAGATGCACCAACTTCCGGCAATATTTCTATTTTAGTTGTGCAATTAATTTTAAAATTACACACATATTTTTAACAGTTTTTACAATTACACAAATATTTTTTCCACAAACGCAGATCTTAGATACAGCAGATCTTGGAACAATCGATACTTTATTGAACATACATTATTATACAGGGTGAATCAGAAGTACTTTGACAAACTTCAAGAGGTGATTCCTCACAATATTCTAATATGAATTAACCAAATAAATATGTGTCCGGAAACGCTTCGTTTCCAAGATACAGGGTGTTAAAGTTTTATTTTTATTATCGTTTTTTCTAATAACTTTCGAAATACAGACCTTCATCAAACGAAAATTGGTATCGAGAGGTTTTTTAAGGTGGCGAATTCGAACCTGATGATATTATTGCTCTTACTCGTAGGGGGCGCCACCTACACGTCTTTTTCTTTTTTGAAGATTCATAACTTTTTTTAGCGTATTTCTAGCACATTTTTCAGTAAAAAAATCAATTTCTCTGTCATATCTACGTAAAAAAGCTACCCCTCTTACAAGTCGCTATAAGCAACCGTTTTCTAGATATTTGGACTTGAAAATTTCAAGTCGATTATTTGATAATCGATGCGTGTTGAAGTTATTATTTTGCATTTTTCACAAGAATGCTTAGGAAATGAATTTGACATTTAAGTAAGTAGTTTTGGTCATTACATATTATATGACAGTTAAACGTTTTGTTGAAGTTTCTGTAAGTTTTAAAACACTAATTTTGAGAAAATGGATTATTTAAACAATAATACTCATTTAGCCGATGTTTATGACCTTGCGGATGGCAATGCGCGCGAGGCAAGACGTATTTACCAGGACGATTTCCTAATCGAGTACTGCCTTCAGCTCCAACATTTACCAGTCTCCACCGTCGTTTGGCAGAAACAGGCAGCTTTAAGAAGGCAGCTGATATTATTGGAAGAAGCTGTTTTGAACGCTCTCGAGAAGAATCCAGAAACAAGTACAAGAATAATTGCTGAAGCTCTCAATTCTACTCAGTCCACAGTTTGGAGAATTATCCACGATCAACAATTTTATCCATACCATATTCAAAGGGTACAAGCCCTTTTGCCACGAGACTTTCCCCAACGCATTACTATGTGTCAGTGATTTTTGAGAAAATTGGCTGGAAATCCGCAATTTTTAAGATATGTACTCTTCACAGACGAGGCAAACTTCTCCCGAAATGCTATCACAAACTTTCATAACAACTTAGGCTCTGGAAAATCCGCACGCAGTTAGTGAAAGACATTATCAGTATCAATTATCTGTAAATGTGTGGGCGGCAATAATTGATAATTACTTAATAGGTCCTTTTTTTCTTCCCGTTCCGACTGAATGGCGCAACTTACAGAGACTTTTTAGAAAATGAATTGCCAGGACTGCTTCAGAATGTACCATTAGAAATTCGTATCCGCATGTGCTTTATGCATGATGGGGCTCCTGCCCATTTCAGCGTTGTAGTCAGGGAATTCCTTAACACTGTCTATTCAAATCAAGGGATCGGTAGGGGCGTAGAAGAAGCTAACCAGGCGAGGGCACCAAGGTCCCCAGATCTAAACCCGCTAGATTTTTATTTTTGGGGACATTTGAAGTCAGTAGTTTATAAAACTACAGTAGCGAACGAGGAAGATCTAAGAAACCGAATAGTAGACACCTGTGAAACAATAAGAAACACACCAATAATTTTTAAGCGGGTACGAGATTCAATGACTAGAAGACTGAATGCCTGTATCTTCGCTGAAAGTGGACACTTTGAACAATTTATTTGAATTCAATTTAGTTTCCTTTATTTTATTTTATTCTACATATTCAAAATTTTTTGAAATAAAATATTGATATTTCTTGCAAATTTAATTGAAACAAATATAGATTTTGCACCCTTGATACAAAAATAACTATTTCAAACGAGTAAAAATAAATAGAATAGGTGGCGCCCCCTGTAAAAATCCCAAACTACTTACTTAAACGTCGAATTCATTTCCTAAGCATTCTTGTGAAAAATGAAAAATAATGGTAATAACTTCAACACGCATCGATTATCAAATAATCGACTTGAAATTTTCAAGTTCAAATATCTAGAAAACGGTTGCTTATAGCAACTTGTAACAGGGGTAGTTTTTGTACGTAGATATGATAGAGGAATTGATTTTTCTACTGAAAAATGTGCTAGAAGTTCGCACAAAAAGTTATGGATCTTCAAAAAAGAAAAAGACGTGTAGGTGGCGCCCCTACGAGTAAGAGCGATAATAACATCAGGTTCGAATTCTAAACCTCAAAAAATCACTCAATACCAATTTTCGTTTAATTAAGTTGAGTATTTCGAAAATTATTTGAAAAAAAGGAAAATAAAAATAAAACTTCAACACCCTGTATCTTGAAAACGAAGCGTTTCCGGACATATATTCATTTGAACAATTCATATTAGAATATTGTGAGGAATCACCTCCTTAAGTTTGTCAAAGTACTTCTGACTCACCCTGTATACTGATTAAAATTTAATGTACAATTTTGACCATTTCGAAATACAACTTCTTCCGAAGATTGAGAATCCACACAATGCGAAGTGGATAACCTTGAAAATATTTTCTGGGAAGTTTCAATTTCATTTTTGCCTCGATTTTTCTGGAAGGAGATTCAAAGTCATATTTTTCGCACTTTCTGCCACATCAGGAGGTGTGTTAGATAATTCAGTATCACTACCTTCCATGAATACTTTTTTTTTTTATTGGTGCCCCTTTTTACCCATTTAAAGCACGCCTCAGCGTGGTGACAACAAATATTGATCTTTGGTAACAAATTGCAAATGAATGTTTTTCTCATTTCCATGACAACGAAAAGTATACTGATGTCATATCACGAATTCAACCTTCTTGCATTATTAGTTCTTAGTTCTATTTTTTGTAGTAATAATACCAGTATATATGATTTCAAAGTGCACCAATAAAAAAAAATAACGTAAAGTATTCGTGGATAACTGGCCTTAAAAACACTTGCTCTATTTCGAGCACTCCGGCTGCGCCGTCGTGCTCGAAAAATCGCGCGTGTTTTAAAGCCCTTTTTATCCACTTATACTTTAATATACTATATTTTCAACAGTACCGTACAAATGCCAGCGTTTTTTCGATTTTTTCGCTCTACAGCGGCAATGCTGTCAATTAATGACGTTCCTCGGAAAACGTCAACTTTGCGTCGAGGTTTGAAAGCGCCAAAGGCTACTTTGTTATGCGATTGTCGAAAAAATGCATTTCATCACTAGTGATGTAATGAAGTAGACAATTATAGAAATATGACATCTCATA
Organism: Gonioctena quinquepunctata; assembly: GCA_018342105.1. Classification (NCBI taxonomy): domain Eukaryota; kingdom Metazoa; phylum Arthropoda; class Insecta; order Coleoptera; family Chrysomelidae; genus Gonioctena; species Gonioctena quinquepunctata. Next base: position 504,111 of record JAFIRS010000230.1, on the reverse strand, counting down.
GTGGGGTAAGATAAGAAATATATTTCCACTATTTTCAAATGTGAACTGGTCAACAACGATACGTGAACAACAAGAGAATTTTAGAATGATCACAGAAATGTTATTTCGAAGGTGAGAGCCAGATAATGTTGTACTCACATTCAAATAATTAGAGGATATCTAAATTCATAATGGAAATTGCGAATGGAACAAAATATATTTATCTTTCAACCGATTTTTCCAATTTGAATGGAATGAAACCACTCAACTCATTCTAGTTGCACATAACGTTCATTCCTTAACATTCCCACCAAACCTGTTTCGAATAAGAAATCAATACGAATGCACATTCGCTTCACTAAATAATTAAACATTGAAATATTCCTCCCTTATTAAAACCATTCGCGCGATCTCCGTACACAAAACACATGGCCTACTTTAAATAATTTTCATTTCTGATATTGCGATCTAGTTACCATAGCCATCGCGATATCCTACTTCCCATCGCAACCCTTCTTATTATCCTTACGAAAGGATTTCTTTGTATATCGACTAATAAATGTATGCAAGTATGCAAATGGAACTTGTTCCTAGGTACGGCCCTTATCAAAAAATCCAACCGCTAAATATCATGCATAGTTAATTTTGTAAATTCGACTATTGTTCAATGAAGATATATAGGACCTATGAAGGATATGTCGCGTCCTTTTTTCGTTGATTGAACTTTGGATCAGAACAGATGGTGACGGTGTTTCCTTACCCTTTTAATTTCTTGTGTCTTTGACGGTATCGTTTCTTCTGTCGGAGCAGATGTGTCCGTTGAGGTATGAGAAAATGCAGCCGCCAAATTTGATTGGAAGGGATTGATGAATTTTTGCATACATTGAGTGTGTGACGGTATCAGTTTGAGAAAATAGATCGAGCAATTATTTATGTGATCGTAGATTCAATTAATGTAAACCGTTGGAAGTATTGAATTGATAACCTGAACAGGATCACGATCGTTATTTTTTCTTTTAAAAAAATCTCACACATGCATACGAGTTCATTTTTCTACTCCAACGATTTGTTGAAATCTCTAAAAAAGTTCATGTACCGAACTTGGCAGACAATTCAGAAATACTTAAACATGGAATTTTCAATATCCAAATGTTTTACGAAGATGCACAGGATTGTTTTTGAGATAACAACGGACATTGAATGAAAACGATATGAAATTTGCACAGAAATATTCCCATTTGATTTCTTGGTACGAATGAAAACGAAAAAGAGAGAAATGACAGCTCAGCATACAAAATAATACAGAAAAATTATACTCGATTACTAGGGCAGTCATTTGGTAGTTTTACGTGGAAAGTTTTCCGGGACTTTTGAAAGTTGGTATTTTTATGGATTTCGACGTGATCTTTTCGAATTTTCACTTTGCCACTTCGTATCTTTGCCGCTCGTGCTACCATATTGAAAAAATGTCTCCCAAAAACAGAATCTCCTTTCCAACTCAATTAACTATGAAAATAGTTATATGATAAAATAAATTTGATATTTTATTTGCCAATTTTTTTTGTAAAATGGATAGTTTTAGCATACCAGAGCTGCAAAGTCAACTCCAACATTGTCAAAATAAAAGACAAGCTTCCATTTAAGCCTTGTACTAAAACGTATAAAATAAGTTCAAGTCATCGCTGACAATGATTTAATTATTTTTTGTTGAATTATTTGGTTTCAAAATACTTGTCGCGCGAAGTGTTCATAAAAGTAGGTACCAATTAATTTGATTGGGCAGTGATTGGTTGGTAAGGGAGAACTTGAAGTATTTAATTCTTATAAAGTATTCATAAAACTAGGTACAATTAATTTCATTGGACAATGATTGGTTGGTAAGTAACAGCTTGTGGAAGTAATAATTTTATTACAATTTGCTTTTTAGTTAGTTTGCCTTAATCTGTTCATTTCAAGTAGAGCATCGTTATTACAAGGTCTCTTCCCTGTAAGTTTTGAGCTGAACGAAATCATGATCTCCGATCCCAAAAACTCCCACAATTTGAATAGAATCTGACCATAATCACAAAACTCATCCGCGATCCTAAAGTCGCCATCTTGAATTTAAAGATTTTATTAAAAAATTAATAATCTCCAAACCTGAAGATTCCAATTTTGAATGAAATATGACCATAATCAGAAAACTCGTCCGCCATCTTGGGGCCACCATCTTAAATTTATGAATGTTGACGAAAAATTCAAAATCTCCGACCGCGAAAAAAGCCGCATACCAATTTTGAATCGAATCGGACCATAATCACAAAACTCGTCTTCCATCTTGGGGCCGCCATCTTGAATTTATGAATTTCGTCAAAAAGTTCATAATTTCCGACCCCGAAAACCTCCGCATACCAAATTTAAATCGAATTGGACCATAAACACAAAACTCGTCCTCCATCTTGGAGCCGCCATCTTGAATTTATGAATTTTGACAAAAGTTTCATAATCTCCGACCCCGAAACAAAAGTCATTGGACCATAAACCTGAATCTCGCTGCTATCTTGGAGCGATTTTTGTTTTTTTCTCTTACAAAAATTCCATGAATTCTGACAAAAAATTCATAATCTCCAACCCCGAAAACCCCACGTACCAATTTTGAATCTAATCGGACCATAATCGCAAAACTTGTCCGCCATCTTAGAGCCGCCGTCTCGAATTTTTAAATTTTGACAGAAAATTCACAATTTCCGTCCCCGAAAACCCTCACATACCAATTTTGAATCAAATCGTACCATAATCACAAAACTCCTCCACCATTTTGTTTTCTTCTCAAACAAAAATTTCATAATGCATTGTCACCGGAATTATGAACTCCTGCCAAATTTCAACTCAATCGGATATCGGCAAGTGGTCCAAGAATGGATTACAAATTTTGAACCGGAAAGAATGACATAACGAATAACATACGAATGAAGCAAGTAAAATAAAAGCTTGTAAAAACTCATTTCCACACCACCACGAGGTGGGGTAAGTGGCGCGTTTTTTTGTGTTATCCACAGTAGGCCTAATCTACATGTAATGCAATAATTACGAAATTAAGTGCATTCTCATTCGCTTCGCTATCTCTGATGGACCAGGTTTTTCGAGTTCATCGTACTCAGAACCGCGCATAATATCACAGATGAAAATGCCTTCCACGTTAGCTGCGAAAGAGTTATCAGCTTCGATGTAATTATTTCTCCATTTTGTCATAGGTTTGCTCGAGAACACTCTCCGTTCCTTCCTCTTCATGGATATCTTGTAGTGGAACTTGCAAATTATCACAGTTACCATAGCAATTCGTGCAAATAACGGAGCCCTTCAATCCAGCCTTCCTGCATCCACAGACTCCACGACATCCCTTTTTGCACTTGAAATAAATCAGTTTAAACAATGTCTCCGGAGCTGGGGGCTCGATTGTGGTGACAGGAATTAGCCCATTCTTGCTTTTTTCCATCCCCATCGCTCTGCCTGTAGAATAGATTTTTTCCAGAAAACATGGTATACATGTATAGGAAAATTCGTGCTTTCACCAATATACATTTAATAAATACAGAAATAGGTACATGAAGAAACACAAAAGTAAGGTATTCGTCAACTGAATAGTAAGCTTTAGCAATTAAGATTTCTTTCATTTGATTTTTAAATATACTTTAATTGAAATTTTTCATTTCGTTTGGAAGCATATTGTATAGCTCAGCACCCATGAAGTAATCACTCCTTTGGAATAAAGTTGTGGTATGATTGTATTGGAAGATTGTCGGGTTTGGAAGTTGGCGAAATTATATATTTTTTGTTTGTTTGAAGGTTGTAGACGATGTGGTAACTTGATTACTATCGTTTCGGACGTCCATCGTCTTAATGTATTTAAAAGGTTTTCACGACGTTTCAATGTTTATTGTATATATATATATATATATATATATATATATATATATATATATATATATATTATATATTTTAAACTTGGTAAAGTGAGAATTATCATTTCTATGAAATGATTCCTACAAGACGCTCTTCTCTTCAATTTGTTCATTATTGTTATTGCTCTTATTGCTGTTTTTTTTTGTAACAGAAAAGATGACTGTCAATCAGAACTTATTCCCCAGTGGATTAGGCCATATGACATATGAGATATGAAGTTTGCATAATAACCTATTTTTAAAACATTTTCACTCACTTGTCTATTAGAAAGTACACGTAGACAGTAACAAGATCTGCTGAGTTTTATATTCGTGAATTTGATGTGTCCCCTCATGACAAGTAGAGAACCCAGACATTTCATCGTTTTGGCTGATTTTAATTCAAATGGTAAAATCAAGTTATCCTGTTTGCCAAATGTTTTTTGTTTTTTCGAAATTGATTTTTATTTTATTTGTTTCACTCTACCCAACAATACTGTTCAGACAAAAAGTAATTTTTTCCTCCAAGGAGGTTTTGTCACGACTTTCAACAATAAAAAGAGTATCATCTGCATACAACACGGGAGTTGCATCACCACAATTTCTCGGAAGATCGTTATTAAAAATTAGAAAGAGTAGGGGGCCCAATATCGATCATTGTGGTACCCCACATCTGATGTTTCCCCATTCTGAAAATATTTTTTCATTTTCCCCTCTGCTCCCTCCCATAAATATAAATAATGAACCAATTTAGGGCAATTCCTCGAATGCCATGGTGATGCAATTTTCCTAGCAATATGTCAAAGTTTACGCTGTCGAAAGCCTTCGCGAAATCACATGCGATACCGATAATTGGCAGCTTCTTATCCACATTTGTTATTATTTTTTTGCATATGTCATGAAAGGCGGTTGATGTCAATTTGCCAGAAAGGGACCCATGTTGGCAATCATTTAATAATCCGTTCGACTTCATAAGCGAGATTAGTGTTTTTTGCATCAATTTTTCCAAGAGTTTAGAAATGGTTGACAAGGGTGATATCGGTCTATAATTTTCGAATTCTTCCCCATCTCCATTTTTGATTATCGGAACCACGACAGATTTTTTTAAGCATTTTGGGAATATACCTTCATTGAGAGACTCATCGCAGAGTTTCCCCAATTCAGCGCAGATAGGTTGTAGGATATTTTTCAACAGTTTCGATGAAATGTTATCATATCCGGCTGATTTCAAAGATCGGACAACTGATGAGATCTCGTTAACATATGTAGAATAGACAAAGAATATTTAGTCATTTGGACAATTCTGATTATTTAAACATGCCCTGATTTTATTTTCACATATTTCTTCATCGGTCTCGACTGCGTTTAAGAAGTAATCATTGAAGTTATTATCAAGTGTCTTTCATTGTTTATCTGTTTATGATTTCCCAAGTTTTCGTTCAACTTCATACTTCTGCTGGACCTGTTCATGGGCTCGGAAAGAATGTTGTGCTGTTGCTTCTGTCGGTGGCAGCGATGCAATATTAAATGTATTTTATAAGCTGATTTTGTGAAGATGGTATATCTATAGTTGTTTAACGACATTCTATTCACACCACTGTAACCTTATAATGAATGAAGAAGAAGCGTTCTCCAGCTTTAGCAATGATCTCTGGGTCAAGCTCGAATAAATCTGTTTGTTTTTTTCGGAGTACGTTGACATATTCAAAATGAGTTACCAAATAAATTATAGAAAATGTTCTCTAGTTTAACTCATTGCATGACTATTTTCATCGTAAAATGAGTTAGGAAGGAGATATTGTCAAAATACTGTTTTTGGGCGACGCAAGCGGCAAAAATACGAGGTAGCAAAGTGGGAAATTCGAGAAGACACGTCGAAATCTATAAAAAACATCCAAAGTCCCGGAAAACATTCCAGTTGTAGTATATCCATTCTCAGTTGGATGAGCATGGAGTTCATCATCCACCCTTTATAAAATAAAAAGATTTGCGCTTTGATCGAAAATGCCGACCATGGGCGGAGATTTATTCATTCAAATGTAATTTCGCCTATTTTTCTTGAAAAATGCGATTTCAGTAAACTATCTGGAAAAGGAGATTATTAAAGCATTTAGAAAGGATTTTCACTAATAACATTTTTGGTAGGTCTATTGGGTGATAATAAGAAATGGCCCGAACGTTAATAATAATTATATTTTTTTGTATCCAAGCAAAAATATTGTAACCGGGCTTGGAAGGTATATTCAGGATAGTCGGATAATTTCTTGGTAATTGAGTCCAAGGTGGGCACTACTCTTCTGGCCTCAACAACTTTTTTAAATTTTCGATCTTTTCGTTTACGACATATCCTTGTTTTCTCAAGCTTCCTTTTGTGTTGATAAACAATTAGATTTCGTGTGCCTAAATCTGTTCGAACATTTGTATAATTGTTGTTTATGGAGACTGTGATGGATTTGAAGGAAAAGTTAGGATTTCCGCTTCTCCATTTTGTATGAAAAATAAAATTTGGAATTCAAGAAAACTCTTAATTTATTTTGTTTCTTATTGAAGTTTTCTACCAAAGCAAATGGAATTTTCCACATTTCTAGCGTAATTTTTTTTCAAAGCCATACCGCAGTTTCACATTCAAGAATTAATCATGAAACAATTGCTGAAATGGTTTTCAAGCCGTGAAACCGGGGTATGGCTTCATATTTAAAAGAACTTTCCGTTGAGTGGAAACCCCTTTTCTATGATTCGGGAAAACTTCCCAATGTAAGTGAAACATTTGCTTGAGTTGAAAAACAAAATGTGATCCTTTGCAACCCAACGCATTTGTGATTTCCACATCTGAAAAACCTTTTTCTGAATTAAAATTTCATTTCACAGAAAAACGAATTATAGAAATATTTTTTCTTAAATCAATAAGAATTGATTGGACCACTTTTTCCTAGTTTCAAATATGAGAATATTATATTTTTCTTTTTGCACTAATTGTTACTTACGTTCATGTGAATCACTGATTTGGAATAAGTTCGGATTCATCAAAAAATGGCTTCGCGTAGGTAAAGAAAACTGGGTTTTTGCACTCCGTCAATATACCAAGAGTTTTCCGAACTTCAGTTACATCTCTGAAAATAGCAAGAAAAAGACTTTCACTTCTACTGTTTGATCTTCGGTGAAACAAACTCAACAAATTATTATTATTTGAATTAATCTAAGCAAGTTATCTGACTTTTTGTTTAATATTGATCTCCAAACTTTCTAGAAGGTCGAGTTTACGAGCTTTCTTTATTATATATAATATTTCAATGTCGTTAATAAAATCTACCTGCTCTCTCTCTCTCTCTCTCTGTCTCTCCCCCAGTTCCTTGATCCTTTCCCTTTGAGAAGTTGACCATGTCCGAGGACCTCACTTGTCCCCCTTCGTAGGGCACCATGGATGTCTCACTCAAAGTGACACCACGAATGCCCAAATAATGCAATAATTTTCGATTCTGCAATGCACGTTAAACGGCACTAAACTATTACAATGTCTCCTAATTGTACAATTAAAGACCCCCTCTTCCGACAAATCCGTTGTCATCCGGCCTGGGTACCAGCGTAGAGAAGAAGGGGCCTGATAACTTCTCGAACATTTATTGAACTACACTCTTATCTCTTTATTTTTGCAAGGCATGTTGAATAAACTTCAGGACTTTCACATCAACATTCACTTGACATACAACCACGAGGTCGCCATTTGACCTCTCTACCACGGTCAGAAGTTGAATGAAAAACCTACCTGCTATTTTGAACATATGTGGCACATTGAATAATGAATTATTTGTATTAAACACTTTTTTGTTCAAATTTGAAGCAGATTTGCTTGAGCCAGAAATTTTATGTGGATGGTACTTTCGACTATGCACAAAAAATGTCTTGCAATTGTTCAGACACACACCACACCACTGTTCTACCAAAAGATTCTGTAATACATACCCCAAACCCGATAAAGTATAATCTGTATTGGTTTATGGTAATTTATGCTAAAAGCGGTTACCGAAATTATCGACTGGTTTTTACGCGGAAATAGTTTTCACTCAATTTGGTCTACTTCATACTTTGTACGGGAAATGATATTTATTTAATTTTCCGGTTTCCTTCAACATTATAATATGTACGATTTTGAACGAACCCTATATTTTGAGTCGAAGATTAATTATTCAATTTGAGCACCATATGATTGTCATAGATAGTAAATTACATTACAACGGAAAAGCAGTAAAAAAAGAAAAAACATAGGGATCTACAAAAGCTTTTCACTTGTATCATCCGAAATTATCATTATTTTCATTCCGAGATGTTTTTTAAAACAATTGCTCAATAGTGATTAATTATTGACCAAAAAGCAACAAAAGCTCTACAACTGAATAATGTCAATCACAATCAGTGAGTAGAAATTTTTGATAAACTTCAAGATAAACATTTTACGATTCTCCCGGAAGAAAATTTTCTGCTTTCATCAGTCCTGAAGGGGTACAATCACCTTCAAAATCTATTTCAACCAATTTGACTGAATATTTGAACCAACGGTTACAAATTGAATTGACCTTCATATCATTCATTTGTTTCTGATTGGACATGGTTTCATAATTTTTGGAACGATTTGAATCTTATATTATATGAATGTTTTGGGCGCACAAGTATTTAGTAGTAGTAATTTGTGTTTCTTAGTGAAAAAATATATACATTATTTGTTGGCCGAAAAAATTTTCAGAGACTGTATAAACTGGACAGTCGTAATTTTCTTTCCTTCACTGGTAAAAATTGGAACTACAATTCGTTTACTATCTATTCTTGGGAGATATATTCTATAAATTGGTTGATTTGGTTTCTTTTGTCGACAAACGAAATATGTTTGTGATATCAAAATATGTGCAAGCGTTGGCCAACCTTGAAACAGGTAAAAACTGGTAACTTGCTACTAATAACAATGATTTGAGGACAATTGTAATATTGATAAAAACTTTTTAACAAAAAATTAAACCGACGAAATACGGAACTGAAAAGTTAAAACTAAAATAAACCTTCTTAGTCTCAATAACTAAGCTCCTAAACTAATGTAAGTAACTAATTTTGAGTCGGCGCCAAACAAACGAGCAAATGAATTAGGTAAGGCGTAAAATGATGGCATCGAGTTGCGCGGTGACATTCTGATAATTTTTTTGAAGTAATCTAATGATCTTCGTTGATTGTCCGTTTGGCGCCGACTCAAAATTAGTTACTTACATTAGTTTAGAAGCTTAGTTATTGTGACTAAGAAGGTTTATATTACTTTTCAGTTCCTATTTCGTTGGTGACATTCTGATAATTTTTTGTTAAAAAGTTTTCATTTTTCAATTTTTTGTGGCTCAAATCTACTTATTACTACCTACTTGTTTTTTGATTAATTCCAAAATACTTACTTACCCACCTTACTTCAACTATTACCAGTTAAATAATATAATTATCTACTTTTACTATTTGTTGTTATATAAATTATTTTTGTTGTTCTGGTTAGTTTATTTCATCACTTTGTATATCATTCCATCCTCCCATAGAATATAATGATTGTGACAGATGTAGGAGAACAAAAATAATGACAGTAGCGATCTATCATTGTCAACTACATATGTGTGCCAATGTTCACAAGTGAAAAATCAATTATCCTCTATTTTTCTACCCGTAAGGGTGGATAATTCCATTCGAAATCCAAATATGATCAACTATGAGGTATACCCTATCTAATAAAAAAAATCATCCAAATCGAAGAACCCAGTACAAAGTTATGCCTGATAGAATCGGTTAACGCGGACCAGAATTCAGAGGGTAAGTGATCAATATCCTTCATTTTGCTCTCTTAGGGGTGGATTCCATCTTTTATATTCAAATGGGATCAACTTCGAAGTACACCCTATCCACTGAGAAGAGAATCATCGGAATCGGACATCTCAGTAAAAAGTTATGCGTGATCATACATAAAAAAATATACGCGTCGACTAGAGAACCTCCTCCTTTTTGGTTTCGTTGTTTAAAAATGGAGAGCTTCTCAGGTGGTTCAGAACTCACACAGTGGTACCTAATATGTAAAAACCGATCTAATTTTTATGTTTAAACATCAGGGGTCCAACAAGGTTCTTATTCATGCTCCCTGCTATTCAACATATAGAACTGATTTATTAACTCCAAAATTTTAATGTATGCTGAATTCACGTATGTTACCAACATCTCCAATAATATTATTGACAATGTTCTATTTATCATAACGTACTCAAACTTTTGAATGACATAAATAATTGCATGGGAAGATATTTGAACTTGGTAATTGGATCGGAGTGTAACTAAAATAACAGTGCAGTGGACAGGGATTACCTCCCTTTTATTGAGGAAGATATACAATCCCTCTCTATATATATCACTTTATAAAATATGATAAACAATTAACAGAACAAACCTCAAAGAGTGAAAGTATGATAAGGGAAATGCAGACTTCCTTCCATGAGTGTACAAGTGAGACTTAAACTGATAATCAGATGTGAACCTTGCTTCATATGAATTGAAAATTTGTTTAGAGAAAAATATAGATCCAGAAGATTATATGACTTTCATAATGGGAGATATAAGGAGTTGATAAAGAAGACAATAATTGAGATTCAGTTGAAGAAATGCAAATATATAAAGAAACTTGAAAAGGCATGTGCAATTTTGGAAATCACATAATTATCAAATGAAACATCCATAGATGGAGTGGAGTACAGATTTCAGGAAATGGTACTGCGGATGCGAAAATCTTTTCATCCATAGGTTCTTCGGTGGATGCATCATATGATTGAAACTTTGAATAATTAAATTTTTGGAATAGACAGCTTTACTGAAGAAGATTTCAATGATGTTATGAAGAAACTAAAAGAAAGAAGCGCATATAATTCCCCCGTACATTCTTAGAGCTTGCGGTCATTAACTCATTTTCAATTTAATGATACCTCACATAATTTTTCCGAGTTTATCAAAAACTGCAATCTTTAGGTCTGGTAACAAAATGGGTATAGGTCCATATCAGTGATGTGTGCACCAGCCAAACTATTTGAACATATTCACTCAAATTAAGAAGAATATGTTAAAAATATTTATTATCCCAGCAATACTGTTTTGTAGCAAATAAATGAACCACCACAAACTGAGTAGGTTTTCGAGAACTTTTTACCAAATTCGTTTGAGTAAAGCATAATGGAAATAATTCTGATGAATTTGAGGCCAATTCTGGAGTCCCACAGGGCTCAAATTTGGGACCTCTATTATTTGTACTTTTCATTAATGACTTATTTTCGGCATTAAAGTATTCGTGATTTCTATCATTTGCGGATGATATGAACATTTTCAAATTTACGCAAAAGTTTAGAGCTTGTTTTACGCTACCAAACTCTTTGAACAATATTTTTGAATGGAGTCAGATGAAATATAACCTAACCTAAAGTGATGTTCAACCCCTTCGGTGACAAGTGTGAAGAAACCTTAAATTTTTTGGTACAGAATTGATGGAGAAGCCCTACAAGGTGAAATATTCAGGTATCACCTACGAACCAAGATTATTGTTACGTATCCGGGGTTCGTGGCTATTAAAAAACTGAACTACTTATTCTCTGTTCATTTGCACTCCACGACACAAAACAATAATGAATTCCCACAAATTCACTGTTCAAACGTCACTGCCACTCAATCGCGATGAATGAACTGAATCCTCCGCCAGCGTACGTGCACTATATGGAGGTCATTAGCAACTAGAAAATTACTAACGATAGTTTCTCAGTCGGTCTCGAAATCGCTCGATTCTTGGAATCTGTTTGTTGCGGAAAGCCCACCATAACGTCAGCGGGCACACGATAAACATGCAGTGGCGTAGTGTTGTCGTAGTATTATATTTTGCAAATTATATCAAGAATATAGCCAAGTCAGCGAATAGGTTGCTTATAATTATAATAAGACAAGCGCCACACTATACTAACATTTTCCCATTTTCAACAATTGTTTATGTACTAATGATCGAATAGACTCTTGGTCAAGTTCAAATGAAGAAGTAACACCTCCAACTTAGAATAACGGTAAGAAGAAGGTTTGAGGAATCCCATACCATTTATTATCATTGATGAAGTTCTCAATTCTGGTTGCCGGTTCGAAGATGCCCCGTTTTCAATTAATCTTGCGAAGAAAGATTATTTTTTCCTTCAAATATACCTAGCCTGAGCACTGATTACATTTTGTATATGTGGATTATTTATTCACAAAAAAATATGAAAAAACGGCATCTTAAATTATCTTCGCACTGGATTTTACCCAGAGATATTACAGACGACGGAATTTATCACGCACATTCAAAAAGTACAATGGCAGATATATACATAACCATCAATTTCGTCATTTGGAAACTCTAAAATTATAAACAGATATCTGAACAATTGCTGAATATTATCCCATGAATGATTGTTTTAAAACCCTACCTCCGAAGACAATAAACAATTATTACATTGCATAATTATAAGAAGCATTAAAATTGGAATCAGGATATTTAGTAACGCGAATTAAAAATAGATAAAGAGCAGGCTATGAAAATAATACTTGTTTCAATTGTTTCAACTTGAGTAACATTGTTTATTTATCGCAGTCATCTCTGGCGAATGCAAACAATTGAATTAAAGCGTCTTGAGCGTTTGCTTTCTGCGACAAACTGTTGCAAAATTACAATTAATTTGTAATTAATATGTCACAAGATATTTTTTTGCTCAGTTTGCAAGCTGAGATGCAACGGCAGTATGCAAACGTGATTCTTCGTGAAAGTTATTTATAAATATTAGCTCATGAATCTTGGAAATCTTGCGTTAGAGTTGGCAATGTATTCATCAGAACTGATATCTCACTTGCTTCAGTTATCAAGAATTGAGGAAAACAAAACATGTGTGTTCCGATATGTTCAATTTCTAAAAAATGAAGACATTCCAGTCTTACTGATAATGCCGGTTTCAGATGGAGAAACAAAGGTCCTGTCAAACTTTTCAAGAAAAATTGAAGCAAATATTATTTTTACGTATGTTTTTGGAAGAATAAAAAAAGATAACTATTTTTCGTTAAACGATTTATATCACTTATTCTCCAGAGAAAATTTTGACCTGTTATATCAGGTTATACATTAGATTGCGTACATGACCTAGAGGTGTATCTTTTATAAAACTTATAAAACAATCAACTTGTCAAGTATAGTAGCTTTTGAACTCCATTGGATGCATTTACCCTGTTAATGGACAAATTCGAATATTTCCAAGAATAATAAAATATTCTTATACCTAAATAGTCCGTCGGGAACGGACGCGCATGCTCGCCCACCCAAATTTTTGGAATAACGAAATGAGACTTGCGCAGATCGATTAACTATACAGTAACATACATGCAATTTAAATCTACAGCACGCCAGGTTGGCAGTGACAAAAGTTGTAGATTGGTAGATTGTACTGATCTAACAGAGTTATTCGGAAAATTGTTTCGCTGTTCGGAAGGCATATTCATGTACAAAAAATATAAACAAACGCTCCAGTTTCTAGAAATAAACTTCGGTTTGAGACAATACTGAATTTTCAGTTAAATTTTGTTTTTTTCCAATACTCTGAAAGTCACTCACTGTTCATCCAACTGGGGAAAGTTTATCACCAGAAAGTGTGCGATTTTCTGGGGATCGTTCAATTACATATACATAAGTACATATATATATATATATATATATATATATATATATATATATATATATATATATATATATATATATATATACAGATAATTCTCAATTATAAGTTAGCTACAGCCATTCGAACACAACAAAGCACAGCGTCCCTGTGGATTCATCGGTACCCACTATTGCCAATCGAAATAATTTTTACTGGATTTGAAAATAGTCATGATAGAAGGTGAAAAAAATATTATAGAAAAAATATTCACAGTGTAGTTAAATTGATGTTCCGTTTTGATTCTTAACTAATAGGATTTTATCAACATTTTCATATCATATAAATAAACTTTTTGAAGTTAATGAAATTATTAGTAGAAGAACCTTTTTAAGGACAAGCTTTTATTCAAATTCAAAAATTAAAAAATAATTGCTTTGGATGTGTAACGTAGGTTATTCCGTGAGTTATAGATTCAAGAGCTTGTCACTCAAAGTTTTCAGTTCGAATACAAAACCGACAAGCCCTTTAGCTTTATAGCGCATTTGAATAAAAGCTTATCTTCAAAAAGGATTTCCATTAATTATTTCATTTTGTGGTAAGTACGCTTCAATCTATGCATTTTTGTTAAAACATCGTTATTATGAGGTATTTTTCCTGTAAGTCCTAAGCTCTCTAGTTCTTCAATTAGGAGACCATCTAAAGATCAACGCGTCCGCCATCCTGGAGCTGCCATCTTCAATTCATGAATTTTCACAAAAAATCAATAATCTTCGACTGAATTCATAATATCCGACCCCAAAAACCCCGAAATACCAATTTTGAATAGAAACGATCCATAATCACAAAACTTGTCCACCATCTTGGAGCAGCAACTTGAATTTATGGATTTTGACAATAAATTCATAATCTCCGACCCCAAAAACCCCCACATACCAATTTTGAATAGAATCGGACCATAATTACAAAACTCGTCCGCCATTTTGAATTTATGGATTTTGCAATAAATATTCATGATCTTTGACCCCAAAAACCCCCACATACCAATTTTGAATAGAATCGGACCATAATAACAAAACTCATCCGCCATTTTGAAGCCGCCATCTTGAAATTGTGAATTTTGATAAAAAATTCATAATTTCCGACCCCGAAAACCCCCACATACCAATTTTGATTAGAATCGGACCATAATCACAGAGATCGTCGGCCATCTTGGAGCCGCCATTTTGGGTTTATGAATTTTGACAATAAATATATAAGATGTCCCATTTAAAAATCGAAAGTTGGGGTCATTTCCGGTCAAACCGGAAGTACGGCAAAACAAGTAAATATGTCTAAAATGTAAATTGAACTTTAATACACAACCCCCAAATTTCGTTTTTTTATCTTCAATAATAAAAAAGTTATAGGGGTGAGCCAACTTGGAGAATCACCCGGTATAACATCATTAAGGAAAACAATTTCTTGGTAGAAACTCCAGGACAAAACAAAATTCTACACGAAAAATTCGTTCGCATTCGACGCCACTCTTAGCCTATCAGTGGAATGTTTATTGACTCTCGTCTGTTTTTTGCAAGCAGTATTTCGACATTTCGCACCTCTAAACCACTTCACAAGTATAGAGAGTATTTTAAATGCCAGTAAACCAAGGAAATATTGTTTTATTAAAATAAAAAATCCCTAAAACACATGAACACCCCGTAAATATCTGAATATTGATTTGTTGAAAATATGAACAGGATGTTCATAAAATCAGATGTGGAATCATCTGCGACTGAAAGATAAACTTTAGTCACTATCTTCCACCGTCAAGATAACCTCTTGTGGGGTATTCATGTTGAAAAGGGAAACATTCTCAATTGAATATTGAAAGAAAGATTTTTCTGTGAATTGAAAAATCCACGATTGAAATGAAGTTATTTTTTGTGAATGTCTAACAGAAAACAACTACTTCCCCGGCTAAAGCCACGCTGGACATTGAACTGCATCTGATGTAATTCAATGTCCAGCGTGGCTTTAGCCGGGGAAGTAGTTGTTTTCTGTTAGACATTTACAAAAAATAACTTCATTTCAATCGTGGATTTTTCAATTAACAGAAAAATCTTTCTATCAATATTCAATTGAGAATGTTTCCCTTTTCAATCTGAATATTGCTTCACGTCGAATACGTCAAAGCAAATGGCCGTTGGCGGAGAAAGCAGGGTTGCCAAGAATGGTTCAGTTTATCGAGGCTTCCTACAAATTTTGGAATATCTAATGATTTAACTGTCGAAAATGTTATTCCTTCTACCTAGAAGAATTATTTTTAAACCTTATTCAGAGTAGATTGACCTTACCGCATTATATAAAATTCAGATCAATAAATCTACTGATATATAATGTGAATGACTACATATAAACTCATGTACATTCTATAAATTATATCCATCTGACAACAAGGATTCGGTATTTGTAAACAGTAGATGGTAAATAAAAACAAGGTTAGCTGTGCATCAACGCATCTGTTGTTTACATAGCATCAGGCCTATGTTCATTTATTGATCTGAGACTTTGACAGTGTTCGGTGTGATTACAATTACTCTAAAAAAACTGTAATAATCTATTCTCATATAAGTTTGACATTGTTGCTGGTGTCACTTTACAGCATTGATGGCTTAAGAAAAGCATTATCCAAATGAATTCCACATAATTTAATCTGTTGCTTCATTTTTAAAACGTAAGAATCATTTATTATTCCGAAACTTCATTAACTAATTTCGTACGCGAATTAGTTTAGTAGATAGAGCTGATACTCTTCGGGCCCAGACCTAAATAAATTTGTGATTATCTCACCGTTGAGACTTTCTATACCTATGTGTTTTTTTTGATTTATTTAACATCGGCCTATTTCTGCGACCAGGGCTAAACACCGACGCCGGTGAGCACCCTCCCCCTAACCAGAAATTTTGCCAAATCCTGTGTTAATTCAGAGGTAGGGTTCTTCAACGAGCCCAACATCTATGAACTCGGGACCGCCATCTTAGCGTCCCCTCCAAAGGAAGGCATCGTCTTATCTCGTGTTCATTGATAAGACGCCTGCAGCTGTGAATATGCTACTACGCTACAGTTGTTAGGGCATTTCAACGCACACCTTCTTTGTCAGGTGGTCACCCATCCAAGTACTGAACGCGCCCGATGTTGCCTGGCTCAGATATCGATGAGACTCCCGTCAACCTGACCAGCCACCGGTGCCCATTATGTGTTATTTATGTCCAGTCGACAACTTCTTACATAAGAACATTCTCGGTATCGGGTCGTTCTTTTTGGAAACCCTTCAAACTCATTGATTTGATGTGAGAAAAATATTAACGACCTAAATATAGTCTTTTCTCTTAATCGCAAGAATTTTCATCAAAAAAACGAAAAATATTTTGTCGAAAAAATATATTCGGTCATTTGACGCGTCGAATACCCCTAGCATGGGAACGTTATGACGTCATAAAATTTAGCCCTTCACAGCTGATTTTTTCAGAATGGTTAAATAAAATTATTCATTAGGTATCAAGTAGTAAACTTTCGGGAAATTCTGTTGTGGGACGCCCTTGTATGTAATATGTCTTAGTTTCTGTTCAGTCATATAATTGTCCGACAAAAATATTTAGTCAAATTAGTAGTCGGACAAAAAAAGTATTTTTTTAAAAAGCGTACCTACATTATCGCAATGTTCAATACGCAATCAATAGACTTGATTATTATTATTACATGTAAAATTTTATTCAAAATATCTAATAAAAATATAAATTATAGAAAAAATATCCATGTATTATTATTTTTATTGAAGAAAGTGCTATTTAAAAGCATTTAAGTACCTACATTTTTAATTTCATTTTCAATCTTCGCCTTCCGATACCTTCAGATTCACTTTCTGTTTCCCATACTTCATCGTCAGCCTCTGGTAAACTGTGCTAGGCTCCCAGTCATCTGCGTCATCATTGTTAAAATCTAAAATATAATATTAATATTTTATTGAAAAATTGTAATGTATTTCATTGAAATATTATATATTTTTTTCATTGGGCAGTAAAAAATGTATTTGAAACAAAAAACAAACACAATTGAATATAAATTTCAAATTTATTTTGAAATTATTATTTCAGGAATTTTTTCTAATAATAAAACTTTATTTGTAAAATATGGTAACTGTTTTGAATTGAAACGGTCCATAATCACATTATTTGTAAAATATGGTAACTTGTACAATTCAATTTATTTTTCGATTCAAATATTGCGAGGAATTCTTATTATAAATGCGAGCAGGTAAGTTGGGAAATAAGTGACACCCCGTTATATAATATACCCTAAACCTGAGTTTCTGGTGAGAAAAATTAATTTTCAAAAAGTTGTTATAATAATTATTTTTTAGTATAAGAAATTCATATTTTCTAAAGACAAGCTCAAATTGAATTGAGTAGATTCTGCAGACATATACTTCTATAATTTCAAATGTATTGTCGAAGGTCGTCAAGATGTTTGTAGCAATCTTCAATAATTTGATGAAAGCTTCTCGAAACTATATACAAGGTCATATATGCTTAATGTAGAAGGGGACTGATTTATTATATTATAAGGAAAATTTTATCAGACTGGTTCCTTTTCTCCGAAACATTATTTTCGGTCACATGATACAATGTGTTGCAAACATCATTACAAAAAGTACAAAATGAAAATTATAACTGAGGTGGTACAAATGTAGGGGTTCCACGATACCCTCAATTTGAGGGCGTCCGACTGCGGAATCTACCAATTTTATTTTCGATCAAGGTTACAAATATTTTTATAAAACGATCGAGAAAACATCAGCTGTGAGGGGCTAAATTTTATGACGTCATAACTTTTCCATGTTAGGGGTGGCCGACGCCTCAAATGACCGAATATATTTTTCCCAAATATGTTTTTTTTTCAATAAAAATTAAAAAAAATTAACAAAAAATTAAACCGACGAAAAAATAAACTGAAAGGAAAAAAAGAAAATAATCCTTTCTAATCTTCATAATAACTGAGCTCCTAAACTAATGTGAGAAACTAATTTTTAGTCGGCGTCAAACAAACTAGCAATTGAATTAGGTAAAGCGTAGAATGCACGGCGGCGTTTTGATAATTTTTTTTCAGTAATTTAATGATCTTCGTTGATTGTTTGGCGCCGACTCAAAATTGTATTCACCGATGAATTCATTTTTTCCAGAAACGCCATCCAAAACTTTCACAATAATTATGTTTGGGCTGAAGAAAACCCACATGCAATCTTGGAATCCCGTCACCAGGAGCAGTGTTCCGTTGACGTGTTGTCTGGAATATTCGGTGATTATTCAATTGGACCCTAATTTCTTCATGCAAGATTGAATGGGCATAATTACCGGATTTTCTCGTAGAAGAATTTCCAGCTTTGATGGAAGATGTTTCCATTTTACTGAAAAATCGACTGTGGTTTATGCACGACGGGGAGCCACACACGTCAGTGCTCTGGCGCGCGAATATTTAAACCAAAACTTTTCAACAAAAATTTGAAACCGACGAAAAAAGAAACTAAAAAGCAAAAAATAAAATTAACTGAGCTCCAAAATTGATATGAGTAACTAATTTTGAGTCGGCGCCAAACAAACAGCAACTGATTTAGTTAAAGCGTAATATGATGGCAGCGGAATGCACGACGGCGTTTTGATTATTTTATTTGAGAAATTTCATGATCTTCGTTGATTGTTTGTTTGGCGCTGACTCAAAATCAGTTACTCACATTAGTTTAGGAGCTCAGTTATCATTGAGACTAAAAAGGTTTATTTAATGTTTGGCTTTCCAGTTAATTTTATCATCAGTTTAATTTTTTTGTTAAAATGTTTATACTTTTAAATTTTTTGTGGCGAAAATCTACTAATAACTATTTACTCAATTGACTCCAGGTATCCATTATGTTGTAGTGTCATCAGAACTACATATGTGTGCCAAGTTTCAGTAGAATCGGTCCACAGATGAAAAATCAATCAACCTCTATTTGTCAACTCTTGAGGGTGGATTATTCTTTTTCAAATTCAAATATGACCAACTCTGAAGTATACCCTAACGGGTAAAAATTAAGTGGGTGAAAATATCCCCTATTTTTCTACTCTTTATGGTGAATTTTTTTTGGAAACTCTAATGGGACCAACTTCGAGGTACACCCTATCTAATGAAAGAAGAATCATCGAAATCGAACTACTTTGTGAAAAGTTATGCGTGGTCATACATAAAAAAATAAACGCGTCGACTAGAAAAGTTCCTTTTTTTTCGTCGGTTCAAAAGACTACCTATCTATATAATAAAAATGAACCTCGTCCCTCTGTAAGCACAAAACGTGCGAACGGCTGGGCCGATTTGGCTATTTTTTTATGTAATAGCCCGAGGATGGTTGATACGGAAAAAGTTGCCTGGAAATTGGAAAATTTGGGTGTATCAGAAATTTGACGTGGAAAAAGACTATCGAGTCATTTATTATCTAAGTGGAATCAGCTCGGTGGTTACACTATCGCCTACCAAGCAGAAGGTCACAGGAACGAACCCCGGTGAGGGTAACAACAAGCTGGACCGATTTGGCTAATTGATTTTTTTGAATTTTCGTAATACTCCGAATAGGGGATTTTTTTGAAAAGTGATTAGAAATTTATTTGTCTGGAAAAGTTTTCAGGAATACATATACTATATAATAAAAATGAATGTCTGTTTATGTTGGTGAGCTCATAACTTGAGAACGGCTGGACCGATTTGGCTAATTTTTTTCGGGAAAACGGGATAACGAACGAAAAAACGGGGTAACGGGATAATGAAAAAACGGGATAACGGGAAAACGGGATAACAGAGAAACGTAATATGTGGATAACGGGATAAGGGAAAAGGGAAAACGGGATAACGGAATAACTCGGTAAGGAGATAACGGAAAAACGGGATACCGGGAAACAGACAATGTCAAAGGCATAACCTAGATAGAACAACACAAAAAAGTCATTCTACGCGGACGAGAGTTTTCAGGAAAAAAAATTAAGGGAATATAGAAATTTGGACAGGACAACGTCTGTCGGGTCAGTTAGTACCGTTAATACATTTCTCGCATCAAATCAATGAGCTTGAAGGGGTCCCAAAAAAACGCCCAGTCACCAAGAATTTTCTTGTATAAGAAGTTGTCCGACTGTACATGAAGAACACGTATAAAAAATCTCAACGGTTTTCACAAATGTCTTTATGCCTGGGCCCGAGGACTACAGAAGAATTACAATCCAACATACCTCAATTCAAAAGTATTTATATATATTCCACAACTTCCATCCGAAAAGTTTCCCCCTACGATGTATACACAATTAGAAAATCGCTCTTAATTACAGTTGATGTTTTCCAATGAATTCATAATTTGCGTTTACCCTGTATACTCCTTTTATTTGAGGTTCTTTAGTTCGTGTCAATCAGCTTTATATGACAGGACAGAACGTCATTGGAATTATTACATTTCTTGATTCAAAAGTTGAACTATATTAACAATTATTAATTATTATATACTTATTCAAATCGAACCAATTCAATTCAAAGGTATTTATTTGCTATTCTGGTGTAAAATTAATTTATCCTAATATATAACTAAATAATTAATGTACAAAGATTCCTCCAGATAGGTTTGTCCAGCATCCAATTTGCCTTCCAACTAGGGGGCGAAGGGAAGCTGCCCCAGTAGTGACGGCTGGTCTGGTATATGCCAGGAAAAGGTTTTGAGGGAATTTTCAAATTTGCCCCCCTCCTGCTAAGCTAATGGGAGCATTATTGAGTCCGTATTTACAAAAAATCAGTTTTTCAGAGCTGTGATTTTTTGTGAATGTTTTGAAAAAGATTTACCGGAAAAGGTAAAAAAAAACAAAAAATTGTTTCCAAAAATTGATTTGCACAAAGTACAGTCGTTGTGGGGTTTGATGTAATATTTGATGGGGTTGTTTGTAGGTATGTATCTGTTGGTGGTCGTTTTGATGGAGTTGATTTGTGCGTAAATCGAACCGAAAGAAAACCAGTTTTTATTTTATTTACAGATTACATAGAAATATTAGGAAGCGTTTGGGAATATTTGAATCTTTCTCCAAGTTTTGATGGTGAAGTTCAGGTTTATACAAAAATAGAAATGCTGTTTGTGTTTCCCAATGAAAATTTTGCCGATTTTTCCTGGTACCTACTTATATTATTTGTTATTTGTACTTATGGTAATTTCGAAATTAATGAATTAGGTTAGAGATCTACCTTTCCGACAGGCCGCGCCATCGTTTTTTTTTCAATTTCATTTCCTCCTGGAATCACAACCTGTTCAAGTAGAGTAAATTCGTTAATTTTTCGGGATACGTTCCTGAGTTTTTCAATTCTGAATTCAAATATTTGTTTTGAAATAATTTGCCTAAAATCATTCGAACAATTATTATATATTTCCTTGAAGAAGACTCTGGAATAACTTCGCTTTCTCATATCCAATTGAATCCAGATAATTTCAATTTGAATTCGCTTCTGCATTCGTGAACGGGTTTTTCTGAAATTTGGTACAGTTATATAAGCAACCATTTCGGATTTGATCACATTACAATCCAATATGGCGGATTTCCGGTTTTTCTGGAAATGCCAGCAACTCTGTTTTTTCAAATGGAATACCCTGTATATTTTTACATATTCAAGTTCAACAGATCAAAACAAGTCCAAACCACATGTCAAATGTCAGTTTTTTTAAAACAATTGAAATTAAAATTGTTTTTTTATTTTACCTCGTGGATAAATGAGATTTGGTCAAGACTATTCACAATGAGTTGCACATAACAGAGAAACATGATTTTTTCTAAAAAATTCTTTTTTGTGTCACTTATTGATGAATCAATTCAGTCACATCACATTTCAATCAAAAATTATTTTTTTTCAAATGGAACTATGGGCCACATACATTCAGGAAAAAACTGACATATCATTTTTGTATTTCGGTGCAGTAACAAATTGTATACATTAAAAAATCTACAACTAGTTCATGAATTTCCTTGCAGTTCAAATAATTTTTCAACTCAGTAAGCTGTGGAAAACAACATTTCTGAATTATGTCAACTAATTGTGTTTCGCTGTCATCTTTCATCTCAACTCTCGAAAATTAGTTAACTTCCGAGAATTAGTAGAAATGGAAAATCAAAATTATAGGTTCACAAGAAGTGAACAGGTTGATATGTTATTAATTTACGGAGAATGTCTTAAAAACAGTGACGCCGCTTGTCAGTTATACGCTGAACGATACCCACACATAAGACACCCACAAAGAGCCTTTTTCAAAAAGGTGGAGAGAAGATTCCGAAATTCGAAAATGTTATGTAATTTTTTTCCTTAATGTATGTTCTAGAGAGACAGGTAGGTGGCCCATAGGGGTTTCATTTGCAAAAATATATTTTTGATCAAAATGTGATGTGACTGAATTGATTAACAATTAACATTAAAGTGACACAAAAAATTCTTTTTCAAAAAAATTAAGTTTCTCTATTATGGGCAACTCATAGAAACTGATCTTCAACTCTCAAAATCTTTTAGAAAAATTGAAATCGGACCACCTATGACGCAAGTCTTCTGCAATAGAGTGAATTAAAAAAATCGAATTGCAATTATGCCAAAACTAATAATCCAACACTGCCTGAGTTTTTCACACATAAAGTACATATTAATCACTACTATGTCGTGGAAAGTTTGCACCACAACTTGAAAAGTGGCGGAGTTATGATTTTCTTTTTAAAAGCTGATTTTTTTCGGTGTTTTCGGTTTTTCTCTTTTACTAATGATTTGATCGAGTTGTGCTAGGGATCATTTTCTTTGCATTTAGATTCTCTACAATAGTATCGAGATTGCTTCATTAGTTACAAATCGAAAACAATATAAAATAAAATAAATGCTTTTGCTAGAAAAAAAACGAAAGATTAAGCAAAACTCCAATTTATGATAACTCTTTGGAAGCATCGATAAAAATGACTGAAGCAGCAGAAAGGGATCAACAAATGAAAGAAGAGTATTATGTTAGAAAATTAGTAATGTTGGACTCATATTATACTCAGAAACTTGAAATGAAGAGACAAATTAGATTTACTGAAAAAAGACATGGGAGTAAAACAGTCAATTGCAAATAATTTGATTCAAATAGTGCAAACAACATTAGTAACGAGTGACCAGTTACATGTCAGCATGGACTAGGGTTATTTTCATTTATAGTTTCTCAAAGGGTTGTTAGTGGTTGTTGAGTGTAACGTGGATTTACTATACTTAGTAAGTCTTTTTGTCATTTTTTGTTTAGATGAAATATCAGTTGTGTTTAGTGGCTTCAGAATTTCAAAATACAATTTGTACATTTGTTTACAGGTCATATTATATTTGTATTTCTTATACATATGTTGTTTTTCACTTGACCGGCCGAGTGGTCAAGCAATGTAATCGTGCGAAAAAAAAATGAGATATCGACGGAAATATCCGTTGTAGCTAAGAAGCTCAATGTTATTGAAACCTGAAAGATTATTTAAGAGACATACTAATTTTATAACATTACCTTCATTTTTTTGGTAACCTCGGATCTTCTACTTCGTGGTATCAAGAAAGGGTCCAACACCTATCAAATACCTAGCCAGTTGTTTATTCAAATAAAATTAGATGTGAATAATGTCTCGTCCAGCGATTCGAATGGATTCTTCATATGCATCTTATATCTGCTTTGGAAGCAATAGAAAATAACGAGAAAATTCCACCAAGTGCAAGAACTACGCCAAATCATATAAAGAAAATTTGGTAAAATATAAAAAAATTCCAAACGCGCAAATTTAAAAAAAAAATCAGCATTACTGGTCCTCTTTGCAAATATTTACAGAGCATAGGCTTAGATCTTCTGAAATGCAATGCTATGGTAGAAGAATGTTTTCAACTAATTCGTAAGACAGGGGTAATTTTTTTTTTTTTTTTCGATAAGACGTATCGTATAGTGATGACCAGCCAAATACAGAAATTGACAACTGCAGAATAAATACATTCAACGTTATAATGGATGTGACAGTGGAATCCATGATCACGAGATTTGCAAAAAATGTAGATTTATGCAAGGATTTGGCAGTATTGGACCCAATAAACTTTGACCAAATAACATTTACTGACTATGACAAATTTCTTTCAGGAAGTTGCATGAAAGAAGAAACTATAAATTTTGCAAAAAACTGGGATGGGTTCAAATTAACCATTGCAGATACAGATACTCATAAATATAAACCAAACATTGGCCAACTAAACAATGATGAGGAAAAAACTGATGACAAATTTCAGCAGATCTGTGAAAATTGTGCGGTATACTGCTATGATATAATTTCAATATAAGTAGAGAGTAAAAGATCATTTTCCATTTTAAAATTTATAAAGGATCGGTTAAGAAATTCACTGGTCGATGACAAACTCGAATCATTTATGCTGATGAATATTGAAGCGTCAGTATTGAACCAAATTGATAATGAGGAAGTGATCAATGCTTTGGCCGAAGAAAAGTTATTTCTTCGAACAATCACTTTTATAATAATCACTGAGTTGTGGAGTTGTAAGTTGTAGGTAAGGCTTTTGGTTGTTGTTTGTCTCGTTTCATAATGAAAAATGAGACACATTTTCAAACTTTTGTTTTTATATAATATGTAGACCCAATTTGTATACAGTAATAGTATATTCAAGATATTATGATCCTAAAGATTTGTTGTGGGATAAGTCATATCTTTTCTATTTATTATTTTCAAAATGAAGTTTTGTATGACGTTCAGTTGATGTAATGCATTGCTATATAGATATTTATCATCTTTAAAAAAATGTAAACTGTTTGACAATTTTTGTTCTGTCCAATACCAATGCCGGCCGGTTTTTTTTTTTAATTATCCTGTTTCTATTATGTCTTTTTACTTGAAAAACTATTAAGAGCATTTGGGAAGTACCTAAGTAAGAGGACTTATTTTCATTTTTATAAATTTAACGAGTTGTGTATAGCTCCTTGAGAAGTTCCTTTATTTTTTTTACAAAAATGGACCGGGCCGCTGTTAATAGTTTCTGGGCCGGTTTGCCCCTTCCCATCCGCTCCTCATTGCAATGAATTGTCCTGTACGTTGGCCTGCCCAATCACCTGATTTCAATATTTCAGACTTTTTTCTGTGGGATTATGTGAAAGGACGAGTGTTTTATACGCCGCTCAAACATTTAAAATTTTACAAAATTGCATTCGTGGCATTATGGGTAGTTTTTTTGGAATGAATTATGAACTTTTGTTATGTGAAAATTGATATTTTTCAATTCAGTTTCATTCAATGTTGTATCCAAATCATACTTAGTGAATGAAATTCCCCAATATCTTTATAATTTTTCAACAAATAATTAGTGTATTAGGATTGTTATCCATCCGATTTTCGATTCGAAACCATCAATGGATTCGTCGTGAAAATTATAATCTAAGAGATTTTATTTGAAAAAATTACTTTTTTCACAATTTTGGAAATATCAACATGCCTTAGGTACTCAACTAGGCGGAAAAAACTGTCATATAATATTTTTTACTCATCATTCATGTCCATCAGATTGGTTGAAGTAAGTCCAACGCACTCTAGATGCAAAAATTAAAAATACACCCGGTATAATACAAACGAATATGTCCGAACGTGAGGAAGTAGATTTTATGAAGAAAGTTGAAAATTTCTCGAACTCGAAAAGTATTCTAAAAATTAGTATGATATCTCACCATTTCGAATTACTTGACAAACTGTCATAATGAGTGATATTATTTATATACAACATGCAATTATACTGGTTATATCTGATTTTCTTCTATCAAGAATTTAATTAGGGTGAATGGACTAATTTCATTGTTTTTTTTTATTGGCGTGCCATTTTTTCAGTAACTTATTATTTTCAATTCGGGTGAAACGCTCATTGAGGAACTTTTTATATTTTGCCTATGAATAAACTACTTTCCAAAGTAGTTTCCCTCCATTAAAATTGGAAAGAATATGGTGGATAATTTGATAAAATATTTTGCAATTATCCAAATATTCGAATCTAATGGAATCATTGATTCAAACAAACGAAATAGCCAATCGAAAGATCTGATATACCAGAATAATAACTACTTCGATTCACATTTACATTGATGAATAAACCATTTGAATTACATTTTTAACTGAGAAATTTACTGAGAGCTCCCTTATGAATGAAATTAGTTCAAATATCAGAACACACTAGATATTTTGTCGAAATCAAATTTCAAATAACATCAAACTTAACCCAACTCCACCTTCGAGTTCTCTTCAATTCGTTATATTTTATCTTACACTAGCGACTGAAAACTGAACTGAACTTGGGACAAGTTACGGGAGAGTGCGGTTGGGAGAACTAAGTCGTTCGACGTAGCCAATAATCGCAAAACAGAATCTATGATAAAATAGAACAAATATTACATTACAATAATACTCATTTTTCGCTGGAAAAAATTGGGTCCTGAAAAATCTGAATTAATTTTACATATCACATTTCTATGATAAATGAGACAAAATCAGGAAAAATGTTTATTGGTTTTGAATTTAATGTCCTGATCACGAATCCGTGAGAATGTTGAGCTTATCTGACCTCCTAATTATATATTTTGCAAAAATGCGTATTACCATCGCTTCTGGCACGCAGTTTATATCACTTAGATCAACGCCAGAAAAGATTTAAACTTATATATCTACCGATCAAGAGAATTCTACTACAATACTTACAGAAGATACGGGTTTGTTTCCATGAGAAATGAGAAAAATTCAGATTTTTCAGAGTGAAAATCCTGATCCTGATCACGAAACTGAAAATAATTTGTGCTCATCTCGCCTCCAATACAATTTTTGCAAATATGGGTATTTCCATCGCTCCTGGCGCGCAGTGTATGTCACTCAGGTCAATCCCAGAAAATATTTAGACTCATCTTTGGGATATCTACCGATCAAAAGAATTTCAGAATTCTACTCCAATAATAAAATTATAGTTTGAAAAAACACGATCATATACCCATCAAGCCATATGGACTAAAAAGTTTAAAATAATAAGAAAAAAAAAGTCAGTGAACAAAAAAACATGTCCTCTTTATGTGAAAAAGCGTGGGGTGCTTGATATCAGTTATCTTAAGTTGTTACCGCTAGTTATTCGTAAAGGTATATTCATTATGAAAAGTAAGTAAAGAGTCCCCCACGCTTTTTTACATAAGAGTAATTTTTTTGCTCAATGACTTTATGCTTATTTTGTTTGTGTGTTTAGCATCGGCAGCTTAGCCTGATGGTTCAATATTTATTTTCCTTTTTTTATATTTTGTTCATATCTCCATGTATAGTTGGTTTTCTTTCAAGAATCTAATTATTTTAGTTTGGTTTTGGTATTCGGTTAAACATTCCTTCAGATTATCAGCTATTCCTATTTGTTGGCGGGATGATTCATATTCAATACATTGAGTTATTAGGTGGTTGATATTCCATTGTTCTTCACATATATCACACATCTTTGGATCTCTTCCGAGGAGTAGATATGAAGATGTAAGGTGAGTGGGTCCGATACGTAGTCTTGTTTAACAACCTGATCTCTTCTCTGTTTTAGGTCGATTGGAGATGGCTGTAATTGCACCCGTTGCTCGATGTGTTTCAGCCCTGTATCAGTATCATTCCATTCTGATTGCCATAAGTCTATCATTCTCTGTTTCAGGTATTTCTTTCCGTCTTCCGCTTGGATAATTGAATGGTTTACCTCCATCGCTTTTACTGCTTCCTTGGCGGCCTTATCCGCCATTTCGTTACCATGTATTCCTATGTGGCTTGGTATCCAAATGAAGATCACTTCGCTATTTCTTGACTTTATTCTTTGTAACGTGGTTATTATTTTTAACTTTTCAGTCCATATTACTACAAAAGACTAAAAAAGACTACTGTAGAAAAACTCTTCGACTGATTCATCCACTCCACATGGGATTGACGTTTTTGCTAATTTTTGGTGAAAGTGTTGTGACCCAATCAGCGCAGTCACCAAATGTTTGTAATGTAAAAATTAGGCATTTTTTTCTGACGATTCTGGTGATAATACCATGTCATAGCTATGAAATTATTGTATTGTCATCGGTTCTTAATTCGTGTGTAAAATTTCAAATAATTTGGAAGTCTGGAAGTGGGTGAAAATTTATTTTTAAGAATCCGTTAAATATATACATCATAGAGAAACTAAAAATAAAGAGAGTTGTCAAACCTGCAGTAAAAGTTGGCACCACGTTTAGACAGTGGCGACATATCTCGCAACTGGCCGAACTTAGTACAGTTGGTAGAACCGATTGAGATAAGGCGGGTTTTTCAAATGTGTTACTTTTATATGATTGATATGGTATATATTTTATAAGTGATGGATTTGCCATTCTTGTATTCCATATGAATGGTTGTATCATATGAAATACAGGAATGGCAAATCGATCACTAATAAAATATATACAGTAATCGATTCGTAGAATCTGTTAGTTCGTTCGTGGTTAAAATAAAGTTTCAAAGTAAATTTATTTCATGATATCAAGAACAAAATAAAAGATCTTATAAAACAAGAATAATAAGTTGAACACTATAAAAACACATTTTATTGTATCTAGGACAAGGTACAACTAGACAAAACAATAATAAAACTCCGAAAAACAACTAAATTAAAAATATTCTTCAGTCTTCATCAAATCAACCAAAATAAAAACAAATTACACTTACAACAAACCTTCAATAATTTTGTTCATACAAATACTCCAGTTTGACGATAATCTTCGTACTTCCTCAAATGGTGATAGGAAATGGAAACTGATGGACGGAAATAAGTATCAGGTATCAGTTTCTGAAAAAATGTCTGCAACTGATGGATGGAAATAAGTATGAGTTTGTGAAAAGCAACTTATATTTTACCTTGTGAATGGATATTTCGAGGAATTTCAGCGTCAACTCGAATAACAAAACATTCCATTTTCGACGTTGGGTTCATAAGTCCATAGTATAATTTCTTTAATTAATTTTTCGATGACAATCAACAGTAGAATTATTCTGAAATTATTACGTGGTTTGTCATTTTCTGACAAATGTCGAAATTGGAAAATTATCATGTCAGTCGTCTGTTGATTGCGGACAGCGCCTCCATGCGCGACTGGCCGTACCAAAAACTTGGTGGTCAAGATCGCCAATGTTTCAAACAGTCTCTTTATTTTTAATTTGTCTATGATATACATACAGGTGAAGAAGCTAAGCGTGTTAATTACGGAAGACATGGGGGTGTTTCCAGAAGTGGGACAAATTCAGATTTTCCAGCAAAATAATCAATTCCTACTGAATATGAAGTCCTTATCAAGACTCTGTGAAAATTTGAGCTTATCTGGCCTCCTAATAATATTTTTTACAAAAATTTGTGTTTCCATTATACCTGCACTGAAAAAGGTAGTATCCGAAATCGCTTCGCAAGCAAAAATCGTAGTATCCGAGAAAGAGTTGCCAGCTCCACTACTATTTAAGAAGTAATACAATAAAAAAACAAATTTAAAAGTATGTAAATTCACGTTGAACCCTAGCGGAAGATATATATATATATATATATATATATATATATATATATATATATATATATATATATATATATATATATATATATATATATATATATATATTGTTATGTTATGTTATAATAAACTAAATTTTTTTCTTATTTTCTATTTTTTTAGTTTGGTTTTTTATATAAGCGTGTTTTCTAGTTTTTTTAAACTATTATTTATTTCCTACTTTTTAGTTTGGTTTATTTATAAAAGCGTGTTTTTCAGTTTTTTTTAACTATTATTTTTATTATTTTTTTGCAAATCAAGAAATGGAATATAAAGCTAATATAAAGCGTTAGAGAATTCCTTGATTACATAGTTTTTACTCCACCACTGAGTATCTTAGTTATGAGTGAATTGGGAGTTTATTTTTCAAATAATGATTTTCCGTATGTAAATATTCTATCTTTGCCATTCCATGTGAAATTCTACTATTTACTCATATAAGTTTGTTTTTGTTTTTTCCCATATGTATTTATATGTGTGTTATATTTAATTTGTTTCGACACTTTAATTGACATGATCTATCTCATGTATATGAACACAAAAGATTAATGAATATTCTATTCTACACAAATATTGATGATACAGGATAGCTTATGTGAAGAAAAACAGACTCATAAATGCATTCGCCAAGAGATTTTTTTGTATCAAAGACGCTATTTTGTTCTCGTTTATCTCATTCTAGTAGTTTCACAGGAAAAACTATTGACGTATGACAAGCTCATTCATTTGTTGAAAATTTTCTGTAATCGAATTGTTAGTTCAAAATGAATTAATTTTCAATCCAATCAAAGAAACTGATTAATTGATGGTTTTCTGGTCAAAATGTTAAAATAAATAAACACCCTATTTATTTATATCGTAATTCGACGCATGCGTAAAGATTTTTGAGCACCTGTATTAAAAAGGACAGACTGATTTTCTTGACTTCTCTTTGTTCACATCAGGCCTAATGGCATGTTTTCACTATTGGTAGTTAATAAATATATGATTGATTGATTTGTTGAAAATATAAACAGGATGTTCATAAAATCAGATGTGGAATCATCTGCGACTGAAAGATAAACTTTAGTCACTATCTTCCATCGTCAAGATAACCTCTTGTGGGGTATTCATGTTGAAAAGGGAAACATTCTCAATTGAATATCGATAAAAAGATTTTTCTGTGAATTGAAAAATCCACGATTAAAATGAAGTTATTTTTTGTGAATGTCTAACAGAAAACAACTACTTCCCCGGCTAAAGCCACGCTGGACATTGAACTACATCTGATAGATATTCTGGAAAGGCCCTAACTCAAAAGGAAAAATCTGAAATTGAAAATTTGCATTTTCATTCAGATAGTTATTTGATTTTCTATTTCAGTCTTGATTAAGAACTCATAAAGATGAATGAGGCAAAGAAGAATGTTTTCCAAAAGAGAGTACTCACCAGAAATCATTCGTAACATTGACGCAGGAGAGACATCGCATTCACTAGGTCTTCAATACATTTTTGTCGACGAATATCTATCAGATGTAGTTCAATGTCCAGCGTGGCTTTAGCCGGGGAAGTAGTTGTTTTCTGTTAGACATTCACAAAAAATAACTTCATTTTAATCGTGGATTTTTCAATTCACAGAAAAATATTTTTATCGATATTCAATTGAGAATGTTTCCCTTTTCAATATGATTGATATTTGTGAAATATAAACTATCAGCGGTCGTATTACCCATCATGAATAAACTTGCAGTTTCTGCTTCGATCAGAAAAGATTTCTTGTCTACTATAATTTTTCCATAATTTTCAACACTTTCTGTAATTTAAGTATTCATTTGTAGATGCATGCCTAGAAATAGTAATAGTTGGTCAATAAATATTTTTTTATTTGACGAAAATGTTTGGCTTTGTACTTCCCAATTTTCTTTGAAAATTTAAATTTGATAACTGGAAAAAACTCTTGGATGTAGAAATTACATTACATAGAAGTATTGAAACCCAAATAGATATTTTCACAGGGAACTTTCCACAATTCATAAAGAAAGAGTTTCATTGCTAAAGAAGGATTTCAGCCCGTATTCAGCTACAATAATAAAACTGAAGATCAGCTGAAATAATTTTTAATCTGTGAAACTCTATCTTTATGAATTTTGGAGAGTTTCCAGTATAAGACATTGCCATCAGATATTTCACCCTCACAACATTTTCTCTCACAACTTCCTCGCAAACATGTTTTCCTCACTCAATCTTTCCTCAATCAATTTGCTAACATTTAATTGACTATCTTGTGTTCACTTGAAATCGTTCCAAGTAAATATAATTTTGATTCGAAAAAATACGATTTTAATAAATCAGGAATGATTATTAAATCTATATATATCCGATTTCAATGTCAATTTATTCAAGTGAATATCTAAAAATGCACAGGAAAAATCTATAGAGTTTCCATCATATTCAAATGGATTCTTCATTCAATAATGAATAATTATAAATACTTTTCACATTGGCAATCTTCAACTTCTCGAACTCATCATTGTATGGATATTGCGTATTGAGTTTGGAGAGATACCGAGACTTTTTCCAACACTTATATTAGGTATCTGAATTTCAGATGAAAAAATAAAAGATTTATAAGTACAAGAGAATCAGCGAACCTTCGTTTAAAAATGTGAACTTTCGAACAACCTCATAGAAATCCTCCCCTCTGAATACCAAAAAACAAATAGCAACCAACATTTTAACTTTTTTCCCACTTTAATGAGATGAAAATAGTAATTCATTTATAAGTAGCTCTGTCAAAAATATTTACAAATTGCAGTTCTTAAGGTTTTGATGAAGAACAAGAATCGCAGTAATTTTTTTTCTTTTATTCGGTTACGAGAATTCGCGTAGATTCGAGTTTAAAAAAAATGGGTGCCTACATATAAAGAACACGAATAAAAACAAAATCTATAATAATTATGTAGATTTCTATGAGATGCATATTCATTAAATCAGATGATGTTTTCTGATAGATATTAAAAAAACATTCCTGATTTTATATTTCTTCCAACTTTCAATTGAGAATGTTTCTTTTTTTCAATATCCTATAGACATGTTTAAAAATTACGTCTCTTTAAAAATTGACCTAATTGACAAATAATAACAAATATACTTGCAACTTTTTTTTCGTATTAGAATCATATTTCTTTTTGTTATTCAAATAGTCATGAATATTCTGAAAAGTATTTTCATAAAATCAGATGGGTATCATTTGCGACTGAAAGATGAATAATTAAAAAATCTTAAAAGTGGAAATTTGCATTTTCATTCAGATAGTTGTTGGATGTTTTAATCCACTCTTAATTGAGAATGTTTCCCCTTTTCAAAGTTCTTTCAATGATCACTATTCTTGCACTTATAGCCAAAATTGGTATTTAGAATTTAAACCAGAGTCATTCTTAAGAATACTTTCAGAAATATTTAATTTGTTTTATTTGCAGACTGATATAAATTCTTATTTCCTATTACCATGATAATATTCAATAAGGTTGCCAACATCAGGTTCAAAATTCATTAATAATCTTTTGGTATTACAATATTTTTGTGAATACCTACTTAGACTTCTATATACCACTATTCTAGGTAACTGATATAGGTATCCAATTTGGGAAATAATATTAAGAAGAATCTCATATTCCTTCATCAATTATAGTAGTGGTCTATTGTTCACATTTGGAATAAAAAAAATATCCTTCCTTAAATTCAAACTTATACCACTTACTATGAATTATGTTCGATTGAATGTGTTGACATTCTGATGCCGACTGATAAATTGGATGATCTTTGAAATACCACAAATCAGATAAATTTTTGAATGATTTCCAATATAGAAACTTTTTATGAATCTCTTGTCAAGTTCCTCAAATAAAAAAAAACAAATTTAACATTAAATCAGTGTTAATTTACAGAAATATAGAAATATTATATTCGATCACAGCTTTAGAAATATCAATAGGTTGATTTCAAAAAAACCATAGATGACATACCTGCCTATACCTACTCAATGATTTGATTTATTCTAAGATATATTTTAGCCGGCAAAAACAATCTATCGATGCCCTGAACTTGAGAAAATATGGCAGGATGAAAAGTAAAATCTCAAAACGTGCTGAAATATCTGATAACTAAAAAACTCATAATATTGAATCCCATAGAGTCATTAGGCCCACACTTGAATTGGATCAAGTATCATCAATGCAATGAAATTTTTAAGACTAAGATAAAAACTTTTTAAAAGAATTTCCACATTTTTCCCCACTGTTTATTAGAATTTCAAATCATTACTTACTTTTAAAAGTATATTGTAAAAATATTCATCAGTAAGCAATTATAAACACTTCTGCCAGTTCTCCCGTTTTTTTACCACCAATCTCTGTGAAACTAATATCTAATATCTAAAATCTAGTTCCAATATTATTATTATTTATCATCATAACGATTACCCACTGTTTCATCGCATTCAACATCAAACTATTTGAAAATTGAACGGAAAACTCTTTTTGATGATTCTTGACTGAACTTTTTATGTTTTCTACATTTTCAAAAGTTTTTTAGGAATCTCACATAGATTTTTATTTTGCACATAAACAAGCAATTTACACCTACAAATATATAACTACGTAATCGAAAAGGCAGGTTTTTATATTATGTTAACCAAAACGGATACATTTGAAAAAATAAATGACTGTATCAGAACAGGTTACCCAACACAAAGTAATCCTTGTCAACAAATCCCTAATCTCTAAGCAAAAAACTGCAACCTTAAAAATACCCACACTCACACACGCTCTTCACTAAAAACAAAACACACTATAGCCAGCACATGCGCTTCAAAATCACCCCTTAACTCTCATCCGTCACGAAAAAAAAACCTTATAATATACGAGAAGGAAGGGGGTAGCGAAATGCGCACATAGATATCTTTCGATTTTAGTAAAAAGAAAATATCAGCCTTTACTTTACAGCGTTTGTATTGGCCGCTGAAGATCCACATGCTGAAAAAGAATCGAAATAGACGGCTAGGCGACTACGACAGAGAACGAGCGATTCCGTAGAGTCTACAAGCGCCGCCAGAGGGAGACTCATTCCAACACAATGGGCGGAGCTCTCCGAAAACAGAAGACGGCGCGATAGAGACGGAAGAAGTTCGTTCTGAATGCACCATGCAAGATTCAAGCGAGCCGTCAGTCTTGGGGTAGAAATCCCAACGAAAGCACGTGGAACGGAGTAGGCTGATTACGAACAGTTGAACATCAACCCCCGTGTGACAAGTTGTAAACTTCCGACAGTGCTTCCGTTTCGACTTGTAAACAGTGATATGAAGAATATTGTAATGAAAGATATTGTTTTTTATGAGAGTATGAGAACTGTGCGCACTATATTTCAATAAAGGACTGTGGTCAAAACAAAAACATTCGAACTTGTGATAGCGATTTTGCTAAGTTATGACAGTGTTATGAAAAGGTGAAAAGACATAAAGCCATGCGATGTTGTGACGTTCTGATTTCGAAAGGTGAAATTTTCGGACGATAGAAAAAGTTTTCTCGGATTTTTTTTTGCAAAACTGGCGGAGTTAGAACATATGCAGCCGACAGCGGCAGCCAACTTGCCACCCCCTGGGGGAGATATGGACATGCAGACTATGCAGTCAATGGATTGGCTGTTCAAAAAGGAGAGGATCTACCTTCTGGCACAATTTTGGCAACAGGTAGGAATTTATTTTTAAAAGATCTCCCCAAGAAACTTAGAGTGGATATTGATGAAGAAAATTTGTCAAAGGTCACTTGACAGAAATCAGTTCATCGAGATACAGAAAAATAATAACATCTGCAAAATAATTTGACAAGTGCGGATTTCGAATATTTGGAAGAATGTCCAAGAAAGATATAATTTCGAATACAAATGAATTACTAGTCAATTTTATCTAATTTTTTTAACTTTGAAGGCACCCTAATCTGATCTTTAATCAGTCACTAAAAAGCAAATCAGTTCAGAAATTATATTGAAGTATTTTCATTCAAGGATGAACCGATAATTTTCATTATCTTTTGACAGAAAATATTTTACAAGAAAATTCTTCGCCATTAAAATAAAGACACATTTGTTTTCATGAAATGATGTCAAAATTCTCGTGATACCTATTCAATTTTGATCAAAGAATGTCATAATAATATAGATATCTATACTTACCTATAAGTATTTTTTTTTTCTTTGAAGCAAATTTGTGTTAAATTTTCGGAAATGTTGTCTACCAACTCACCAAAAAGTTATGTGTTAAATATTCAATTATTTATTACTTATATAGGAACACACACATTATAAAAAATATATAATTGATTCGAACGAAAATTAACAGTTTATTTACTTATGTTTATTGTCGTAACACAATCAATAATTTATTATCAGCGTGAATCTCATATTTCAATATTTTATGTTCTTATGGTAATTTAAAATCCCACACACCTTTCGTATGAAAACTAAGTAGAGTTATGTTATAAAAGTTACCTACATTATTTTTTGAGTTAATATGTAGGTGTATTGCAACAAAATAATCAAAATAAGTATGTATGGAAAATGTCTTTCAACAATAGTATTAAAAATATATATTGAACATTTATCCGTCTACAAAAAAAACAATAAGGTGGTTCGTGAAAGTCGTGAATCGAAATGGTAATCAAATACCCAAATCGAAACTCGCTAAATAGAAGAGATCTATAATTAACTATACTGAACGATTAACTAAAATCAGAACACTAATAGCAACAGCACCAAATTGATTCTATCACGTCTATTGAACCTATAGAGTACCTATTCAGCATAAATATTTAAAATCAGTTTGAAACTTTTATAAGCATTCGAATCGACTATAAACCCACCGAGGTCCTTTATCCTTCCGAATTTATTGGTACTTCAAACTATTGAAAAACCGATAAAAAGCAAACATAAAAGCAGTCATCAAATCGATTTTAATTACTAATTCAGAAAGAAATACTATAAAAATGAGTACAAATTGATGTTGAAATTACTTTTTGAATTTTAATGAATCAAAAGAAGCTGTTTATTGGGCACGATAATGTTATAATGGTGTCTCAGCAAACATTAGGCAATGTCACAATATTTGTGTATTTGTTGATTTCTCTACATAATCTATTTGAATTATTTTAACTAGATTTAATTTTTTTTTATTTTAAAATAATACTTTTATGTTTATCTACTTGTCGATATTAATTTTCAAATGAAAACTAAATATATGATATTGCAAAACCACAAGTATACCTCACTTTATACTCTAGACTCTCTAAAAAAGTTCAACATGCTGCTATTCACAATCTCTTGGAAAATGTTGAAGTTTCGAATATACAAAAACAATAAAGTAATATCTATTTAGTTTTTTCAAATATATTCGAGCGATGGCTCTGATGCTGTTTTCTACAATCCTTTTTTTTTCTTGTTTCGTATAAATATACTCAATTATTCACACTATTTTTACGGGTATAAATGAGTTAACGAGACATATATAAAAAACAAATTATGTCAGAAGGTATAATTATCAACTTTTCCTTATTTTATATAAGGACCATATCGTTGAAAACTTATTTCGTACTTTGACAAGAAGATCGGAATGAAGTGATTCGAAATTTGTTAACTTATGAAATAATAATTACAGCCACTCTTTTGTAGATATGCTACATTACTAAATACATATTAGAGCTATTGAACATATACTTAGAGTATGCGATAACAAACCTTGAAAATTTGAAAAAATAAATTGATTTGCTCAGCTCAAAGATACCAACCGTCAGGTTATTTTGGCAACGATTGACAATTATTTTAAAGTCCATCAATGAATATTGTAATGAATAGGTAATCAATTCCGTAGAAATAAAAATATAATTTTATTTAATAAGGTTTGAACTAGTTTCGTTCACCTATATGTAACTGGGCAATTAATGTACAAATCAAATTAACCATGTTTTTCTCGTGAAAAACTCTTGACATTGAAAAAGTTGTTACTTATTATTTGTTTATCGATAAATAGTTTTAGAGGATATTATCACTTTTGAACAGGCGATTTATATCAAAAGATATGTCTGTCCTTTGAAAATAGTATCATGTAGGTAGGTACTCAAGAAAAAAATATTTTTTGTATCTGATATAAAAAAGCATGCAAGCGAAAGAATTCCATGATGTTGAGTAGGAAACAATTACAATTCTTGTAATAGATGACTATAATTCCTTTCTGATTCGCATACCTATGGTGATTTAAAACATTAGCAAATATAGAAAATTTGCAAAAATGAAATATTGATAATTCTGTTTTGATTATTTCAAATCCATTCAATTTAGTATTCCAAAGAAGTTACTTAAGTACATTGATTTGTTTGGAAATATGAACAGGATGTTCATAAAATCAGATGTGGAATCATCAGCGACTAAAAGATAAACTTTAGTCACTATTTTCCATTATTCAAGATAACTTCATTTTTATCGGGGATTTTTCAATTTACAGAAAAATTCTTCCATTCAATATTCAATTAAGAATGTTTGCCTTTACTTACATACAATTTGAAAATATTCAGAGTGCTCAAAACATCCTGTATATGGGTTGAAAGTTTCACATGCCTAAGTATGAATTTGGATTTATTCGGAACTATGAACTGAGAGATAAACTTTACCTAGTCTCTATTTTCCAACGTTCCAGATATCCATGTTGAAAAGGAAAACATTATAAAAAAATCCGGAAGTGAAAGAATGTGCGATAAAAAATGAAGCTAACTCTGGACGTCAAACTACATCTGATAATGTTTTCCTTCCCAACACAAAATAGTATATATAGCTCTTTATTATGTCCTAAGTGTTTCGTATATCTTACTGTATACTTTTGTTTTGTTCGGAGTGTCATTACGGTTTCTATTTTGAAATAATAATTAGACACATTCAAATTATCATTTCTTTCAGCTGTTAACAAAAAACTAAATAATTTGTTGTCACCTTTTGCGAACATTTCCAAAATACTCATATAAAATAGCGTATATTTTGGAACATAGTTTAAACCAGTTGAAATTATTATTTTTTGTCCATACATTATTGTGTCTAGCAGGTTTGGAGAATATTTTTCTTCAATTTTATTATTATACCTACATAATAAACCCGGAGAGCTATAGTTTCAGTCAGTAAAAAAATCAATAGCTTTGCAAATAATTCTTGTTTTCTGAAATAGTGAAAAACGCATTTTGAAAATCGACAGGCAATATAATGCCCATACAATCCTAATAATAAAACGTTCATCAGAGCCACAGAAAAGAAAAGGTGGATGCTCTCGTTATCCACCACCTTCCCCTCTAAGCGCCAGAGAGAGACTCGAAATATTCTGTTTCTGGCCAAGTGAACAACAGATGTGGGGTTTCGAGAGAACACCACTCTCGTTGAGGATGGCGCCAGCGTACAGTGAGAAGTGAAGTTTGATTCACCTCTAGGCATATGGAACGGGATGGATGGAAACTTGTTATATATTTTTATCGATTCGGCCGCAGATTCAAATGTTGGGAGGAAGAAGTAATCGGACTCTTAAGAATGAATGGATGTAAATTGTGCAATATCTACAATGATATTGGCTAAAATAGTAGATGTCATTTATATCGGGATATTATGTATAAAATCAGATGTACTTTTTCGAAAATTAGTCGACAAATTCGAACTACGATTTCTTTTCGTACTTATAAGTACGATTTCACCATTCGAGTATTTTCAATATTTCTGAATGAATTAAAGATGAGATTTATACAACTCAAATTATCCATCGCAAGATTCAACAAATTTTAATCCGTATATTGATTTATTTATTTTATTGAATACTACTCCCATTTATAACTCATTTTTCTCGTGAGGCTTAACATTTTATTCATTGCCCTGCCATATATGTTTCGCCCTTTCCTTTACCATGTTAAATGTTTTATATCTTCCGACGCTGCTCAATTCCGTTCTATATATTCTTAAAAAATTTCATTCCACCTCTTCCTTGGTCTACTTTTACTTTTTCGAGTCATAGGTATACTCTGTATATCTTACCTGGCATTCTAGCAAATGTCCAAATCATCCTGATTGCCCTATTACTATTTCATTTGCGTAGTTTTTAGTCGTTCTGTATATATATTTCATTTCTTTTCCTATCTCCTCTTGTTTTGTTTTCGATCTAATGTAAAAATCGCATTCCCATTCCGGTGATTGGTGTCTTTTACCTTTTGGTTGAGTTTCATGTCTAACTACTTTAAAGTACAGTTGGTCTTACTATTTTTTTCCTCATTTCTTCTAATATATCGCGAAAAAAAGTTAATATAAACCAATAACTATTCACATCAGACGGTGTTTCCAATCCTTAGGATTTGGTGAAGATGCGACTGTGAACGCCTCTAAAACATTTAATTTTAGGAGTTCGTTGAACATTGCCAGAAGAGATTTTCCCCAAGTCATTTTGGTATATTTGCATGATTTGATTATTCACCAAGGATATCTTGACTGATAGAATTAAGAAAATAATGAAATATTCCCTATCTGGGTGCCACTCAATCAAAGATTGTGGCACACCAGATATTCATACCCTTAAAACCTAGTTCCTTAAAAAACGCTTATAAATAAACAGTGCATATAGCTCTGATTGGACAAATCACCCCTGCCCTTGCATAGAAGTGTTATTACAAAAAATGAGAAATTGTTAAACTTGTCATACCTACATTTTTTATGGAAATTAGGGTATGATGTTTCGCACAACCGCGAGTTAATGGTATTCTCCCAATTTGTTTTATTGATGAAATGCTTAATTGCTAGATCTGTGTCAAGCGCCGTATATGTATACAGCCAACTCAAAGTTGGTACTAAATTTACAGAATGTTTTTTCATGCTTTCTTTAAATTACCTTTCCTTAAAAAAAAGTTTTTTCCATTCATTCAATTATGAGGATTACCAAATTCCTCAAGAATGTTGAATGAACAAAAATACTTAATTTCAAGCCATGTCATCCACCATAGTTATACTAATTTCTACTCCAATCGTTTCTCCTCAATATGTCAGAATGAAAGGGCCTGTCCGTCGAGTCGAATATATCTACCAATTACTTCAGCTTCAACAGCAAGAGACGGTAAAAAAATATCCAAAGGGTATAATATGCACCTACTCGAACATGAAATTTGATATATCAGTCCGGATATCTCTCTCAAAGTTCAATAAATCGCGAGAACCCTTAAAATTCATTGCAAAAAAGCGGAAGGGTGAAATTACTAATTCCTACATATCTGGGAAAATGTACTCTAGAAATATAAATTTCGCCAGCATCTACACAAAGCAGAGCGTTTTACCGAATAATTTCAGAATTTCACGGAGCTCGGTCCAGTCTGGATTGGCCGCTCCCTACGAAAATTGCCCTAAAAAAATCGCCTCGCCGATTTATTAAATCTCACTTCTCATACATGTATGAGAAAGCCCCAGTAAAAGGGCTTGAATTTATAAGTGAACGAGTTTTTTCTACCCTTTCGATTCGTCTCTATAGTCTGGTGAAGGCTGCATTACAGAGACAAAAATTAAAGGGATAACTCCCTCTCTGAACCCTTATAAAAAATGTTCGACGCCGAGAAGTTTCCATTTTGCAATGGTAATTATGATTTCAGTATTGTTAATGAATTATTTGAGATTTATGAGTTCAGAACATGAAAGACACGAAATCGCTCGATAGTTCTCTCAATGTTGCGACTTGATTTGAACATTTTCTTTCATTATATTTGCTTTTCTGATTGGTTTGGATAGAATATATACACGTAAATTAAATTGTTTGCATTCGTTGTGCCAATAACAAATTTGAACTTGTCGTTTCTAACCTAAAAATATAGAACGACATAGGCTGGCATAAGAACAGATGGTACGGTCATCTCAAATTCCTGAATTTCAAAATTCGCAATCCGCAACCCTTAAAACACTCTGATACTGCTTTAGAATAGAAATGAACCTTATATAAAAAAACTCGCCCGCCATTTTCAAGGCGCCATCTTGAATTTCAACATAAAACTGTTAGAATGTATTGTCGCCAAATTTATACATTTTCAGTTCATTCAGGTTACCGGAAACTGTGTTAAAAATTATTAAAAATTTCTTTGAACCTAAGTAAGTTGAATAAAGGCTGAATTTTAATAAAAGGATATTAGTCTGTATCAGGGTTATTATATATATATATATATATATATATATATATATATATATAAAATACTGACAGGGTTACGGCATAAAACAGTTTTATGAGAGTTCGGTGAGGAAAGTGTGCCACTGATGCCAACATATACGAAGTATTTAATTATTTGTATTGTATTTATCCTTGTTCTTCTTGATTGTAAGTTTTCCAAACGGCTTGTTTATTTTGATTTGAACATAAAGTGTGTTGATCAATTACTCCAGTAGTAATTGTATTTCGTAGTTTTGAGAAAATGCCTGGGACCTCATTACGATCAATACGTATAAGTGCAAATTTGATTCCATTACTTTCCATATTGTTCTTTGAGACCTTAAAAATACATTCCACAAAAATGGATTCATTTGATGTATTTTTCATTTATTTCTTTTCTGCTCGGCGCATTCAGCCAAGATATAGATCCATTCTACTCTTCGAAATTTGAAAATAAGTTGGTTATTCTGGCACACATCAGACGTCATCAAAATGGAGGTTTCGCCGTAACCCTCTCAGTACTATATATATAATAACCTTGGTCCTCCCGTCCTAACTTGGAGAAGACAACTCTTGAAGAATACACGCGCCATCTATTGGGATTATTTGTTGGTGCTAAAGTAATATTTCACCAACTCAATATATAATTGGTTTGAACTCTCTAGAAGACTTAAGTTACAGGGAGCTTTTTTTGTTCATCAATTCAATGTTTTTCGTAGATTCTTATCCACCACTTTTCTTGTTTCTTATGCATTCAAAATCTACAATGTTCCTAAATTTAGCTGTACTGATTTTCAATGTCATTTTGTGAAATGGTAATCCTTGTTACACAACCTCAAGGGTGTTATTAATAATAAATTAATAAAGTATTATTACCAATTGCAATTTTTTCCCCTTATAGAATAATCATTACCCTCCAGAAAACAAGATGTGGAGATCATCAGGCTGGGTGTTCAAAGAGAGGGGATCGAGTAGTGGTAACCTTTGCTATATAGAAGCGAAAAAATGGTGAAGTTGCCGATGTAAAATAGTAACATTCCTTTACAATCGGGCAGAACCGAACAACAAAAACTAGTTAGTGGTATTTTATTAGGATGAATGAATTTTTGCGCTGATAAAACTTTCCTAATCGCTTGATATTCATAAAGAACAATACAAAATATAGCTTATTAGAATTTATCCATTCAACACATCCAATTTTCAACGCATATCCAAACCAATACTTCTAACTATTTTGTTTTTATATTGTTCATTGTTTGACATGTCTCCTTGAACTTGACTTTCACAATCGAAGTAGTTCTTTAGCTACGCAGGAATAACAGAGTTAATGTGTCCGTTTATTCAATTCAAACAAAGTATTCTATTCAATATATAATACTATTTTCAATCAAACCATCAGAACAAATTCCAATAATAAGATTCCCGATGAGGCAAAATGACGAATATTTGATATCAGCTCCCATTAAAATTTGTTCCGCTTCAGTGATAAATTTTCAACAAAATACAATAACGTATTGGAGAGAGCGGTTTTATGGAAGCCAAAGTATATTAACATTGGAGTTTTGGGTGAAATTAAATTAACAAGTGATTAATTTCGAGGCAAGCGTCTAAAAGTTTTGGAAATTAAAATATATCGACTCCCGATGCTCCAATGAGATATCGAATTATGAATATCTGCTAAATATGTTTTGGACGCTTCATGATATATTTCATTAATTTCGGTTCTGAATTTATCGATTGCGTTAATTCCACAGCCAGCCGTATTCTTATTCAGAAGTCTATTCAAGGGAAAAGTGAGGTATTGTGGGATCAACAATGAAAGGGAAAAAATTTATTAAAAAAAACATATACAGTGCGTTCATAAAGTGTGGAAACGCTTCATTATCTTACGAGTTAATCATTTTCGGAGGTAAAGCTCGGACAGTTTTCCACCGTTTAAAAAAATCCCCCATGACGTCATCGATATTTCAACCATACCACGTCATATGTAACACTTCAAGTTTCAGTATACTGAGTATAAAGGAAACCAGTGATCACGTTTTTTTTTCATTATTTATTTTGCAATGAAAACCTGAGAATTACTCAGTAGTTAGTACGAGTATATTGCCAAACTTGAGTAGGCTATGAAAACATCTGAAAGTCCTTAGCAACCAGACAATAAGTTCTTAGTTACCATTGCATATGTCAGTATTGAATTGATTTGTTGTGTAGCATATCGATTTATGAGTCTTCAATAATACCTTTCTGAAAAATATTACCTAAAAGA
The DNA here is from genome assembly GCA_018342105.1 of Gonioctena quinquepunctata. NCBI lineage: Eukaryota > Metazoa > Arthropoda > Insecta > Coleoptera > Chrysomelidae > Gonioctena > Gonioctena quinquepunctata. The sequence goes on along the minus strand of JAFIRS010000230.1, from coordinate 459,341 downwards.
AATTCTTCGAAATTACGGTGGTGCTGTCAGAAAAACAGCGAATAGGAGTTTTGATAATCTTAGGTTACGGCGATCGTAAACGAAGTATGGCAGAAGTATGCGACATATTTAATGAAAAATAACCTGATCAAGAACCAATAAGCAAATCGACGGCAAGCAAAATATTTCATCAATTCAATGAGATTGGTAATGTTAGGAATAAGCCTAAGAGTGGCAGGCCTACCGTTGCCGAATACAGTAAATTGAATGTATTACTTGGAATTGAAGAAAATCCTCATTGTTCAATAGGCCTTTTCATTTAGATGATTTTTTGAGGCGCATGCGCTCGTTTTGAGACCCAAAGTCTGATTGGCTATTGGGAAAGTGAATAGCCATTGGTTAGTTTTGAAATAACAATTTGAGATTGGCTTAGTTCACAATTAGCGGTTTTTTCACATTTTGTCAACAGTCAACTTCATGACAAATGCATCTGCATACATTGGCGTTCGTATCTTTCTTTGTAGGTTAAGTACTTATTACCTATTGTGTACCGCCAAAAATGTTTCATTAGTAGATAAAATAATGTACACGAATATTTTCTAATGGTGAGTTTTCTTCTCCATGTAAATTCAAGTCAACTGTCCATAGGAAAACTCGGAAATATTTTATTTCCTTTAGAAAAAAAAACGCCTTCAATGCATTGGGTCTGACAGGTGAACAAATTTAGTCATTTGTCATCTAAATGAAAAAGCCTATCACAACTTTATCTGACAACAATGAAATCTGTCGGGGTGCTGTGCAAGAAAAGCCAAATTATAATACATCCATTTAAAGTTAAACTTATACATGAACTTAATGAAGAAGACTTCGACAGACGCATGGAGTTTTGTGAAATGATACGAGAAGTGGGTAATCAAAATAATGGCTTTGAATTTAATGTCTTATTTTTCGATGAATCAACTTTTTGTATAATCGGTAAAATTGTCGTTATTGGGCAACAGAAAATCCCAATTGGACGATGGGAGCTTATACCCAATATCCCCAAAAAGTAACAATGTGGGCTGGGATTCTTAGGAATACCATTGTAGGACCATAGGTTTTTGACGGTACTGTGACGGGTGAAAATTATTTGGAAATGTTACAAACTTATGTATCCATATTTAACTGTAACATTTCCAGACATTAATCAACCTGGTCGAATAGTTTCTACTATTTGGTTCCATCAGGTTAGAGCAGGTCCACATTATGCTCGAGTGGTTAGAGATTTTCTCAATGAAACCTTTCCCAATCGCTGGATTGGACGACGCGGACAGATTGAATGGCCTGCTAGGTCGCCAGATTTAACTCCCATGGGCTTTTCTCTCTGAGGTTACTTCAAAAGTGAAGTGTACATAAATCGATCCACCAATTTGGAAGACCTTAAAGAGATCATTCGAACTGAAATTCAACGAATTACACCAGAGATGTTGTCAAACGTAACCCAAGAATTCATCAGACGTCTTGGATATTGTCAACTAAGCCATGGAGCTCAGTTCGAGCTTTTGTTGTAAATTTGTTATTTGTTTATTTTTACTACTTGCTTATTATATTTTCATTGCAAAATAAATAATTAAATAAATGTTAAGAAATATGAACACTGGTTTCCTTTATACTCAGTATACTGTAACTCGAAGTGTTCCATATGACGTATGTGGTATGGTTGAACTCAGAAAAATATGAACTTTCAATTTTTGATATAAAAATATTTCCTTTCAATTTAAAAAAAATATCGATGTCGTCATATCTTGTAAGGTGGTGGGGAAAAAAAGGTGGAAAACTAAAATACAAAATCGACCTTCGTAAGATAATGGAGCGTTTCCACACTTTATGAACGCACTGTATATTCCAGGAGTGAATTGAAGTGGTACAGTGTTTAGTAATGAAACGGGATAGTTTTTTATCTTTGGCCTTCGCATGATAGTTTGACAAAAATGTATCGATCTCCTTTGCCTTTTCAGTTGCACTTTTCCAATGAAAAGTACATTCTATAAAAATAATACTTCTTAACTGAGAGCTATGCCCATTCTAGTTTCAGCTATAACCTGAAGAAAAATCAAAACAGTCTGAAGACTGAAGATTTTCTCAATGTTCTATATAAATACCTACATGCATTGAAATAAGAAGTATAAAATAACAAATCTCTTTACTCGCCTATTCTTTCATCCATTGGTATAACAAATGAGTAATAAATTTAAGATATAACATATTATTAACAATAATTTGTGAATAATGTGTGTTGAACGAATAAAGATGGAAGTTAAGTCATATTTATTTGAAAAATGTGTAGAATCGTATATAGAGCCATTGGAGAACCAATAATTCAAATATTTTTTTGCTTATCAAAAATAGTAAATTTATACCGTATTAATATTTTGTTAAATGAATAATTTTCAGAAATATTGACAATAAATGTAAATTTTACATCCAATAAATATTAATAATATATTTTCAATAATTGTTAGCGGATAATTCACATCGATAAATTACACATTTTTACATTGTACTGGTAGAAAATTAACGCTGGTAATAGAAGCAATACCGTCTATTATTGGCAGATATTCATCTCAGCGTGTATGATCACTCTCCATGCGTGATTTCAACACTAATGAGGACGTCTCAACTCCCTCTTCCGATTTGATTTGCTATCGGGTTTTTATGGTTGATATTCTCTTCATGAATGAACATGTATTTTTGTAATGTCAAGCATACATTGAAAAAAATAATTTAAGCATACTTTGTAGCTATGGCCACTTAGTACGCACAAATTCTAGAAAAAGCTATATGAATGCGATATTCAAAAAAATCAATGGCACTCCTAATCGTATCGTTTGTCACAGATCGGCTGTTCTAATAAATATTATATTCTAGAAAGTGAAAGACTGATGAGTTATGTATATCAAAGAAACATAAACTTCGGTTGTAAAATGTGGCCTCCAGTTTGTCTACAAATTTTGTGGCATCCGTTATAGGTAGTGTTTCTATGAACGCTGCCTAAAAATCCATCGCAATATTCCACAATAAATTCTGTTTCTTATCACATAAATATGTGGAAATTTCATATGTGACCAACACAATAATATGTCTCAACGGAATTCGTGTCAGTATGAGTATATGATTCGATTAGAGGATGTTAATTTCGCAAATTATCGCTTGTTTTAATCGATGAGTCATATCAATTAAGCTATTAGCTCATCGATACATTTGAATTGTTAAACTCACTTAATCTAACCATAAAATTATTAATTGTCAATTCAGATTAATTGTCAATATTCGGGTTAATATATACATATTGAGAGTAAACATGCCACAGGAAAAAACTCCGAGGAACATGTGTTCGATTTTCTCACGCGAATTTTGTTTATTGCCGGAGTTCGGTATAGTTTTCCAATAAAAATCCAACGACGTTCCTTTCTTCCATTTCAGCTTTAAGGTTCGACTGATATCGCCCCAGAGAGAGAGAAAGAGAGCGGGAGTAATTGAATATCTGCAGATGGTTTTGTTGTTTTATTGAATTTTATGGGCAAATCATTAAATTTTATTAGTTTATGATGTCCTTGGCTTCGTGGATAAATTGATTTTCGAAATGAATTTGCAGTATTATCGCTCTGTGAATGACATATACTTTGTAGATTCACGAAAATGTGTTTTCTTGCCACATAATGACGGACTAGTTTTCTGACACTGAGAATAGTATTATTTAGAAACCCATTAATATTTATGCGGATTTATTCTTCCTCCTTTTTATACAGGGTGGCCACTATTTAATGTGACGTTTCAACCATAGGAATTGGAAGGTAGCTCAAATAACAAAAAATTTGTGTCTCTGAAAGTTCTTCGAGGTAAACAGAAAGTATCTATACGTTGAAAAGGGAAACATTCTCAATTGAATATCGATAGAAAGATTTTCTGTGAATTGAAAAATCCACGATTGAAATGAAGTTATTTTTGTGAATGTCTAACAGAAAACAACTACTTCCCCGGCTAAAGCCACGCTGGACATTGAACTACATCTGATAGATATTCTGAAAAGGCCCTAACTCAAAAGAAAAAATCTGAAATTGAAAATTTGCATTTTCATTCAGATAGTTATTTGATTTTCTATTCCAGTCTTAATTAAGAACTCATAAAGATGAATGAGGCAAAGAAAAATGTTTTCCAAAAGAGAGTACTCACCAGAAATCATTCGTAACATTGACGCAGGAGAGACATCGCATTCACTAGGTCTTCAATACATTTTTGTCGACGAAAATCTATTTTACGCTTCCACGATCATCAGGAAGACCGGAAGAAATGGGAAACACATTTTCAAGAAGCAATCTCACTTTGCAAAGATGGAAAAAGTCATTTTTTTTGGTTCTGAAGATTTTGAGAAAAACAATCTTAAATTCTTATATTTCGGTACCATTCCTTAGGTTTGGTTTTCAATATTATTTATAATTTTTGGTGTCAAATATTCTCACCAAATATCGTAGGTACTGAAATATTCCTGGAAATAATTTGAGCACTTGTGATTTTATAAGTGATGATATTTTCGATTTTTTGCATTTATATTAGAACAGTAAATTAATAAAAGTCTCAGGAAAAAAAAACTCGAAATTAAAATTTTATCGTGATATTGTCAGAAATACTTCTTTCGATTGGCTCAAAATAACATATAAGTGAAATCGTAGAATAAATCTCAAGGCTATAGTTTTCAGATATGTATTTTTTATATTGTGCCGAACTCCTGAATCTCATGGTTGAAAAGAACCAAGCACCCTGTATAATTATCAGAGAGTGTAGGTTGATTGAGAATCGGAAATGTCCGAGTATGTATTATACATACTGTTCAAACATTTACGGCTGAAACGAATGTTTTCATTTAATCGTTAATTATTTTCAATTATTACCGAGAATCTTTTTTTTTTCTTGATGTGTGGCACACCTGCGCTCTGAAGCAATTGCAATGGTTAAAAACCATAGCTCACTTCGCATTCCTCGGCTGGCTGTTTCAAATGAGCGGTATTAACAGAGATTGAAGATATTACTCGATGCAATTTCTGTTTTTGAGTTAATTGTTCATTGCACGTGCATAGCACATTGAAGTTTATGTTTAATTCGGTTATGGAATGAAACTAGAAAAACACATTTTTATATATCTTTTATCAAATGATGACAGGCTACATTTCTTGCTGCAAGCCGAAAGGTTCCGTATACGGTTTATTGTTTTTAATCCGATATTGTAATGATTTTGGAGGTATCAAATCAAAATGACTTCATTTTCTGCAATTCATTTTATGGTGATACGGAGGTGGATAACAAAAAAAAGAGTCAGTAAATCAATTTTCAGAATGTGAAACATATGTTGAAATACCTACCTTCTGACTCAAATCTACGAAAACATAAAACGTGAAAGTATCATGAAAAGAATCAATTGCGATTTTTCCCGGCTCATTATCCTTCATTTTCTGTATTTGCAGTTCAAAAGGGATGAACAAAAAAATAGAATTTCTATATACTTTCCAAGATGCCTGTGACTTATGATGATGGTACTTGTCCAGTTCGAAATTCAAACCAACTTGAGAGTACATGTCGAAACTTCTCTCTTACATCTCCATCGAAAACAATTGTCAAGCTCTCACGTACAGTACATTACTGGAGTAGCACGTGCCGAGCGGAAAATAAATAACAGTGTAATTAATAAAATGCTTCCGTACCTGTACATAAGATTCTTGGCATCACTCAAATACTACCTAAGTATATGGAATTTCGTTCTCGTGATTTTTCGGGAATACATTCACGAAACTGATTTTTGATAAGTTTATCCCATCAGGAATACGTTCAATAGTACATAAATCAGTCAATGTCAATCACTTTCAAACAGCGTTGCCAAAAAACGAAATGACTTAACACTTTTGCATTGATATTTCACACTTTTCCAAAATTAGAATAATGATCACAATCTTAATATGGGAAGACAAGCACTTTTCTCATCACGGATTAGAGATATTCAGTCAGAAATGAAAATATAATTACGTAGATAGCTAGGGAGGAAGAAATGGACAGAGAGATAGATAGAGAATATTACTTCATAAAAATTAATATGTTGATATACCATATCCAACGAATGCGAAAGCCAAAGTAAACTGGCCGCGACCAAAGGAGTTTTCTCCACTCAAGAAGAACAATGATTGTTTTCATGTATGATTAATCAGAATTTCGTGAATTTTATTTGATCTTCTCTTAATTGTATGTTTTCCTGGATGCTGATTTGAATTTGATCGCAGAACAGGAATATTCAGAACAAACCCATTTTGTTTTAAAGAAATTCATTTTATCTCTTATCCAAGTGATTTAATCCCAGAACACCTAGACGACTATAAATTTTAAAAATAATTTATCTCGAGATGTTTCTCTTTGTACTTTGTTTTTCAACCCTTTGGAATTTCGAAAAATACAGAACTGGTTATTAACATAAATAGCTGAAAGCAAAACTCAAGTTGGTATCTCTTCATTACTAGAAGAAATCTAGTTCAACTTTCTTCATCTCATTAAAAAAAGTTTTTCGGTCGGTGCTTACACCATAATAAAAATATATCCTCAAAATTTCGAATTGACTACGTTTCTTTTTCTGTTCCATGATGAGTCAATCACTCGGACATTATAAATATAGATGTGTTGGCAGGCCTTTTATCAAGAAATAGTTGACAAATCGATATCACATTATGACAACACATCTTAAACAATATGCAGTTTCAATTATTCATCTACTTATAGATTACCAAAATTATAAAATAGTTATTGAAATAAAAGTACCTTAATTAATAAAAGTACCTTAATTAAATAAAAGTACCTTAATTAATTAATTTATTATTGTATTGTCATCGGTTCTTGATACGTGTGCAAAATTTCAAATAATTCGCACATCTGGAAGTCTGTGAAAATTGATTCAAAAGAAAAACACCTAAATTACCAAAAAAATTAGTTTATTTGAGCTAAATTCCATTAATATGCCTACTTTCAACCCATTCTGTATATATTTCCCAACGAATATGTCTGAAACTCAAAAAATAATGTTTAAATCAATCTGTGGGTGATGGTAATCATATCAGTATTTGATTTGTATGCTAGATTGCATTCATTACGAGTACTGGTAAATACTGTATACATATTTTTTTGGAAATCACGAGCCCATATGAATGGAGTAGTTTCTCCGATTCCACGTTTCCGAGCGAATGACATCGTCAGAGCTAATAATTGTTTGGCAACTTTTATCCCTATTAATTTTCGGGAATTAGACCGAGGACTTAGCGTAATTTGATTTGGTCGGAACTAAACGAAAATCTTCGAATCCGCCATAGAGCAAGAACAGGGAGTATTGTTTATTAATCCTCACTCGAAATCTGCTATACTTTAGTTCTAACTCAGTAGTTTCGAGTAACAGTCTTAAATCTTCTCTCTGTTGCGTCGGTCTTTTTTCAGCAAGCCCCACTATCTAACGCAACAGAAAGAGACACATAACTTCTATAAGATCGTTAAGTTAGGCTACAATAAATCTGGAGTATTGTAGGATCCATCAGTGCATAAGTAAGCTGGTAATAGCGAAGGGGGTAAAATAGGGTAAAACGGTTAAACGTTATAGAACGCGCACAATATGACAAGTGAAAATAATTCGAGTGGAATTCTTACATTTTGCGACAGTAAATTAAATTATAACTCGATGTGCAACTATTTACGTGCGGGATGGGATTTTCCTTCATTTTGTTAACTGTGCGGCAATCTTCAGCCTTAATTACATTTCAGAGAACAATCGAAATACATCCACGCAGCGAATCAAACATAAATAGACTAACGACACGAACAGATCAGGAACAGCTACATAGCAGAATAGCAAAAAGGTTTTTCAATAAATGACGCAATGTAAAGTAATCTAAAAACAAGATGGACCAATGAAAATCATTGAATTAGCCGTTCGAAGACAGCAATGTTTAGTTATCAAAAGTTTTTTTCCAGCCGTTTCTCTTTTTTGAATTCAAACAGATTGAGAAAAGCTACATGAACTAAACAAAATAATTAGCAGTGTTCAGGTCTTCCGAAAATTAGCGATTCGAAAATTTGATGTTATCAAAAGGGATTCGGATTCTTTTTTCGGTAGAGAATAACTTTCCTATTTATGGAATCGGTGATCCCGTAGCGACAAACATGTTCTGCCATTTGGTTTTTCAGAAAGAATGAATCAACTACTTAGTTGTCGGTTCTTCCGTTTTTAAGAGATGGTGGGAGGATTTTTTTCGTCTATTTCCAAAGCTTGTATGTGTTTGTTATTTTTCGAAGCACATCACAATGTTATCACAACATTGAACAACTAAGCTTTCTTCATGTTATCTTCATTGAATTTTCTCTTCAAATAACAAACTACCGAAGAACACGGAAAAATTAAATAGAGCTGTCACAAGCTTTGTCTTGGAAATCTAGCGTTCTAAGACAGGGTACAGTATATATATACTGTGCAAAAACTCATACTATTAACGTTATTTTATGGTAACCTAGATACATTGTTACGTTATGATTATTGTGCCCATAACGTCTCAATGACCATTTTAGCGTCGTTATATGTCCACCAACATAACAAAATCGCCGATATGTTATATTAAAATCGAATCTGATACGTTATCTGACACTGTTCTGTTACAGCAAAAGTACTTATATACGAGTATGGGTAATGAAATCGTTACATACCAAGCTCTTTTTTTTTCACATCATTTGAAACTACTTTCTTACAAGAAAAGTACCTACTTTCTCAAAGAGTAACAACAACTGAGCTGTTATGTCTCAAGTCTCTTCTTTTTAGGTTCTTTTGAATGTATTAAGTACATCATAATATACCCAAATTTATATTTCCAACATTATGCTATTGATGGATTATTTACAATTGAAGTCAAGTCAATACATTAGAGCTTTCCTACGAAAATCAATAAAATATTTGAAAATACACTATCGAGCATAAAGTTTGACACAAATGATATATCCATTTGTCATCAGTCGAGTTATATATTAAATCATGCTCAGTTATAAATGACAAGACAGATTATCAGAAATGAATGAAAAATCAATTGAATGTACAGTGAATAATAGTTTATATATATTCAGGTAATTATTGATAAATATTGTGTGATTCAGTTGAATCTATATGTTAAATAGGGGTGATACAACAAAACTGTTCATATGTTGGCAAAATACATCATTTAAGTAAACTCGAATTTGAAATGAAAAAATATATAATATCAAAACATGGAACATCAAAGAAAAAATAAACAAAAATATACATTTCTGTGTAAAAATAAAATATATAAATAATTATTATTTACTGAAATCTCGGAACTAAAACTTTTGAAATCCAAGAAAGGTACGTTGAACCTGAACTTTCAGTTTTCATTACGATGACAGCCTCAGTTTTTGGTTTCCCTTAATAATCATTGTTTTGCATGGCTATTTTATCGAATAAACAAATCGAAAATGTTGGGACAACTTTCCGTACTGCACCTAAATATAGAAATACTTGAGTGTTTATAGTGTTTTTGCTTGTGTCGATCCATATATCATGTTGAAGTTGACAGTTGTGTAACAATTCAAATGAATAACCTTATTGTCCATGATGATATAAATACCTAGGGCCATAAATATATCTATATATAGAAAAATCGAATTTAAACGGTTTTCTTCACATAAAGGATTCAATATAAAATTGAACCAGAGAAAGGTAAATTCGATTTTTTTTCTATTCATTCCACTTCACATGGCACTTATCTCTCATATCTATATATAGTTTTCAAACGTCTTAAGGATCCTTTCCTGTTGTTCTTGGAAACCATCATATTGAGATTTTATTTTATCCTAGTAGAAAACAATATGATGATGTGACACATAACTTTTTTTCACAAATTGATTTTCTTGTAGATAGGTTGAATACCATCAATAAAACTCACTAAGTAGTATAGAACCGGCACAAGAGATCGATAAACGATAAATGAAATACCGCCACTTATTTGAGGTTAACCGCAGAGCAGACAAAGAAAAAGACCTTATGAGAACGTTTTTGCAACGAATCAGTTACGTCATATTTCTTAACCACCAAACGTATCTTCGACGTCCCCATGGCATTGAAATGTTCTGAAACCAGAACATCTGAAAGATATAATTAAGACACATTGCTATAAATAAATCACCAAGATGTTTTAAAGATGTCTCAAAGTTCGTTTGCTACGAAATGAAGCTGTGATGATTTTTCGGGCTGTATTAGTGACATGCTTATAACATCGCGATATTACGTCTCCATAACTTATAAATTATGTTTTCTCAGAAACGTCTTCACGGGTACAAGAAGTAAACGTTAATATACCTCCCGGGTAAGTTTCTTGCTCAGTGCGATGAACATACCACATCGACACCCTGGCAGTTGTAGAAAATATATGGAGATTTTCAGTCTTCAGATACATCGTTAGTTCTTTCGTCAGTATCAGCCTCGACTAACGCAAGTACTATGTTCCTAATTCCTCTTTGTGTGACCAAATACGAAATTACCCTTGATCACCGGATGTGACGTGTATACAATTTACTAATCATCAATCATATATTTATGAGTATAAGTGAATAATTCGTAATTCGTTTATTGGACCAATTGATTCTCGTTCACTGCTATTGTATATCGCTCTCTGTCTATTAAATGTAATTATTGTGGTCGTCGTGTACGAGGCAACAACGCAGGAAACAACATCTAAAGGGTAACATCAATATTGGTCATATCCTCTTTCAATACTCATTTGGGTTTATTAATTTTTATTTATCATTGTTCGCTGTTCGCATTGGCGTACGGATCGAGTTCATGTCGATGCATGGATGATGCCCTTGGGCCACTTTCGAAATCACACATTCCGATCCATTATCGTAACAGAATCGTCGATCAAACAATCGACTGTGTATGTTTTCCACAAACTGCATTCAACCTGACGAACGCCCACAATTACCAATTGAGTGTTTCGAGAAGCACTTAGAAAATTACTATTTGGTCCAGTTGATGGTGATATTGGGCCGTATAGGAATACAGTTGAGTTTGCAACGTTTTAAGGTTTCACGCACCTCTTCTAAAGGTTGGCCTTTTTTAATTGATTTGTGGATTTCGACACTTTTAGTAATCTGGGAATTTATCAACCCTTGGGAAGCATTGATAGATGTTGGAGAGATTTATTTATCTTCATCTCTGCCAAAATTATCATAACTCACATAACTCAAAACGTAAATGAGACTACTAATTTACCAGTTTTGTCAAGAACCATGAAAATTAAAAAATATATTTATTTATTTATTTACACTGTTCTACAGGAAAATATTTCCAATTACAGAACAGGAATTGTTCAATAATTCTAACATTAGTAGAAACTTAAGACTAATACGCACTTTGCACAAAATACTAACAATAGAAGAAATTTTAAGTCTAATACAGGAATGTTACTGCTGAAAGTAAAAGTTCTTAATTTGTCTCACACTGCAGTAGAATATATCAAGTTGATCACTTACTAAATTATAGTTGCTACACATAATATGAACAGGGGAGTTTATACAGTGCTTCTCAAAAGTCCCCTCCTCCCCTCTTATTTTTGGAACGATTATATATAAACAAGTGAAATTTGGAAACTGAATATTAAAGGTTGTAAACTTCCCTACTAGTGATGATAGATGACGAAATCGTCAAAGATGACGTCACAAGGCCATTGTGACCAATAATTTTAAATGGAACCCTACGGCAAGCGACACCTCTTTTAAAAGGTATCGAAAAAACCTATCCAATGATACTAATTTTGTTTGTGTTTATGGCAGTTTTAATGGCTCATTATAAACATTAAAATTTAAATTCCATTCAGTATGATATTAATTACAGATTTAAGAATCAGTATCTACTTGAAGAAATTGCTCGAAGTGACCTCCATTTACTTCCTAACAGTGAAATACCATATTTTTAAACATTTCTCGTACTTTTGCAAATGTGTCTGCGGAAACAGCCTCACATTCTGCAACAATATGTTGTTTTAAAACGTCAATATTGTCAGGTTCAGTGGCGTAAACCTTCGATTCAAGGTACCCCCACAGAAAAAAATCCAAAGGTGTGAGGTCCGGTGATCGAGCTGGCCATTCCGTTGAACCTCGTCGTCCAATCCATCTACCACGATACTCCTCATCCAAATACCGTCTTACTGCACCGTTATAATGTGGAGGAGCACCATCCTGTTGGAATGTTATTTCCAAATTGCCGAATTCATCTGGATTATCTTCCAAAATTTCAAGGATTAACGATTCTATTGCATTTTGCAACACCTCCAGATAAACCTCACCAGTTAAATTAGTATTTAAAAAAAGGGGGCCAAACGATGTGGTTTCCCAGGATACCTGCCCAAACATTCACCTTCTGGAGAAATTGGGTATGTGTTTCACGAAACAGGTGAGGATTTGCGTCACTCCAACACGTCACAGTCTGTGTATTTACATTTCCATTTAGATAGAAAGTACTTTCGTCACTAAAACAAATTGTTTTGACATAGTCTGGCTGTTGGTTAATTTTAGTTTCCATATTTTCACAAAATTCTAGTCTTTGGTCTGGGTCGTCGTCTGAGAGTTGATGAACCATTTTTAATTGTATGGATGAAATTTGTTTTTTTCAACACCATGTGTACTGTACTTCGACTGACTTCATAGGTAGATGCAACGTGAGTTGTTGAAGAAGTAGGATTAACTATTACTTCTGCCAGTATATCAATTTTTTTCTCATCAGAAAATTGTGGTCTGCCAGATCGTTTCGCATCATTAAGACTACCCGTTGTTTCAAACTTACGAAGAAGCTCCCTTAAATAAGTCCTCGAAACGGGGCGATCGGGAAAACCTCTCAATAAAAATGCGTTCTGCTGCATGAATATTTTGTCCAGTTTCACCAAGAATTAGGATCGCTGCTACTTTGTCACCTAAAGCACGTACCATTTCGCTTCTTGAAGCACTTAAACGTTCGGCTCACAACAGTTTAACAAATGATTGAACTGTACAAAAATATTAAAAGTACCAAAAGCTGCTAAAACAGTTAAACGTTCGATCAACAATACACAAATTATTAAATGTACAAAAACGTCAGAAATCTCCCTATCAATTCTACATCGGAGGTGTTATGGAATTGTGGCATTGAATTGTGCAGTTTGGAGTACTTCTTCAGCGAAAAATAACATCAAAGTTTCACTTTTCTTGGCCCATAAATGCATATACACTTGGAAGAACATAATCATATTGAGTATTATCTAATACTTCGTACTTTAATACGCAGATGTTTCCCAAGGTATCATCGCCTAAAGAATTTTCATTAAGAAAAATGTTTTATTTTCGTACAATGTATCTATTAGTATTCAAATTCTCCGTTTCTAGCTAAAACATCCATTGACTTGAAATGTTTTGTATTAGTGTTCATGAACCCACTGTTTTCATCCTTTGTCTGCCGTTGATAAATGATCTCAATTGGTAATCCATATTAGGCATATTTAAAAGTGACTTCATTTTATCGTACTGCTATATGATTAAGTTACATTGTTCAAAAGAAAAAAAAATTGGTTTGCTATAATCAACGATTTCACCATATAATCACCACACGCGCTGGTAGTTTGGTATTCCTAAAAATCAATATCCCGGAAATAATACCGATACCAGAGCTGATGTCTGGCACCGTATCAATGAGATTATTATTGCGGTTTATTTCGATAAGAGAATATATGTAAACTACAGTCCAGTTTCACTTTCGTTTGACTATCGATAATTGTTTCATGAACACCCTTGTGTGAGACATCCGTGTATCGATGCAGATTGAATAGTGAGAATGCCCCAATTTCAATCGAAATATGAGATACAGAAACGCATAAAAATATTATTGCTATTGTTTGTTCCATAGTTTCACTCAAGGTGATGTGTCAAAGTTAGTTTTCAATGCCATATACATAAGAATTGCATTTTATTTCTAAATATGATTCGAGGTAAGCTTTAGGATCAAATGTCCGATAACAACCTGAGTTTCTAGAATAACATTCCACCAAGGGCTCCCCTAATTAAAACCATCATCATCACAATGGTTTGTCGAGGAAGATGCCATACAATACTCGTAATTTCGTCTGTAGATATAGTCTGACCTCAGCACCCTGGGTCCAGATCTCTATACGCGACAATGGACATCATTTTGGATATTTCTTTAATGTTCTTGTAGAAAATCTAATGCAGTATGCCTTATCTTCAATGAGCTACGGAAATGTGTTCTATCTGCAACTTTTATATTTCAATTCAACTCGATGTCAAATACGAGATCGAGTTCTTCGGCTGCGTGGTTCATTACCTCTTTCCTGGCGTTTCATTGTAGACCATGCTAAGGGAAGTTATTCAGTTAGACACCACTTCCCGCACCTCCAAAACAACAATAACCATATAACTTCCCAGCCCTTGACTGGTCATTGACTTCCACAATAATATGCCCATGGGTGACCACTGCGTGCCAAGGAACGTTCACGTTATTAAGCCCCGTACAACTGCAGCTCAGTAGCATACTCGTAGCTGAAGGCGATATATCAATGAGCACGAGATATATCGAGAGATATGCCGTCCTTCGGAGGGGACGTTAAGATGGCAGTCCTGAGTTCATAGATGCCAAAATTTTCCGGTTGGCGGAAGTGTGCTCAACGGCCTTGTCGCAGAATCAGGCCGACGTTAAATAAATGACGAAAAAATGCCCCGATTTAGATAGGTAGATTTATCTACCTTATATGATTTTAAGTATCAAGAAAAGAAGGTAAAAAAACACGACCTAAGAGCTTTTTCCGTGATAGTACATCATGCAGTGAGGTTCAACCTACACATCATTATCATTATTCAATTTCAAAGCATTCATTTCCTCGATAAGTTCAATTTATTTGAATCGCATACATAACTAATGTATTTTAATAATCTTGTTGCGTTCACACCTAAGAAGATATTGAGAAATATTGAACGAGTGCATGACAACTGCCGCAAGTTTCACATTTTTTAGCGCAATATCTACACAGTTTCCCTTTTGTTCGCAACGACGATGTTTTGCACATTTCTAATATTAAATAGACAGTTAATTATATGTAGCATAGTCGTGTGACAATAATTAATCGCCCATACTTCATTAGTTACACATATATGCGTTGCGTAAATAGATTCCAATATAACACATTTATCCGTTGGCTGTAGGACTGGACTTGCCATTGAGTTTTTCGAATTCTTGATAGAATTCAGAATTTTATTGATTTACTGAATTCATAAATATCCACAGAAATATTTAAGTTGAATATTTTTTTTTTTTTGTGTGTTGCAAAGTAGCATGCAACAAAATTCCGCACTCAAGTAAATAAAGACCCTTTATTAACTTGTTCATTATGTTAAATGACTAACATAAATGTTGCTGAAACTGGAGACTGTCAAAAGAATAGGCTGACAAACAATTTTGTTTTTGTTTGCTTCCGTACTGCACTGAACAGTTCTCCAATATATCGACATATCATGTTGTTTTAAAACCATAAAATTTATCGTACCAAAGAAATAAGCCTATGATCAAGGAGCAAACTAACAGGTTTTTTTTATAAAAACTGAAAGAAAAAATACGCTTGCGATGTCAGTGCATTCAGTAGGTACCAATTATGTATAATTCAAGAGAAAAAAGGCCTAAGCAGGGACTGGTTTTCAGTACGCCAGTTTGAACTTTAAACGGAACAAAAGGAGTCCAATAAAAAACGATTGGCCGAGCAAGTGATTCAATAGCTAAATTGAATAATTCTATCAAGGAATAGATAAATTTGTTAAGTCAATTTTCTGCCCACGAATACAAAAACAAATTTGAATGGGATAAAAAGCACGCTGTTAACAATCATGTTAGCCGTTTGGTGTGCCAGCATTCGCAATCGCGAATCCCCAAAAAAACAATACGACGAGAGTGTGTGACAAAAGCCAAAAACAAAACGACAATGAAGCATCGCGTATAACTAAATAGCATCGTGAAAGGGCATTTCCCACAGAAAAAGTAGGTTAAACTTTGTGTGCACGAGTAAAAAATCCCGGGAAAGAATTTCAAGTTTGCAGACACCGCGGCCGACAAGGACGGATACACTGCCGTTTTTTCAGTCTGGTCGAAGGGAATTCCGACCCCGATTCCGATCACTTACCGATACTGAATGGGAAGAACGTGAAAAACTTCCCCCGCAACGTAAAACGTCTCAATCGAGACACTTCACCCCATTTTATTGGAAAGATACCGGAAATCTTTCAGACGTGCCTAAAAAGTTATCTTCCCCTGCTTTTTCCGGTTAAGAAGGTCAGTCAGGTGTGACGTCTCGAATTTTTTAACAAATCTTGAAATCGGAATATAATCGTTGAAAAGTTTTAGCTTCCTCCGAGTAAAATACAGGGTATTATGTAAAAATCAATTTATTAGTATAATTGAATGAAAATTAGTAATAAAATTGATGAAAAAGTTAATTATGATGGAACAGATAGAAACATAATTAAATCGAGCATTTGAGTCAAAATATAGGCCTTTTAGGTAATGTTCTCAAAATGTTGATCGTTTTTTAATAAATGTGTTAGAACAGAAGTTATTGTCATTCGGTAAGATTTTCTTTTTTATAAGAAATATAAACAAAGTGCATTCGAACATTGAAGTAAAAGGGTTCTAACCCTGATAAATGATTTAATATCAAACTGAATGAGGAAAATATATGGCAAATAATCGCTATTTATTGATAAGCTCTGAATGGTTAATGGTTCTATGTTTCAGTTTTGGCGGTGATTATTGAGAAGTTCGTCAATAGAAATCAATTCACATAACTTTTTTACAATTGGAAACGTTATAGATTTTTCATTGTTTTCAGGAAGAATCCGCTTTTAGACATGATTTTAATTTTCTCAAAATCTCCATAGTTATTTAGGTTGAATTTTCAATTGCTTGAATCTGATTGTATTCATGTTCAGCATAATATTTATTTCTCATTGTGAAAACGGTTAATGGTCCAACTGCTGTGTTTGTCTGTCTGTTTGTCTCAAATGTAAACCGTTCAACGGCAAGGTTATAGATTTCTATCATGGGAATGAAAACTGTGGATACCTCAGAGTGTCAAAGTAGGCCATCGAAAAAAAAAAATGTCAAATTGAATACAAAAAATAACAACAAGAATTGGTGTCCTGAAGTTTTCTAAAAAAATTACTAATAAAAATCCTTTTTAAAGACAATATTTCATTTGAACCGTGTACTAAAACGTATAAAATAAATGTGACTCATCGCTGACAATGATTTATTTATTTTTTGTTGAATTATTTAGTTTAAAAAAGCTTGTCGCGCGAAGTGTTCATAAAAGTAGGTACCAATTAATTTGATTGGGCAGTGATTAGTTGGTAAGTAAGAACTTGTCAAAGTATTTAATTTTTACAAAGTTTTCATAAAAGTAGGTACCAATTAATTCCATTGGACAATGATTGGTTGGTAAGTAACACCTTGTAGAAGTATTAGTTTTATTACAATTCGCGCGACAAGCTTTTTAAACCAAATAATTCAACAAAAAATAATTAAAACATTGTCAGCGATGACTTAAACTTATTTTATATGTTTTAGTACTTGAATGAAAGCTTGTCTTTAAAAAGGTTTTTTATTAGTTATTATATTTTTTGCTTTTTAGTTAGTCCGCCTTAATCTGTTCATTTCTAATAGAGCATCGTTATTACAAGGTATCTTCCATGTAAGTTTTTAGCTGAAAGAAATCATGATCTCCGACCCCAAAAACTCCCACACACCAATTTTGAATAGAATCTGACCATAATCACAAAACTCGTCCGCCATCCTGAATTTATAGATTTTGACAAAAAATCTCCGAACCTGAAAATCCCCTCATACCAATTTTGAATAAAATATTACCATAATCAGAAAACTCGTTCTCCATCTTGGGGCCGCCATCTCCAATTTATGAATCTCGACAAAAAATTCATAATCTCCGACCCCGAAACCCCCGCATACCAATTTTGAATCGAATTGAACCATAAAGAAAACTCGTCCTCCATCTTGGGGCCGCCATCTTGAATTTATGAATTTTGAGAAAAATTTCATAATCTCCAACCCCCACATACCAATTTTGAATCAAATCGGACCATAATTACAAATCTCGTCCGCCATCTTGGAGCCGCCATTTTGTTTTTGTCTCTAAAGTTAATCGGACGACTAGAAGTCGATCAAAATTCACTTGCAAGATTTGACACAAACTAATTAACGAACGAACTAACTAAGTAACAAGTGAAACTAAATAAAAGCTTGTAAAATATTTCACAACATTTATAGGGTGAAAGAAAACTGTCGGCAATTTTTCACATTTCAGCCTTTTGAAAAAATTAGTCGTGTTATATATCAATAAATCTGATTGAATGTAGAACTTTAAAAAAGTTAAAATAGGATTAATTCTTTATTAAAGAAACTAACGAGACGTATAAGTTCTAGGCATTTGCCTTGCACCTATCTGATTCTTTATCTTAATCCATAACTTCTTACTTTGCCCCGGTACGGAACACTATTGTGCGAGGTTCTACTCGTACTTGACCACTTTAAAAAATTTGAGATTGTTCATTATGTCTTTATAACATAAAAGTCATCAGAATTTTGAAGCAGATCCAAATATGTTGTAATGAAATTTTAAATAGTGTTGATTTAATTGCAGATTTCGCCGGTGCTTCCTAACAACTTTGAGACGATTCGGAGATAGTTTACCTCGGTGATCAATGAACACGCCTTTTTTCGCGGTATCTTCGAAAAAAAACACTTTTGCACAGCCGCAAAAATCCTTCTCCAGTGATATAAATCGTATGATTCTGAATGTTTGAACAATTAGCCAGGCTGCTTGAATTATTATATTTCATCCGCCATAAATCTGCCAAAACTTGCCAACTATTTGCAGTAGGCACTGTGGATATTTTGTTTCGCCTTCGTTTTGTTTCGTGTGACCACCTACGATTTCGAGTCCGTATAACTCATTTGCCAGCGATCCGTTCGAGAGTCATATCAATTTTTCGTGTATGGAAGTTGTTTGGAGCATAAAAATTATAATAACGATTAAAAACACCTTGTTTATGCGAATTGCAGCAATATGTTTTCTGTGAGCGGTTATCTTGGTATGGGGTACGCGACAGGAGGCTCATCTGGTATTGAATTTTTTTCAGTCGAATTTATATTTTATTATGACCTCGCACTTGCTCTTCTTCCTCGATCCAGTCGGTAGTTTGTTGTTACAATTCAAAACTGGCATGTTTCTTGTAAATCGATTCAATGAATTCATTACTGTATCATTTCTTTATTTCTCAGAAGGTTAATATATCGTCACATTGTAAGCAATGATGCCTGTCTATAATTTGCTATTGGGTCTTTGCATAAATGAGATCCATGTATGAATCATGACTTCCTGGATAGAACGGTTTATTTAAACTGAAACATAATGATTCATATTGAATATTAATAGCGATTCTGTGAGATATTACGAAAATCTGTGATATAGTATGCAAATTAATCAATGAGAAATCAATATACGTATTTTATTTCACTGGTTCTTGATTCTTTTTACTTTCTATAAAAAGAATTGTAATCGCGCCAAAATTCTAATTCCTGAGATAGAAATACTTTGTGTACCACTTGTAGAGACTTAAAAGTACGAAAGAAAAAAGATCTCCCTGCTATAAGTGTGGGATAAGATAATTAATATAACAATGTTCACTGATTGAGACATTTTTCTTCGGAAGCATAACGTAACGAAAAAAGTCATCCAGATCATCTCTCCAACGCCTAATTGATTTTCGAAAAGTAAATTTTCTCCACTAATTACCGCGACGGTTTTGAGAATGAAATCTAGCGAAGCACGCCTCGTACCGGTTGGTAAAATTGAATTCCTTTGTCGTGGCTTATTTTTAGCCTATAAACATATAAATGACATCTGTTCTCGTGTAGATTCTCCAATAAAGATAGTCGATATTAATGAACAGGCTTAATGAATGTCATATATAATAAATACTGTTGGGTAAAAAACCACGCGGCTTGAAAAATAATTTAATAGCTTCTTAAACATGTGTTCGAAGGGGGTTATATTTGAGATATTGAAAACATATGTCTGCATGAGACTCGTACGAAAAACATTTCTGAAACAACGAACGGCATGGCTTATGTATTTGGAACGATTGAGAGGGTAATATCGCTGTTGGAAGGTAATAAACGCATCATGAAGTTGAAAAGTTTTTCTAGTCGTCGATTCGTATCAGTAATTGATAGTAAAAAGTATAGAATACGGAAAATATCTATTGTCCTTTTATGAGGGTCTAATGTAGGATTGTAAATCAGTGTTAACACCTCCGGATCAAGGTGAGAAATAAAAACACAGTGTAATAAACCTAAGTACCGCTCAGTTCACACGACGGCGCCCAACATGGGACGATGGTAATATCATAAGTGCTAGGAGTTTTATCGAGGGTAATATCATAAATGCTAGGGGTTTTATCGTTCAAATTTTTTTTAAATTATCATTTGATTATAATATTTGATAATAAGGCCGCAAATTGCACGAGTTAAATTTGCTAGAGGCAAATTGGTTGAGGGAAAATTTTGAAAAAATTGCGATGAAATCCTCTAGCACCAATGATATTTGATGGACATATTTCCCGAATCACATTTAAAACTACGAGAATTCCTGTTATATTTGAATTTTCAACGGGGAAAGTTACAACAATTATTGTCTTTCCAAAATCGAAGGAATCGTTTTACAGATTCATTCATTCACAATGCTTATTCACTGTTTTCGCTATGAAATAAAATATTATTGTATCTGGAACCGATTAACAAAAATCCATGAACAGAAATCAAACCCGAGCCTACCTCGTGATAGGCTGACCACTACCCCGCTAAAAGTTTTCCGTTTTGAGAATTACGCAATTCAATTGATTATTCATGGCCTTACTGAAAACCCGAGTCTTTTAACATGCTGAAAAAGGTGTATTTGAGTAAATTAAATTTGTGGCATTGCAGACAAATTTTTAAATTAAAGGAAAAAACCATCCTCGAGCAGGAATCGAACCTGCGACCAAGTTATATTTGAATTCTAATATCAAATCACTGTATTGAGTGGTTTATTCTTTGATAATAAAGCCGCAAAGTGCACGAGTTAAATTTCCTAGAAGAAAAATGCTTGAGGGAAAATTTCAAAAATTTTGCGATGAAATCCTCTACTAGCACGAATGATATTTGATGATAATATTTCCCGAATCACATTTGAAACTGGATAAAATCACCAGAGTTCATGATATATTTGAATTTTCAACGGGGAAAATTAAAACAATTCTTCTCGTTCCAAAATTTCCGTTTATAAATGCTTTGTTTTACCGATTCATTCATTTTCAATGATCATTCACTGCTCGTAAACTCGCCAAAAACCTAAAATATATATATAAATTTTTCACTATCAAATATGTTTGATTAAAAAGTTCCTGGATACGGAATCAAATCCGAGCCTCGCGTGAGAAACTAGTCCATGAGAATGATTGTTGATGTTATGAAAATAACGGATTTCAATTATTCATTGACTTACTTGAAAATCTGAGGTTCTTAACGTGCAGAAAAAGGTATATTTCAATTAAAATATCAAATCACTGTAATAGTTAGTTGAAAATCAATTTTACATTTCCTGTTTTCCTATATAGGAATTGAATGTGTTGACATATAATTCTGACAGGACCTAAGTGTCGTTTTATCGGAAAACTATATCGAATCTACTAGTGGTTTTATCAGTACAAAACAGCGAGAAGACGTTTTACCACTATAAAACTGACTTGATTGGTTCTCTAGTTTGAAATGTTGGCCATTCGATTGATTCAAAAATAATACGGAAATAGTCACTATAAAACAGCTAGAAGCTATTTGATTGCTATAAAACTGATCTGATTGGTTCTGTGTAAGAAATTTCGGCCATTTGATTGGTTGAAAAATAAAAACGGAATGGAATTGTCGACATTATATCCCGCAAGAAAATATTCCTTGCATGCATTCAGGAGAACATGTTAGCTGCAGATACTGGAGCACAACCGCTTAGGGAAATTGCCGAATAATGGCATGTCGCTATGATGTTGACAAAAGTATAATACCTGAATAGGCGAGATCACAAACTCACAAATTTGCTTCATATCTGCTTGAAGTTGATAAAATATTATATATGTATAGTTTTTCCTATCCTAGATATTGTGTAATATTCGAATAAACGCTGCTCTAAAACCCTCAAATTTAGTGAGACATTCAAACACATCATCATTGCCGCTTCTTTTGGCGTCATAAGTCCATTGATTTGACATTTTCCTGAATTGCCAGTGTCACTATTTTGCGGAACTTCTGAGGACACGTTATTCTCTTTCATCCTATGAATTAATCTGAACTTATGTCAGCATGTGTTATATTGAAATGAAGACTTCGTATTCGATAGCTGTCCTTGATTTAGTTATTCTTGAATAATATGTATGTATACCGATTGCTATGTAATTATTTTTTCGGCATGCTATTATTGTAAAGAAATATCATGAATAACGCTTGACAACGATGTAATTTCTGGCACTCTCCGCGATCGGCGAGTTGCCAGTGTAACTATTTTACGGAACTTCTGAGGAAATGTTATTCTGTTTCATCCTATGAATTAATCAGAACTTATGTCAGCATGTATTATATTGAAATGAAGACTTCGGATTTGATAGCTGTCCTTGATTTAGTAATTCTTGAATGATATGTATGTATACCGAGTGCTATGACATGATTTTTTCGGCCTGCTCATATTGTAAAGAAATATTATGAATAACGCTTAGCATCTCTGTAATTTATTTTGCGCTCTCAGCAATCGGCCATAGATCTGAACTTGTTACGTCACATCCTGGCGTGGTTTTCGTAGTGCTCAAACAGGAGCATTTCTTTGATTTTTTTTTAAACAAAGTACTTCGAAAAAAAAATTGAAAAAAATTCCAACCACTTTTCTCATCGTTCTGGACATTGTGGTATTTTTTCCAGGATTTAGTGATCTTGCCTATTGAGGACTGAAAAACTATGAAATAGTAATAAAACGAGGCTTTATGGTTATAATATTAAGTAATAACAGAAATTAACGTTCCCCCATTTAAAATAATTTATTCATCAGTACCAGTTTATTTATGATAGATTTCTATGACTGATTCCATATTTCAATAAATAGTCACACCTTGCTGTTCGGACTCGAGCGGGCAACGCTCGAAAGACAAAAGATCCCAGAGCAGAAACAAATGAACATCGTCTCGCATTTTACAGCCGGCTGTGTATGTGTAGCGAGCGAGCGCGGCTCACTCCCGTTGCAAGGCCAACTTGAAGTTGGACGGTCGCCTCGCTAGATCGAGCATTATTCGTTTCAGCGTACTCGATCGAATTTGCCACTACAGATAAAAAACAAAAGACGCCTGTGGACCGGACAATTGCGCAGACTAGCAGCACGAGACAAAACTATAATAAAATTGGAAATCGCCGAGGGTGGGAGCGAGGACAAGGATGAAAAAGAGTTGAAAATATTGAAGGAGGAGGTACCGATATCGAGACCCACCTCTTTCTCCCCTCCCACCTTACTTTTATTTCTCTCCTGATCGCTCACACCGACCCAGCCTCCGCACTTTTATGTATTTTATATACATATAACAATATTGCAATGTTTTTGCGATGCGATGATTCCTATCGTTCTGCCTCGTCTCGGGAGGAGAGTACATACACTGCATACGGCGCTGCAGCGATTGATACAATATACAGGATGCGCTTTGGGAATCCAAATGACAGATACCTATTCGCCGACTTGTATCTTGCTACAGTGAACAACGACAAAAATCATAATTCGTTCGATTCGAGCAAATGACATTTTCCTTTGTTTTGTTAGTATGCAGCCAATGTAACTTCTATTCTTCCGAACACGTCTTCGGTTATAACTGAATTGTTCCAAAGAAATCTATGGTTCATTTTCGATGTTATTAGTTCTTCAAAATCAAAATGTTTTCAGCAAAACTGTCTTACTGCACAGATTCAAGCACAATGTTTCATTGCTTGGAAGCTGCAAAAACTTTGAATATGGATCGGAACAAACGATTCTCAACCACTTTTCGGTTAGGGTAGGTACTTAACAGCTAATATTAGGTAGATTATTAACATATTAGAAAGAAGTTCACATAGAAATAAAAATATAATAAGAAATGTACAAGTAAATGAAAGTGAAGACATAAGACAATATAAATACAACAGATAATAATAATATTTTTATTTCGTAAATTCTCCAAATAATATAATGAGACATGAATGAAAAACAGATAGATTTGTTTGAAAATATCAACAGGATGTTCATAAAATCAGATGTGGAATCATCTGCGACTTAAATCGTTCAAGATAACCTTTTGTGGGGTATTCATGTTGAAAATTGAATTTTGAATAGAACGATTTTTCTGTGAATTGAAAAACAACTACTTCCCCGGCTAAAGCCACGCTGGACATTGAACTACATCTGATAGATAGTCTGAAAGGTCCCTAACTCAAAAGAAAAAATAACTTCATTTTTATCGTGGATTTTTCAATTCACAGAAAAATCGTTCTAGTCAATATTCAATTGAGAATGTGTCCCTTTTCAATATGAAAAACAGAATATGAAAATTTAAAATAAACAGAAGCTTCAATAGCTTGTTTAATAACATTCAGAAAAAAATTGATTACCATGTACAGAAGAAATGTGAACATATCGAGTGGTGAATAAACACAGACAACCATAAATGAAAACATCTACAAGATACATGTGGTACTTCGATTGAGGTTAGGTTCAGGTTACATCTTGCCAATTGGTTTCGTGCACGTTTGACAGATGGTTGACATTGGAGGTAAAACAACCTTACTTTTCCGATTTGTTTATGTTGGAGAATTGAACATTTTTACCTATTTCAAAAAGAATTCAGTAGTTGGATTACATGTGTTATTGTTTAATTCGTAGATGATCATGCCTTCATATTGTTCTGTTGTGAAATGCAATAAAAATGCATCAAAAGACGGCCGAATACGATTTTTCAGGTAAATTGTACATGTTTGTATTTTTGACCCTGTTATCAGAATTCCATCTGCTGTTGTCTGTTGTAAGAAATAGAAAACATTGTGAAATCTCCCAGAGAAGGCAAGCAGCCTGGATACATGCCATCAAACGCTAGGACTGGTCTGATAAGTTAACGAAATATGGTGGAGTTTGTTCCAGACATTTTCACTCTGGTAAAGGAAACATGTTGAATCTATTTAATTTCTTTATAATATATTTCAGTGAGTCATGAAGAGATAGCCACGATAAAAATAATATTTAATTTGGCACATTTTAATAAACACGACTTCCTAATATTGTAGGAGAGCCAGCTTCCTTGAGAGAAACCCATCCCGATTGGGTACCATCCATTAATATGGAATATGAAATCAATCATGGCAATAGCCATGTATGTGATAGATATAAAAGATTACAGGTATTTCATATGGATAAATTGGATATGGTGGTCTGCTGAGGATTTGTTAACCCAAGGATGGAATTTTTCTTTGCATTTTTTTAAGGATGGATTTTTGAACGAAGTTCCTTTACGCGGCATGTGGTAGGTGTGGACTGGTAGAAATCGTCACGTAAGAAAAAAGCGTTATGCCCCCTCATTAGGGTATGTTGTACCAATTTATTCAATAAGCTGGGTGCCGAATGAAGTCCAAAGAAGGAATTTATTTGATGAATTATATTTTTACATTCTAACTTGAAATTCATTGTAGAATATTTGACTTACCTTTTTTATGAAATAAATAATTCAACCATTATAAATGTTTTATTTTCAATAATTATGCAAATAATCAACATGATTTTCATCACAAGAACTAATATATATATATATATATATATATACTATATATATATATATATATATATATATATATATATATACATACACAGCCATCGCACACAACACGCCATTGATATTCAATAATTATATTATACAACAATAAAGAAATCATATTTCCTAAGTACAATGATCACCAAGACTATTTGGTAAACTATAAAATGAAAAAACATTAAACCAAAAAAGAAAAAAAAATACTGAAGATGCCCCTGGCCAGGGTGAAACATCTATAACACTAATTTAAGTTTGATTTCAAAAAAAGAATCCCAAGCACTTCCTACCAAAAATATATATGTGTATAGATAGGATTGTCGGAAGAGGACAAATGACAAACTTCCTAATTATTGGCCAGCGTTTCATTTATTTACGTATAAACTTCATCAGGGACTAAAAAGACAACCAGTTGTAAGGATGTAAGAAAAAGGAATTTTAAAACAGTTGAAATAAGGTCAAGTTAGTTAGTCATCAGAATAAAAAATATGGAATTTTTTTTATCAATTTTTATTTCCCCATAAAGTTGTTTGAAATAGAAATTTAACAGAATTTTTAAACAATGATACCTCAACTAGAATCTCATGTGAAAAACAATACTAACATATATTTGTATGTGAACGTATATATAAAAACACATAGTTTCCAAAAATGGTTTAACGTGATATGAAAGGACACATTCGCAACAGGGTCTTACGATGAGGAAACAACACTACATGTCGTAAAAACAATTGTCAACTGGGTGTGATGAGACTCTGCAGGGCTCAGCTGGCTTATTAGTTGGTGGCATCCGAAATGCTTTTCTACCTATTGATGTAACTTCCTCAGTTATCAGTATTTCTATAGGTATGATGGTTCACCTTTCCAATGATTAAGATGTGAGAATTTATCTGCTTAACATATATTCTTTTCCCCCATCCACAAGTTGCTAGATTGTAGGCTTCTAAACTCTTATATGCTTTCATTTCAGTCATTGTGAAAGCACTCTTCGTTTCCACTAAATAATTTACTATATCAGGATACATTACTTTGGGAAAAAGTGAAATATCTGTTGATAATTCTTCAGTTTTCAGAAGATAGGGATCAATGCCCAATACTGCAATTTTCTCTTTATACCGTTCTCGGTGAACATCATCTAAACTTGAATAATATTTTGTCAGGTCCATTGTCACAATATTTCACTCGAAACACAATAAAAACAGTAAAAATGTCGAATAAACGTTCTTTACAAGAGTAAACAAAGCCAAAATGTGAGGTTGTTTTACCTCCAATGTCAACCATCTGTCAAATCTGCACGAAACCAATGCACATGGAGTTGTGTTAATAACTGCAAGGACCGTAGTACCGCAGTGGCGCTAAGTATTTAGACAAATCCTCATCTGGGCCATATTTTCATGAGCTCCACCACACCTTCATAGGTCAAGTCTATCTCCATATTCCCATTGTTTTACATCTGCTAATTTTGGTGGTTAAATGGTTGAGGCTCCTTCCTCAATGTTGTACACAGTAAGCTACCACCTAGGGGAAGGCTATCTCTGGAGTCTACGTGTAATTTCCTCCCTCTGGCAAAACACATCCTTCAAGTGGAGTAACCAAAGTAAATAATTTTGTTTTAGATTGACAGCGATCTAGCCATATACATAGAGCGGCGCGGATCTATGACTTGCTTCTAGGTCCCCAGAACCCAAAAATTCATTTATATTTCTGAACTGATTGGAATTAATTAAAATATGTTTTTCTTATATCGTGGTTGAGTTCAAATTAAATAAAATTATAAAATTTCTTTTTTTTACCGATATTGGCAAACTATTTGTTATTTTGTGGAGCATTCATATTGAGAAATGCTAATTCATCGAACTTTTTCATGAAAACATTGAAGAGATCTATAAAACCACAGCTGGCAATAACAATACCAAAAAATATTTCTACTACATTTTCCACGAGATATAATAGATGATGTAGAGATTCACGGTAGAGCTAACAAATAAAACATATAACTTATACTAGTTTCCAGAAGGAGTTTAAAGAGGAAACTTTATTGTCAATTATTTCTGGCTTCTCTATCACTCTCGTGATTTGACAAATCCTGTAAAGTTTTCATATCACTCTCGTGATTTGACAGATCCTGTAAAGTTTTCATATAATTCGGAAAGAAAAAAGTTTCTTCTGCCCCTTTCTCAATCCTTTAGAGTCGAAATTTCAAAAATTACTTTGAGTGCCCACACCATGGTGGACACAATATGCTGTCATATTCCATCCTGTAATGTAATTATGAGTCACAAAAATTATAATACTTGAAATTCCTTTCGGAGGATTTGTGTTAGATGAAATATCAGTTATCGAACCACATGCGTTATAAATAGCTAACGATAAATGTGTTTAAAAAACAATGAATCCATTTGAATACACTGTTATTATGGGGGACAGTCTGCGTCTTACTGATTTACAATAATTCACTGTATTCGATCGTGACTGGCAAATTACGCGAAATGATCCGCAATTAATCAAATGTAACAATAAGACTGTTATTATTTTTATCATTAGCAAAATATCTTCAATAGGAATAATAAAGCTATTATATGAATGAAAGCAATTGGTATGTTCTTTATTCTTTGACTTTTGATTGAATAATGAATACCTTGAGTTGTCAGCTGTGACCTGACATCGAAAATAAGTGGTCATCAGATTTATCGGAAACGCTCAGAGATACAGAATTAATAATCGATACTCTTCGATAAACACAGAACTAGATTTCACAGAGCTTTGCAGCTAATCGTAAAGATAAAAAAGTAGCATTGTATCCATTCTACAAATTCCAGGAAATGCGAAAAAAAGATACGTGGTTGAAAAAAATATACTACGAGGGGGTGATCTGGACAACCTCATTAAAATCCCGAATTTCAATAACACTCGAAAAGAGTCAAGAACAAAAAACATATAAGCCCATTATATGAATATAACTTGAGCATACAAAAGCGTATTTCCAGCCTACATTTAAAAAATATAACAGGCCCTACAAAAGACACCTATTGTAGTCTGGTATTAATAAGTTCAAGAGATTTATACTTTCGTACCTTCGGATACCTCGTAACGAGACATTAACGGGCCAGAAGGAGACAGGAGACATGACGGGGGTTGAATCTCAGACGGTGTAGGTGTAGATGAATGAAATTATAGTATATGAATCAGTGTTTAGGCGTGGTAGTACACCAGAAAGTCAAGAGTTAGATGGTTAATTCTTACTAAAACACAATAATACCCTCTGTCATTAGTATCCATCAAGGTACAAAAATATATGGCGAACTATAATTCATTATGATACAATGATTCGCGGGCAAAGACGATACCAAAAGTGTCCGAGAGAATCCATGAATTGAAAGTAATTATCCATAGACACACAGCAATGAATGGAATTTCATCAATTTGTTTCAATATTTGACGACATGAAAAAATAAAAAAGCGACCGAAAAATGTTACAAAGGCAGAAAAACACAACATAAATAGATTTGATGATTTCCAGTGAATGCGAACAATAAAAAAATACTTACAATCCAAAAATTTCGGTTGAAATTTCTTTTTTCAGTTTGTGAACTGGCATTGAGTAGTTTTCAAATGCATATAAGCTAGTACAGATGGGCCACCTATTGCTAATTATTTCACTCTATTTTCGTAAAATTTGGCTGATTATTACAAAATTATTATGAATTGGTACAGCAAAATTTTTCTAAAATATTTAAAAAAATTCCAATTTAACCTTCAGAGTAATATTTATTTCTGCTAGATATTTTTTTTTTCAATATGCTTGTCATTGCAATATATACATGGTGTGCAGAAATTTTGCAGGGAAAATTGGAAATGAAGAAAACTCTGCACTGGATTTACACAGCGGTAGTGAAACCAATCATCATTAATGGGAAAGTGGCATGGGGTGAAATAACTAATTTAACCACCACGAGAATCAATTTCTCTAATATACAAATATTAGGCCGTGTATGCATAATGAGTGCAATGAGAACGTACCCAACGGCTGCTATGGAGGTGGCCCTGGACCTCAACTTCCCTAGACATCCTAATGGAGAGTGTGGCGACAAAAAACCGCACATGGAATGCCCCTTGACGCCAAAAAAGTCAAACAATTTACAACAAAGCTGAGCAGCAAAAATGAGTGGGGCCAAATCAGCAAATAGTACAGGAATGGGAGTATATTGGCCCATAACCCAAGCATTTTTCAAGCAGAAATACTACCGCAGACAAGAGATCATCATCTTGTTTGGCTGCTTAGGAAAACTAAACGAACTATGCAGGCAAAACAAGGTCACCCCGTGGGTTCCGGGGCACACTAGAGTGAAAAGAAATGAAATAGCAGATAAACGAAAAAAATCTTGGGACCTGAACACTTTTGCGGGATAAACAATGATTGAACATTCAAGAGAAGTAAAAAGTGAAGTGGTCCACGAGAAATCCAAATATTGGAAAGATCTACAAGGAATTATAGAAGGTTCTTCTAGGAATTCACCACCAGAAGAGATCTACCTAATACATCACCCTAAGCAATAAAAAACTTCGCATACTAATAGGAATCCTAACAGGCCACTGCCGACTGAAAGGACACCTGAAGAAACTAGGATTAATAGAGGAAGCAGAGTGCAGATTCCAGGAGGGGGACGAAACCTCTATCCTCATTCTCTCAGCCTGCTTAGCATTGCGCAACTCTAGGGTACTACACCTGGAAGCATATGAAATAGAAGAGGGAAATTCACCCTTCTTGAAGCCATTCCACATCCGTGACTTCCGAAAGCCGGCGTCTCACGGCGCGAGACTTGACGAGCATGGCTCGAGGCTTGGATTGTGCTCGGTGCACAGGAGTGAGGTTTGTGCAATCTCCTGCTTGATCGGTCTCACGTCGTGTATAATTCCACCGACTCGTCGTCTAGCAGTGGCTATAAGTTGGTACACGAGCCTAGGAAGGGATACATTGTGCAATTCACTAGCTGTAGATAGCGCCGATTAGAGGATAGTGCACACGCTATGCTTTTATATATAAAAAAATTTCTCGTATAAATCTGAGAATTCAATAATTGGTTCTGAATTCCATTCCATGTTAATACATAATAATAAAAACAACACTCAACTATACTCTGCCACCACCAAACTTCCTCTCCGAAGTGACCGGGCTCCCGTCGTAGCCAACTCTGTGGACAGACTCGCGCCGTGTTACCGCTCAACAAGCCATACAACACGAGCCAGCTAGTCGAGCCTCGCGCCTTTGATGTTTGAGAATTCACCAACATTTCATGGGAACGGTCGAGCCACCTCGAGCTTACGCTTGATAAGACTCGATCCTCCGCGAGTCGACCGTTCTCACGACGCGAGACTCGACAATCCCTAAGCTGAGCTCGTCAAATCTCGCGCCGTGCGACACCAGCTTTAGGAGAATAAGACTAGCAGATCAGCTATAAACGTCGAGAAATCCTCAACCGTATAGAAAGAAAAGGGAGCAGAAAAGGTCGCAGTGTACGTATCTCTTTTAACCACATACAAATTGCAATGAAAATTCCACACCTCTAGTTTGCAGCCACTCAAATGCCGTTATTTCGAAACGTTACCATAGCAACAACAAAAAATCCGAAAATTTTAATAAATGCCGCTACCACCAATGGCAATTTTCAACTTATGTAGATTAACAAATTTCTCTTTTTAATTTATATCATTCCATAAATTAGGATGGAAAAAATAAAAATCATTTTTGAAGTTTATTCTAGATGATTATAATTATAATACTTTTTTATTATATTGGTCCGGAATCGCTGATGGTAATAGCGGCAATTATTTCACCGTCAATTATTGGTGAATGTTTGCCCCGCATATATTGTCACACTGAGAAGTATACCCTTCACGGATGGATATTATTTTTTTAGTTAGAATTCAATAGAAATACTACCTACCTAGTGGTCTCGTCATCACACAAATTTTAATATATCTTCGCCAGTCATGGTCCCGAGAACCCAAAAAATACATTCAGTTCAAATACATATATATATATATATATATATATATATATATATGTGTGTGTGTGTGTGTATACAGTGCGTCTCAAAAGTCCCCTCCACCCCTCTTATTTTTGGAACGATTATACATAAACAAGTTAAATTTGGAAACTGAATATTAAAGGTTGTAAACTTCCCTACTAGTGATGATAGATGACGAAATCGTCAAAGATGACGTCACAAGGCCATTGTGACCAATAATTTTAAATGGAACTCTACGGCAAGCGACACCTCTTTTAAAAGGTATCGAAAAAACCTATTCAATGATACTAATTTTGTTGGTGTTTATGGCAGTTTTGGCAACTCGCTTTTAAAAAACGCAAAGCTGTGATGAATTAAATCAGTTAATACTAAAATTCCAAATTCAAGCTCCGCCTCTGGATAGTTGTCAAATAAGCTGACGTTTTTGTTAGTCTCCCTAATTCGACGTTTTTGTAATTGTCCAAGTTTTTGTACATTTAATAATTTGTGTATATTGTTGATCGAACGTTTTAACTGTTTTAGCAGCTTTTGGTACTTTTAATATTTTTGTACATTTTAATAATTTGTTAAACTGTTGTGAGCCGAACGTTTAAGTGCTTCAAGAAGCGAAATGGTACGTGCTTTAGGTGATAAAGTAGCAGCGATCCTAATTCTTGGTGGAACTGGACAAAATATTCATGCAGCAGAACGCATTTTTAATGAGAGGTTTCCCGATCGCCCCGTTTCGAGGACTTATTTAAGGGAGTTTCTCCGTAAGTTTGAAACAACGGGTAGTATTAATGATGCGAAACGATCTGGCAGACCACAAATTTCTGATGAGAAAAAAATTGATATACTGGCAGAAGTAATAGTTGATCCTACTTCTTCAACAACTCACGTTGCATCTACCTGTGAAGTCAGTCGAAGTACAGTACACAGGATGTTGAAAAAAAACAAATTTCATCCACACAAATTAAAAATGGTTCATCAACTCTCAGACGACGACCCAGACCAAAGACTAGAATTTTGTGAAAATATGGAAACTAAAATTAACCAACAGCCAGACTATGTCAAAACAATTTGTTTTAGTGATGAAAGTACTTTCTATCTAAATGGAAATGTAAATACACAGAATGTGAGGTATTGAAGTGACGCAAATCCTCACCTGTTTCATGAAACACATACCCAATTTACCCAGTAGGTGAATGTTGGGGCAGGTATCCTGGGAAACCACATCGTTGGGCCTCTTTTTTTAAATATTAATTCAACTGGTGAGGTTTATCTGGAGCTGTTGCAAAACGCAATAGAACCGGTAATCCTTGAAATTTTGGAAGATAATCGAGATGAATTCGGCAATTCGGAAATAACATTCCAACAGGATGGTGCTCCTCCATACTATTACGGTGCAGTAAGACGGTATTTGGATGAGGAGTATCGTGGTAGATGGATTGGACGACGAGGTTCAACGGAATGGCCAGCTCGATCACCAGACCTCACTCCTTTGGATTTTTTTCTGTGGGGGTACCTTAAATCGAAGGTTTACGCCACTGAACCTGACAATATTGACGTTTTCAAACAACGTATTGTTGCAGAATGTGAGGCTGTTTCCGCAGACACATTTGCAAAAGTACGAGAAGAGTTTAAAAATAGGATATTTCACTGTCAGGAAGTAAATGGAGGTCACTTCGAGCAATTTCTTTAAGTAGATACTGATTCTTAAATCTGTAATCAATATCATACTGAATGGAATTTAAATTTTAAATTTAACTAATGAGCCATTAAAACTGCCATAAACACAAACAAAATTAGTATCATTGAATAGGTTTTTTCGATACCTTTTAAAAGAGGTGTCGCTTGCCGTAGGGTTCCATTTAAAATTATTGGTCACAATGGTCTTGTGACGTCATCTAGCATCACTAGTAGGGAAGTTTACAACCTTTAATATTCAGTTTCCAAATTTCACTTGTTTATGTATAATCGTTCCAAAAATAAGAGGGGGGAGCGGACTTTTGAGAAGCACTGTACAAATATGCCGCCAATAAAAACAATATCGTCGTTGTCCTGTTCTGGAATGTGACAGATATGCTGATCAGATAAGCACTGATTAAAAACAGTTCCAGGGCGTAGTGACAATTCTTTTAACGTTTCGCCTATTTCGAAGCAAGTTTTCGATGAATTCAATAGAATAGTTTTTCCATGCAAATTGACTACAGTTTTCTCAATGTGGGTATTGGTGACAGGGAGCCTTCGATATATTTCACCAGGGGTTCTTATATGCGCCATCCCGACGATGACCAAACATCTCGATCCACTGCCTGTCCAGGAACGTATCGTTCGGCGTTTCCAAAAACGTTCGTCATCGACACTGAATCACCCTTCACTCTCGGTCAATATGCAAAATAAGTACAGATATAGATCACCCATTATGACATACACGGGGGTTCAACTGTATTACTCGAACGCCACCCTCATATACTAGCGAATATCAAAGACAAAACAATGTTCTTGTAGTGTCTATATTGTTGGAGCTTTGATGGGAATTTATTGCGGCACTGTCACGAAATAAATCCTAAGAGTAATATTTTTAAATATATCCATTGTACGCGCGATATTGGTAGCAGGGGTTCGCGCAAAGCAGTGGGGTGGTTTTTCACTGTGAATATTTAATACGCCACGAAAATGAATATGGAAACCGATAAATTCTCGTGGTTCATCCAATACACATTCAAGGTCGCATATCGAATCATAATCACGAGAACAATATTCATATAGAACTGTTTTAAGTCAGTGATTTTTTCATGAAACCACAGTACGTTTCATCACTCTGTGAAATATGCTGATTTTATGACGTTCAGGTGGACAAAGTATTTTTCAATACTGGACCAATCAATAGAGATTTTTTCGTCACAAAAATACTACCACGGAACCGACTGCGCCATCATACGAAAAACGGTCCGTAGTTATATCCAGTTATGTTTCCTACTCGCAAGTGTCATTGCTAAATTTGTTATAAACATTTAAATGCAAAAAATCTTTTGTTTTTGTTTTTTGCTTGTAAAATGTAAACTAATGAAGCAATCTAGATACCTGACAAGTTGTAGAGAATCAAAATTCAAAGAAAATGAGCCTCAGCACGACTCGATCGAATTATTAGTAACGGAGAAAAACTGGGAAAAACCAGAAAAAATCAGCGTTTTTTTAAAAATTCATTACTCCGCCACTTTTTGAGATGCAGTGCAGGCTTTCCACGACATAGTAGTGATTGATATGTACTTTGTGTGTGCGAAATTGAGGCGCTGTCGGATCATTAGTTTTGGCATAATTGCAATATACATTTTTAACGCATTTTATTACAGCAGACCTGGATGCTCCATAGTTGGTCCGATTTCAATTTTTCTAAAAGATTTTGAGAGAAAAAGTATAATACTACGAAACGCCTATTCTCATTTTGCGTTTAAATGCTGCGAAGTAGGTGAGAAACACTTGCAAACACGACTGAAAGCGGGCGAGTGCATAAAAGCGGCTCAGGAGTGGGGGTAGAGCAGCAGATTCAGCGCGTTTGTATTACTATACGTACGCTTCCCACGCGACTGCTGCTCTACCCCCACTACTCAGCCGCTTTCACGCACTCGCCAATTATTTCTCACCTATTATGCAGCATTTCAATGCAAAATGAGAATATACGTTTTGTAGTACTATACTTCTACTCTCAAAATGTTTTTGAAAAATTGAAATCGGA
Source organism: Gonioctena quinquepunctata (assembly GCA_018342105.1). Lineage (NCBI taxonomy): Eukaryota > Metazoa > Arthropoda > Insecta > Coleoptera > Chrysomelidae > Gonioctena > Gonioctena quinquepunctata. Next base: position 423,560 of record JAFIRS010000230.1, on the reverse strand, counting down.
CCTCCTATGGAGCATCCAGGTCTGCTGCAATAAATTCAGATTGCAATTATGCCAATCCGATAGCGCCACAAGTACTTATTAATCACTACTATGTCGTGGAAAATTGTTTTTTTTTAACCGCCAACTCAGTTGCAACGCAACCCTCGAAAGTCAGAGACATGTGTGAGTTAAGAAGACGGGGACCTTAGCTTTTTAAGTGACATCTGCACCTGCACTACAAAGTGGTGGAGTAATGTTTTTTTTTAAACGCTGATATTTTCTGGTTTTTTTTGTTTTCCTTCTTTACAATAATTCGACAACTTGACCATTGAGGGCATCTAGATTGCTTCATTAGTTTTCATGTTACAAGCAAAAAACGAAAAAAAAAGATATTTTGCATTTATATGTTCATAACAAATCTAGCAATGACACTTGCGAGTAGGAAACATATGTATGTTGGCACAGTCGGTTTCTTGGTAGTATTTTTGTCACAGAATCAATAGAGTAGAAAATCTCTATTGATGGGCCTAAACATTTAAGAATAGGCAAGCGCTCGTTTACCTATCGTCGTATCCGAGCAAGGGACAGAATCATATAGATCTGCATAATTGGAAAATTTACATTCTACGGACTGGCGAAAAAGCCAAATATAATATAAAGCCAATTTCGAGTTTCCAAAAAAATAATTTGGTTAAGGAAAATTTGTACTTGAATTGAATTGAGGTTTCCATAGAAATTCTGGTGGTATATACCATGAAACTGAAACATCCAAATTTTGGAGGAGCAACGGAAAATTATCAAGAAAATAAGATGAGGTAAGCAGAACATCTTCAAAAACTTAGCCCCTTTGAAGACAAGGGAATCGCCATATGAATGTGGTGATCATTTTTACAACGTTCTACCATCGAACATTCTTCAAACTCTAACATTAACAGAACCATAGACATTATTATTCGCATCCAAAAAATTGACCATACAATTAGATTCCAATCTATTGCTATTTATAACAGCTTTTTGATATTAATTTTTATGCGTTTATCCAACAGTAATATATCCCATAACCAAAATTATTTATGAAATAAAATTATTACCTACCGCCATTTACTGAAATATCCACTTTCAACTTGAAACATATAACTTTTCTTTATTCTAATAATCAGGATAAAAAGATCTCAGGAGTTCCAGAAAAATATATTCCATATACAGACCAGAATTACAATTATTTTCTTGTTCCTTGAAAAAAACACTACCTACTCGTTAAATCATTATTCAAATATTGATGTAAGTATATAAATATATTTCCTTTATTTAGCAATATATCAAAATAATTGAACGCTAATCTATTACAATCGTGCCTACTAATCCATTCTATTCTGTTATTAGGAGAAAATCTCAATCCAAATCCGAGTTGATTAGTAAATTAAACCGATTTCTTTCGCTTCAGTTTCGTGGTTTTTAAAAGTAATCTACTTTAAATTTTAATGATGACGAAGTTAAGGAGAATCTGCTGTCGATTTTCGAATACTCTCCACTCCGCAGCGTTGTTTAATTACTATAACTTTTAGGGAAAGCCAATCCTCATTTGGAGAAAAACGTATAACTTAATTAGATATCCTCTAATTAACTAAGTGGCGCCGGATTCCTCACCCATCTTCATCCAACGTATCGGTATTGGTGGATTACAGAAGAAGATGACATTTGCTCGAACTGAACTCCGCTGGCATTATTCAGAAATACAAAAATATCTCTATTTGTAACGCGAAAAAAATGCTTATGTAATCAAGCAAAATAATTCCAATTAACAACTCAAAATTATTTAAGTCCGCGTGATTTTAAAAATTGTTAGATTGTGGAAAAGATTCATTTCAATCAGGAAAACAACTTATTTTTGGCATTTTGAATAATAATTCGGTAATAAGATACTTTGATTCATTTAGTGAAATTCTACACATAAAAATAGATTTCTTCTCAAAATATTTCCATATATATTACACCTAATTTGAAGTTATGGTAAATTGGGCGGTATAGAAGAATTCACTAAGTTCGAAGATGCTTATTACGTCACGAGCTACATATTGCTCTTAACTGTCTCCCTAGAGACTTCGAAAAAAATTTATCGACCGGGACTATATAAGCAGAAAGATCAAATTAATATGTTGCAGGTCCTTTCAAAACCATTTCAAACTACATTAATTTCCAAGGGATGTCCTTGCAGTTTCAAAAATCGCATTGTATATCTCCTCACCATATCCTCTGCCAAAATTTCCGTTTTCGAGGGGCTTTAGTGATCTGAAATATATCTCCATTATATTATTTACGGATGTGGTGTTTATCACCTATTTATTTTGGAATTCGAATCGTTAAATGATCCTCGAGTTTTCAAGTAAAGCGGCGAATGATTCAATTCAGGTATTCTCATAAAATCAAGAAAGGTTCTAGTGGAATAGTGGTTAGGTAACCAGACTGTCACACGAAAGGATCGGGTTCGATTTCTAGGAGTGAACCTTTTTTGTCAAAATCAGTTCCAGAAACAAAAATATTTTCTTTCATAGTGAAATTTTTTATTATATTTTAAGTTTTTGAGTGAGTTCAAGAGCACTGAATAATCATTATGAATGAATGAATCTGTAAAACGATTCCTTCGATTTTGGGACGAGAAGAATTGTTGAAAATATAACTTGAATTTTTGTAATTTTATTCAGTTTTAAATGTAAATCGGGAAATATTCTCATCAAATATCATTCGTGCTAGAGGATTGTATCGCATTTTTTTCATTTTCTCTCAACCATTATGCCTCTAGGAAATGTAACTCGTGCAATTTGCGGTCTTATTACCAAAGATTAAACCACTCAAGTTTAGCTTTCGTGGTTTTATCATATAATAAGGCAGCAAATCGCACTTAGTAAAATTCCCAGGCAAAATGCTTTCTGGAAAATTTTAAAAAATTTGAGCGAGAAAACCCCTAAAAAAAATGTTTACCTACCCCCTCCAGAAAAGTTGCCTAGATCCGCCCTTGCATATTACCCTCGATAAACTGTCGTATTGACTCAAAACATTGTTTTTTTTTTATTATGACATCTAAGAATAAAGGAAGTTGGTTAACTCCCATTCTGATTCTGAGGTTAATTTGATTGTTGGTTCCTGTTCATTCATATAAAAAGGGCCCAAGTTATCTTTACTCCGATTCTACTTGGCAAAAACATATCTTCATTATAAATGTTCCATGAATATATTGCTCAAATAGGAGACATCCCGAACTACTATTGATAGGATTCGTTTTTGAACTGAAAATATGTTTTTTTTTCTCAGAGTTTGAGGAGTTCAATTATTGTATTGACATCCATTTTTGTTCTGATGTTTATTATGAATCTTTACAATCTGGTTTTGATATTTCCCAGAGTTTTTTCGATTGGTAGTTACCAAACGAATCTATAATTCATTTAGTTTTTCTATGGAATATATGGCATTTTTTATTATTCAAACGATTTTTTTATATTTTTTTAAAATTACTAATTAATTTTTTTTCAAATACCAATTTTTTTAATTCCTAATCTAGTTCTGTTCTGAGTATACTACACGCTTTTGACATTCCATACATTTCAAGAAATAATCAGGAAAATATCTTATTTGATCATTTCACAAATAACATTATTTTCGTTTTTTTTCATATTTTATTGGTAGTTTCCAATTTTTATAGATTTAAGCAATTAATTAAATAGTTCGAGATATGTCAAACTAAACAATTAGCCATTTGAGTTAAGGATGAAAGGACTTTTCTGTCCTTTGTGTCGGCAGGAAGCGGGACAAAAGATCCACGATTTCTTTTGAAATTTCGCGCGGTTTTTTACACGGCAAGCGTGACCTGACATTCCAATTTATATTAAAAAGCTATTTCAATGGACTTTTGAATTGAATCATACAAGAGATTTTAATGGGCACCAAAATGTGTAGGAGTGTAGGGTGATGTAGTTCTTTTGTTTTTCGGGTAGTTTATTGTCAATCGTTTGCATAGCACGTTCGATGTGACATTTAATACTTTTCATTGGGGCATTTACTTTTCGTTTTTCTCATATTTAATTGAGTAAAATGGAAATAAATGCAGCGGATATCCTTTGTAATTATACTAAAAGAAATCCCACAGGGTTCAAACGAAATACTCGTATCGATAAACATGTCTCAGTCAAACGAAGTGTATTACAGAGACAACACATGTTTCTCCAACGTATATTGGTCTCCCAGTCATCAATATATATTTTTTGCCAGGGAACATCTGGAAATACTGTCTATAAGTGTATAGGCGCTTATTGAAAGAGCGGAAATTGTATTTAAATCATTATAAACGACTGTCTGAGAGATTTTTTTCTGTTAAAAAAACGAAACTCAAATGATTATTCTAACAGCATGATCTAATTTCAACTACTCTCTCAACGGTTATTTCAGGGAATGTCCTTTTATTTACGAATATTTCTCGTAATAAGCATTGAAAGTTCGTTTGTTTGGAATCGGTTGTGTTTTGTTATACAGCTGAAAAGTGCCGCGAAAATGGCTTTTACGATGCTCGTGTATTGACAGTGGAAATCAATTGATGGCATATTCGTTTGTTTCATGAACAGGTGTTCGTCAATTGTTTCATATTTCTACGTCAGCTGCCACGGCTGATGTGATCGTCAGGTGCCACCAATATGAAATACATTTCACAGAATGATTTTGTTCTACATGTTGTCCACAGATACTCTTTCTTCATATTGATGTTGAAAGCGCAATATTTTCCCATTTAAATTTTATTGGACTAGATGTACTGACAGGAGGGACATCGAAACATTTTTGAGACATAAGCCAAATATTATGCGAAGTCATTAAAATAGAAAATATTTATCTTTGGATACATTCGACCTGAATATTAATCACCACTTCAATGTTTTGTAACGAAACTATTGCAATGATTTCCAAGAAACGTTATGTTTATTTTATTGAAATATAGCAATGTTTTGAATGTTAAATAGACATTATTCGTTCAAGGTCATGAATATATTTCGAATGAAAACTTCAAAAGTGCAGCTTGAAATCTGTCGTTGTGTCTAACATCTGACTACTGAAATTTCTACTCGTACCCAGTGAAGTATGAAAATACTAACTGGTACAAAGAAGTATTATTCAACCAGTCATCATTGTGTAATATGAACCTCCAGCAGAAACCTGAACACCTGTACATGAATATTTTTTGGATCTCCCTATATGCTTCTTTTCCCTATTAGATGGACTAAAATATGTTCCAGACAAAAAATACCCCATGCGTGGTTTATACAGACAAAAAGAAGCAATAAACATATCATTTCTTAATACAAGCCATATGGCTCCGATCACTTCAACGCCGAGACAAACTTTCGAAGACTTATTGGTTATTTATTAATAAAAAACTACCCTCTTTATATTTCAAACATAGCCATGTGGTACACAAATAGCTTCTTCGGAAATACTCGACAACCCAATCAAATGTTTCATCCAACTTTTTAAGCGTTTTAACATTTTAGAGAAAACGCCAATGAAGCGAAGAATCAGACTTTCATTATCGAATTCATCATAGAAATCACAAGTCACTTAATAGGAGCTAACATAATTCGAATATTTTTCCGAAACCACCAACAATCGATTGGTGTTTTTTTTCAATAGTTAACACACTAATTTATAATTTTTTTTTATTCATTATAACCTCCTTCATGATTCACATTATTTTTATTATATTATAATTGAGACGTTTCATGTGTATTTTCACCTGATAATAAGGGTTTTCAGTTACAAAACCGAGATAGGTTTCGTTTTCGTCAACACTGTATAACCGTCGTTAAATAATTCCCATAAAACATGAGTACATGACAAAATAACAATGAGATGAAAACAATTTCTTATATTACTTGATAATATTATGATTCGCTTTGCAAGATTTGCAATTACCGAGAATATTTTTATCGCACTCCTTACATTGGATCCTACTATGTAAGCTTAATTTCCTATGAGAAAAAACTATAAACACTATTAAGCAGAAATGATTTCGATAAGGAATAGTGATAATTTTTGGTTTAATGTTACAAATTATTTAGAATTTCCACAGCAGAGTAAAATTGGTCTCTGGGGGATTTCAAGAAAAAACTATTTGATCATTTTCAAAAACCATCCTCATATTGAAAAAAATTGTCTCTAGTTCCAATTATCCTTATAAGAAACATATTTGCGGCAATGGGGAATTGATGTATCTATCTATCTATTAGTCTTCAACCGACGAAACCAAAAAGGAGGAGGTTCTGTAGTCGACCTGTATATTTTTTTTTCCATAATTTTTTTGTATGTATGATCACGCATTACTTTTTACTGATACGTCCGATTCCGATAATTCTTTTTTCAGTGGATAGGGTGTACTTCGAATTTGGTCCCATTTGAATTTAAAAGATGAAATCCACCCCTAAGGGTAGCAAAATGAAGGATATTGATCACTCACCCTCTGAATTCTGGTCCGTTAACCGATTCTATCAGGCATAACTTTGTACTGGGTTCTTCGATTTGGATGATTCTTTCTTTAATAGAAAGGGTATACCTTATATTTGGATTTCGAAAGGAATTAGCCTCCCTTACGGGTATAAAAATAGGGGATAATTGATTTTTCAACATGAACATTGGCACACACATACGTAGCTGACAATGACAGATCGCTACTGTCATTATTTTTGTTTCACATCCGTCACAATCATTATATTCTATGAGAGGATGGAATGATATACAAAGTGATGGAATAAACCAACCAGAACAACAAATAGTAAAAGTTGATAATCATATTATTTAACTTGTAATAGTTGAAGTAAGGTGGGTAAGTAAGTATTTTGGAAGTAACAAAAAACAGGTAGGTAAGTAATTGGTAGATTTTGGCCAAGTAATCAAAAAACAGGTAGGTAGTAATTGGTAGATTTTAGCCACAAAAAATTGAAAAATAAAAACTTTTTAACAAAAAATTAAACCGACGAAATACGGAACTGATAATTGAGCTCCTAAACTAATGTAAGTAACTGATTTTGAGTCGGCGCCAAACAAACTAGCAATTGAATTAGGTGAAGCGTAAAATGATGGCAGCGAGATGCACGGCTGCGTTTTGATGACTTCTTTCATAGAAAATGATCTTCGATAATTGTTTGTTTGGCGCCGACTCAAAATCAGTTACTTACATTAGTTTAGGTGCTCAATTATCATTCAGACTAAGAAGGTTTATTTTATTTTTTGCTTTTCAGTTGATTTTTTCGTCGGTTTAATTTTTTGTTGAAAAGTTTTTTTTAAATTGGTCAATTTCTCCTAACGGAGAATGAAGAGGTTTCACAAAGCTATTTTTATTAGACAATTTTCGGCATGAATACCTATATTTAAACCTAGGCAAATACAGACCACTTGCAGAAAGTCTAGTCATTTTTTCTAAAAAACAATAACAATTGGATGATTTCATCAAATACCGACTCCTAAATTCTAGGAAGTCACATCCATCGTTGAAACGGAACGCAATTTAGGTCACAGTCGGAGACTAATAATAATATATTTCTAATAATTTGATATTCCAAACGTGCGATAAAGTTCAACATGGTATAGCTATCACATTTTATCGACGGATATGAATATCAAGAAAATCGTGAGGTATGCTTCATACACATTCATTGTATTGTTCATATTCTTGTCGAATTGATCGATTTTTTTATACCGTGCCCATCAGATTTTCTCCATTTTTGTTTTGTTTTTGGAGAGAAGGCTTTTCAAATAATCAGGGGTGTCGAATTGATATTTGGCAAAAGTTTCTTCTTTTGTCGAAATACGTTTTCTAGGCAATAGGGATCTGAATCTTCAATAACAATTAACAAAGATAAACGTTGTAGTAGTTGTAAAGTGAAAAGTATGCTGAAGAATTTTAAATTGATTCGAGTTTGAATACAATAATTGCAATATTTTCATCCATTGTATTGTTCATATTCTTGTCGAATTGATCGATTTTTTTATATTGTGCCCATCAGATTTTCTCCATTTTTTTATTTTTTGTATAGAAGGCTTTTCAAATAATTAGGGGTGTCGAATTGATATTTGGCAAAAGTTTCTTCTTTTGTCGAAATACTTTTTCTAGGAAATAGGGATCTGAATCTTCATTAACAATTAACAAAGATAAACGTTGTAGTAGTTGTAAAGTAAAAAGTATGCTGAAGAATTTTAAATTAATTTGAGTTCGAATACAGTAATTGCAATTTTCGGAAAACACAATCGTGATCAAAATTGATGAACCAAACCCACCTTGATGAAGAACCATTCGTCGGATCTTCAATTAGCAAATATCTATGCCATAGAGGGGCAGAAGCAGTAGGTAAAACGAAAATCTAAGGTAGAGAGGTATCGGAAGAAGGAAATTCCACATCCGCATCTGGAAATCGGAATTATCACTAATTTTATTGAATTAACGTCGAGAGATACGGCACAACCTGAAAATCTAATAATAAACTAGAATCTGAAGTTGCAATTAATGGAGTACTATGGGAGAATATTCCAATATAAATTCCTTTTAATTAGATATACGGTTCAGATATTCATCAAGATCTTTGATTGTACAACCCTTTTCACTTGACGAAATCACGGAAAAAATACGGTTAATCACACGCTAGAAATGGCAAAAGGATCGGGAGTCATAACGAATATCTGAAGCCGCATTTGATCGTCGTTGAAAGTCTATTCACAGTGCAACAGTCGGATGGTATAATGGAAATGATAAAAAATTATCCGTTCAGCATTCTAACTAGGTCCCTCTCTCTCTAACACTCTTTGATCCCGGAAGAGGTTTCCCTCGTAATTTGTCGCTGTTTACATTTTACTAATGAGGGTTGTGAATCAATCATTTCAGAATATCAGATATTGGAGACATTTTTTAGGGGACAAATTTCTTTGACCAATAGCTTGACAATTTCGATGAGTTGCAAATGAGTTATCAATAATTAATAATAATTAAATTTGAAACTTCTGAATGAAATGAATTTCAAATAAAATCCGAATAAAACTTTTTGTTCCTTAAAAAATTCGCCCTAACTCGTCCTATCGTACTGGTTATATTGAGACATTTCCCACATATTCTTGGAATCATCTACCGAAGCCTTACAGAATTGATATCTGTTGTAAGGTACGCACATTTTCTTATAGTTTGAGATTATTTTTCATACCTTCGAAAATAGTTTTAAAGTTATTTGGTGTGTTTTGATAAGAAAATGTTTTTTTGAAACCCTATGCTCTGCATAGTTAAAAAAGAATTTGGAATGGAATTTAGTTGTCACTGGTAGTGTAAATTATTTATTAACCGATTTGATAGTAACGATCCATTTGAAGGAACACAAATGACCCATTAATCGTTGTTGTAAACTGAAATTAAAAACATTGGAGGTATAAAATTTCGAATAGGTGTGTGCCTTTCCTTCCTCCATCAAGTGTAAATTTGCATCGGACCATTATCGCTTATTATTTTTTTTTTTTTTTTTTATGTTCTGGTTCCCACGAAAAGGGATATCCTGTAATGTTCAGAGAACATCGTGGGAACCTAGGGAAAGAAGGTAGGAGTTGGTGTTCTTCTTAAATTTCTGAAGGTTGTATGCCTCGGGGAACACCTCCCTAGGCAATGAGTTCCAAAGCCTCGCTGTTCGTTGGATGAACGAGTCTTTGGAAAGTGATGTTCTGCAGGTTTCCAAAGTGACCACGAAGGGGTGTGATGACTGAACTTGATGGGTTAATCTCGAAGAGACTGCCAAAGCAGGAACGATTGTTGATATTTCAGAAGAGCATCGCCCATGAAAATATCTATAAAATAGAGACAAATCGCCAACTTTTCTACGGTGTTCCAGACAAGTGAGCGAGTTTGTAAGCGAGGCATCACCGACGAGACGAATTGCCCTTTTTTGGACAGAATCCAATAGCCTCAGGATATGTTTAGGTGCCGCACTCCAAATATGGGAACAGTATTCCAGGACAGGTCGGATCTGTGCCTTATAGATCATAAGCAGCTGACTGGGGGTGAAATAGCTCTTGGCACGAAACAGAAATCCAAGTTTTTGGGATGCACTTTTGGCAATGGACCTCACGTGATTTTCCCAGGAAAGGTTATTGCTGATAGTAATACCAAGCATCGATATGGATGGCTTCAGTGGTATGGTTACTCCTGTTAGGCACAGTGAGATCGGCTTTTCTAGAGAAAAGACATGCTTGTGTTTTGTTTGCATTGAATTCTACCAAGTTATTAGATCCCCATTCGAGAATTGTTGCCAAGTCCATATTTATATTATTAACATTTCTTCCTCGTTCATTTCTGGTTTCACGGGCTGATATAGGGGCCCTGGAAGAGAAAGCGGTATGGAGGGTACTATCATCGGCAAAGCTGTGTACTGGACATGAAGTTGCTTTCAACAGGTCGTTGATGTGAAGTAGAAATAGTGTTGGTGCGAGAATGGATCCTTGCGGAACACCAGCATTTATGAGTACAGTTTCAGATGAAACTCCATCGACCACTACATGGAGACCTGTTTGAGAGAAAACTAGCAAGCAGAGAACACAGCTGAGGGGGCAAGCCATAAGACGGAAGCTTGGCGAGGAGTCCCTGGTGCCAAACTCGATCGAACGCCTTGGAGATATCTAATGCCACAGCTAAAGTTTCTCCATGCTTTTCAATAGATAGCTGCCATATATGTGAGACGTAAGCGAGCAGGTCACCAGTTGATCTCTGATGGCGGAAGTCATATTGCCTATCGTTAACAATTCCTGAGTCTTCCAGATATTTCATGAGCTCGATGTTGATGGCTTTTTCCATGACCTTTGAAATAATAGATAGCAGTGCGATAGGTCTGTAGTTGCTAGGTAGGGCCTTTTTGCCTTTTTTAGGGACTGGCTGTACTCTTGCAATTTTCCAATTGGACGGAAATACCCCAAATTGTAAGAGTGGTTGAACAACTTGCAAAGAACAGGTGTTAGTTCGGGGCACATTTCTTGAGAACAATCGGCGGATTCCGTCAGATCCACAGGCTTTGTTGGTGTTGAGACCCAGCAAAATCTTTCTGATAGTACGTTGGCGAAAGGTGATCTCGGGCATGTGACTGTCAATAGGTGTAATGTTCGGGGTTGTTTTCCCGATGAATCCAGAGTGGAATTTACAGCAAATAGGTGCGCAAAGATATTGGCTTTTTCCTGGGCAGTCGTTGCTAGTGTTCCATCTTCTTTGGTTAGGGGAGGAAATGAGCTGGAAGTGAAATTTCTTCCCACAGCTTTGGCGAAAGACCAAAATGAACGGGATCCGTTAGGACATTCAGCAAGTTTTGATCTTATTTTGGCTTTGTGGGCATCTTTTGAGCAATCTATTGTCTCTTTACATATGCCTCTAGCCTCGACATATGCTGCTCTGGTCTCAGGGCCCGGATTTTTTAGCCATCGATGGTATGCTGCCTGTTTGGAAGCCACAGCTCTAGAGCAGTTTCTGTTAAACCAGGTCTTATCGGATGATGTTCTTCTTTCGGTATTCGGTATGTAAGTTTGCATCCCCAACATGATGATTTCAGAAATTGTCTCAGCACATCGTGTTGGATCTACTGAAGAGAAACAAACTCTCTTCCATGGAAACGCTGAGAAAAACATACGAAGACCTTCCCAGTCGGCCGAATTGTAATGCCACATGAGACGGGGTGGTATTGTGCAGCTCGATGGTAAATGGAAAGAGCATGTTGTGGAGATGAGGGTGTGGTCAGAGTTTCCAAGTGGGGCACAAACTTCTATTCTATACGGGTCAGGATTGGTGTTGAAATTTCTGTTGAAATGTCCCAAATTAGTGAAACGGCTTTCGTCAGTATACAGAATTTTATATGGAAATGTGTCATCCTCCAAATATTTTCCAAAGAACCAATTGCAATACTCAAGTCTCCTTGCATTATTGTTTTGGTGCAGGTGCTGGTGTAGTTGATATTTAAATGAATGATATTTATGTTTCTTCAAAATGTTAGCTGCAGAAGATTTCAAATGTCACATTCTCTTGCGATCTCCCTGAGTGACGTATTAATATTTACTTGAACGTATACCAGAACATCTATTTCTTTTTCTTCACTCACAACAAACGAATCGTTCCCATCATTATCAGGCTCATTTCGCATTTCTTGAACCAGTTTTGGAAAATAGTGCCGGGTCGGGTGACGCCGATCAGGATATCTCTGTGCGTAGAAATGTGCAGCATCGGTTGAATTTTGCTACACTCTCCAAAAACTAATAACATTTCAACTTTTTCAGTTCTTGTATAAATATTGTTATTTTCCATGATTTTCAAACAATGAGGTACACAATAACTACCTAATTGACTTTGTAGAAAAGATGTAAAAATAATATGTCGACACGTCAATTTTGACCGCACCAATTTAATGATTTTGTTTGAGTTGTGTTGGTTGCAGGCTACTCGATGATTTTAAATCTTATTTTAATCTCATTTAAAGGAAGTTCTAACGTTATATTTTCAGTTTTCTTACAACCTAATAGAGTGCGGTATCAAATTAATCGTAATAAAATGCTCTTTTTTTCTAACCCGACGAGCCACCATGTTGCCATTTGAAAAAAAATGTAATAAAATTTTAAAATCAAACGTCACATAGCTGAAACATTTTGATCGAAAACAGTAAAGTTGTATTTTTACAAACATTTTAGGACTGAAATTAGTTATTTGAACGTATCCATAGCCCTCTAAAATAAAAATTTATTTCGAAAAAAAAAACGGTTACAAACAGTAACAAATGATACATGGTTGTATTCTAAATGTCATATAGAGACAAAAAACTAAAAATAAACCAGGTTTATGTCACTTCCGGTGAATGCGGAATTTGCATGAAGTTGAGTTACTTGTCAAAAAATACAGTTTTATGCATTAAACAGATCCTCCAAATTTCATTCCATTATCTCCGAAAACAAAAAAGTTATAGGGGCGAGCCACCTTCCGTGGACACTCGGTATGTCCACTAAACTGTGAGGGTTTCATATGAAGCTAATTTTCCCACCATGCATTTTTGTAGTGGATGAATTTTATAGTTTATAAAAGCTGAATTATAATTTTTGAAAGATTAGGTTAAATATTTTGTCAGAATAGACTGAATTTGGACTCCCTGATTATGTTCTGAATGAGATTCCCAAAAACTTACGCGGACCGTTGTGATACGTTCTGCAGCATTAACAGTATTTTGAATATTTCAAAAACTTTTTTCCACCCCCGTAGACGATATCGTTATATCGATTCCGCCTCGGCGAGCTATAATTTTTCATTTATGACTGTCAAATTTCACCAATCCCAGATAAAGATTAATAATGAAGGGAATTTCTCTACTTTGAGCTTTTCCTCATCGAAAATTTTGTCACACTTTGATTACTAATTAGTCTTCTAGGGGAAGCTCTCCCTTACTTTCCCAATTCCAACCCTTTAAAACAGTCCTTCGGCATCGCAACCCTTCGTTTCGAATCAACTTCTCTACTCACTCCATCTGCGTATATTCGTATTATTTTCTCTGTATTGATATTGAAATGATGGCAATTTGGGGTATTCGAAGCATAAGAAAATTGCGATCAATAGTTCGTTTTATGTGAACAACAAATGTACTCCTTTCATATCTCAATAGAATTCAAAATATACAGTGAATGGCAGAAAATTCAGTACACGAAAAAAAATGTACGAACGGAGTTTCTTGCTACATTTTTAACTGAATTGAGCTTCCAGCCGCAGGCGTGAAATTTGCATTTTTCACCCTTGGTATAAAAATAACCTTTTTGCACTAATTATCACTCCATAAGTTTATAATAGTATATTATACACCAAGGTTGAGAAGGGTACTATTATAGACCAAGCGACAAATTTAAATCCTAAGATGCAAAGCGACGAATGTGATTGTTTTCACTACTTGCAACATAAATTACTATTTATCAATACTTGGAGCGCTAGTACACGTTCACAAATTCATTATGGAAACAAAAAATATGATGATTGTTTTATCAGTTCGTTCCAAAAATCCTAAAACCATGACCAGAAATAAGCATAATACCCATCAAGCAGAAACAAATTAATAATTTGAACTGTCACTTCAACTTCAACCTAACCTAAGCTTTCATTCCCACAAATATTCAGTCAAATTGGGTAAAATGCATAAGCATTCAAGGATTTCTAGTGAATGATTGCGACTGACATTATTCAATTGTACAGCTTTCGTTTTGCATTATTAACCTTGGTCAATAACGAAATGATTATTAACCACTCTAGAAAAACAAATTCAATAATGATCATTTCTCATAATAGTGGTAAAAAAATCCTAAATAATTAGGATTAGCTCCTCTATTGAAAAATGTCCAAGTATCAAAATTCAAATTTCACGTTAAAAAAAATCTGCAATATATTTAGCATATATAGTATAGCATATAGTTCGTTTTCCTTCTTAAAGGCTTCCATAATGCATAATCACTGTACCACCTGTTTCCCTTAAACGTTCATTAAAGAAATATAACTTTCTGGAAATTTCCATTAAACTCCACATGCATGTTCCTCTTATAATCACCACTGCCTCACCTTCCAACAACAAGAAATACACCCTCTCGGAAAATAAGGAATTCATCGATGACTCAGAATAATCTATTGAAGCATAACGATCTGTCTACCCAGACGTTCCATCAAAAACGAAAATGCCTCGCTTGAAAGAGTTACCGTAATATTTATTGACATTTGATAATTATTAATCGATAATTACATTTCGCTTGGCAAGCCTTATAGACGCCTTAGAATGCTGGAGATATTAATAATCTTTGACAGCCTTCAAAACAAAGGGGACTCTGTTGAACATTCAATACATATACATTTTGATCCGATTCGAGGGTTCAGTTATTAATTGAAACCGATTTCGAGGAATTTCCATAATTTCGATCGGGTATTACAAATTGTAATGGTAGAATTTTGCTATTAAATGAATATCCGTCTTTGTTCTTCATCGAGTCGAACTTCGTTTGAATCAGTTCTAGTTGAAAGCTTGTAGCAGATATATGAGATCAATCTGAATCATTCCCCAGGAAATCGCAATTCCACCATCAAAGGGGTCATTTATTTGTATTGACAGCTCGTAGGCGGATGGCACTATGTGTTCTGAGTGATGATTGCCCAAATAATTCTATATCTACACACTGATAGTAAAATATTATGTATGCAAATTATATTTATCAATATAATATAATGGTATGGTTGATTTCTTGTATGAAGCTTCAATCTTCTATAGGAATCCACAAAATAACTGGATTAATGACTGAAGCAATCTGTCAGTTCTCAAAACACAGAAACACAGAGAAAGAAACTGCATTTACTATTACAGCCCACTACACCAGTCCCCCTGTCCTAGTACATAACTTTTCAGAAAAGAAACTGCATTTACTATTACAGCCCACTACACCAGTCCCCCTGTCCTAGTACATAACTTTTCCGACACCCCACAAAATATATAACCTATAACCCATTTTCCAGAAAACATCGCTGAAGAAACCAGACAAATTATCGCCACCACACTAACGAGAGCAAAAATTCCTACGCACACCTGCTGGAAGACGAAGCCTCAAAAATATTCACAACAACCCAGATTCAATCGTCCTCCCAGCAGATAGAGACGGTAGTCCGGTAGTCCTGAATTCTTCAGAATATGTCGAGAAGATGAGAACTCTTTTAGAATCCTCTGAATACCAGATCACCCAACCTACCTCGAGAAAAAGATTATTAGTCTGATCAATAATTCCTAATTTTTAGCCGAAACCAAGAAATATCCCTATAGAAAAATCCTCACGTACCCCTCGTATTTACGGACTGCCAAAAATACATAAGCCCAATACCCACTTCGCCCCATCGTGCATCTGGATCCACAACTCGTAGCCTTGCTAAACATTTAACAAGCACTCTCCAGCCTTTATCAGAGGAAGCTTCATCATATGTGAGAAATTCATTCCACTTCTTAAACGGTCTCAAATCCTACAGAATCCAAAGCACTGATATTCTTGTGATCTTACGATGTTTTATCCTTTTTTACAAACATTCTCCTAACTGACATCCTCAAGACCAACCACAAGATACCAAAAGACATCATCGCTCTCATCAATCATTGTATGAACAGCACGTACTTTCTCTTCCAAGGTACTCATTACAAACAAATGAAAGTTGTCCTTTCTCCAGTCCTTGCAAACCTCTACATGGAGGACTCCGAGGGGAAGGCCATAGAAGCATTTGTCCATAAGTGGTTCAGATACGTATCACGACATTTTCGTCATATGGCCCTATGGCTATGAAATGCTCCTGAAATCACGTTGACATCCATATCAACATGTCACAATGAAAACTCTCTTCCTTCAACCACACTCGCTCCCACCTATATCTACTCGCAAACTCCCATCACCATTCTGCACAAACTCCGTATCAAACTCCGACATCTACAGATCAATTGGACTCACTGGTAACCACAAGAGGCCACGAGAGTTGGACAAACTGAAATCAGCTTTACTTCAAAACGATTACAAGAACTCAAAAGTCGACAGGTTCATTCGCCATCAACTAACCCGTCCTCCAATTTCCGAAAATGGAACAGATAACATCCAGTCACATAAATCTTTTCTGCCATTCATCAAAGGTGTTCGAGATAAAATCAGAAAAGTCCCAAAGAAACACGAAATCAAAACAATATTCACGGCCAACTACCAAATTCCTCGGATCTCAGGACACAATACCTAACAAATCTAGAGGCATATATGAAATACCATGTGTCCGAGAACATATATTGGCCAAACTAACAGAAGAGTAACTAGCAGAGTTTACGAACATGAACTTGCAGTCCGACAAGCAGACTCTTTTCCGCACTCTCTAAACATCATGAAGAAACAGACCACGTAATAGATTTCGAAACCACCAAAAACAATCCCCAGAAAATTCTGCAAACCATAATTATACGGGTAACCCTTGAGGTAGAAAAGCGCCCAAACACAGTATATTACCTGAGGAGTGTGGCAGAAAAAACATTCCCTTTATTTCATTATATATAAGGGAAGGAAAATTGTGGCATTTCAGACAAATTTTAAATTCCAGAAAAAAACTATCTTTGACCAGGAATCTATCCTGCGACCTCTAGATTGCTAGTCTATGCTCTAACCAACTGAGCTATTCGAAGACACAGGTTCCAACTGAGTTTGCCGCGAGATACTGCTTTTTCCTAGAATTCAATGTTAGTTGTTATGATGGGTAGAAGTGATCTCAAACCTATCAGTGACCATCAAGTTTTCCTTGTCCCTTACGTCACCATCGGCTTTCAGGTTTCAGCCAAGGTTCAGGACGTGGATCTCCGACAACTGAACAAGATTTGCCAAATATATAAATGCGAAAGCTGGGGCTCAGTTGTTAGATGGATAATGTTGGATATCTGACCGTAGGTTTCAATTGGGATCAACTTTTCTCAATAAAGATTGTCGATATTGTAAAAAATAAAGGTACTTTACTCTTGAGAAAAATTTATATTTTTTGACAAACCTCGTATACAAATCAAAAAATTGATATTTGATTATTTCATTTTGGGTTTTAGGCCATGCAGAACTTTTTATCAGGAATAACTTTTTTTCGTGAAACAAATAATAAAAAAGTTTTCCATGCCGACTTAATTGGACACACTGTATATATATATATATATATATATATATATATATGTCACGTTTTTATTCAAAATATACTAAAAGGTATTGAATACCCAAAAAACAGTATAAGTCAAATTTACCTCATTTCGACCTCCAAATAAGTCGCCGCGCCGTCCATTTTGGCGCAGTTAAATTTAACGTAATATTTACATTAGATTTACCAATGTGGAGAAAAATATGGAAGTAATTAGAACTCTAAAATTGGAAATCAAGACATTTCGCCCAATATCTCGAAGGTATAAATTTGCTTTAATAGTGTTTTTTTCTTCCCTATTCATGACTTGTATGGCTGAAGTTACTCCTAGTCGTTGCAATGTATACAACTTTTATGGGATAATGTTGATTTTTATTCATTGTACATAAATGGTACCCTCGAAAGGTTCAATTGACGATAATGTATTTTATTAACTTTTTCTGTGAAACACTCCAAAAACTGACGAGTACTCATTGGGATGGGGTTGTTTTGTGAGAATTATTGATTTTTTAAATCAATGGAGGAAATAGTGCAAGCCAATAAATATTGGTCCATTTCACGATGATCGATACAATGTGTACAAATTGATTTTCGACTAACTAGTAAGAAAATAGGTAAAAGAAGTACAAATTTGACCTATTTATCAACTTATTTACTCCCTGGCCAAATGCACGTATTAGATAGAGGTTATAATTAGGTGAATATTTACTTGAAAATGTTCCTTGAAAGTTCGTGGACCTTGGAAGACATTTTGCTGGTGAACTTTAGGAAAAATTTTACCTAAAAAATAACTGTAACCTACTTGGGATATGAGGATATATTTGTAGTTAATAGTAAGTGATTATCCGCTTTGCATTTTCATATGGAGTCGATGGATTTTGGAGGATGTTTGTTGGTATTAATCATGCTTTTTACAACCTGAATGATAACTTTGGAGTTGTGAGGAATTCAAAGTAAAATAATTTGACAGAAATAAGTAAATTTGGACTGCTTGGAGACATGTTGTCTCCCTGATTGGTATAATGTACCTAAAATGTTAGTTGCGTATTTTAGCTCTCAAGGAAACAGAGGTCAAATTTAAGGCATTTCGATGCTTAATTTATTGGAAGTAAATTTAACATAATATTTATGATAGATTAGGAAACATCGAAGTAATCTATAAGTCGAAAATTGAGATAACAGGACATTTTAACCTATAGTTCGAAGGTGCAAATAAGTAAATTTGTCTCAACAACCTATTCATCATCTGAACAAACTAGGTATAAGGAATTTGGTCTTAGAATAAATAACTATTAATCACCTGGAGCTGTGAGGTATATATGAAGTCGAAAATAAACATTTTGCAACAAGCATTTTGTCTGTGGATTTGATAGATTTTTAAGGAGATTTGTTGCTGTTAATCATCGTTTTTCACCCTGAATTATGACTTTGGAGTTATGAGTACTTGAAAGTGGAAAGATTTGTCAGAAATAAGTGAATTTAGACAAGTTTTGTGATTGTGTGCTCAGATATTTTTCAAACTTTGTATCGGTAGATTTTTGGGGTCAGAGATTGTTTTATATTAAAGTGCAAGGATTCAAGATTTGTGTTTTTTGGAGTCAATCTCCTTATAAACTTCCTGCACGTGAACTGTCGAGTAAGCGTCCTGGCTTCGATTCCCGATCAAATCTATAGAGAAAAAAATTAGATGGATGGGAAGTTCATTTTTTATTTTGAAGTAACGATTTTCCAATTTTTGGTACATCCAGAATCTCATAAAATTGATCACCTTCAACCAATCTCCGGTCATCCAAATACATTTTCTGAGCAATATTCATCAGACTGGAAATGTGGAAACCTGAACGGAATCGTCTTTTTCATTCCAACGGCGTTAAAATTCATTCGCAGTTTCATCCGAGACATTCGCACAAAGAGACCAGCTATACAGCAGGCCATGCAAATCAAAAACAACTGAGAAGCGCGCGGCACTTCTCCGACGTAGGGATTAATAAAATTAACAGATAGAGTTACTCTAGTCAGATGCCGTACGAGAGAGAGTATGTGCGTACTTTTGGCGTTTACTTTGGTCTCACTCGCACCCCGTTAGAATCGGTGCGGAAGAGAAGGATGACGCTCTGTAATTTTGTTATAGCTTTAAAGGAAAGCCAACGTAATAGAATGAATCGCTATACTAAAACTTAGAGTTTTGTCCTGAATATCCAATTTTCGATAGGGTTTTAACTATTAACTGAATTATCTCAAATTCAATTGTTTTAATGGACATTCGCCATACGATAATCTCTTTAGACTCGAACGAGAATCCCAAAAAATGATTGGCATTGATGTCGAATACCTACTATTCGACTTACTTCAGGAGGTCGATATAATGTTTTTTCCGAAAAACAGAAACAACAATTTGAACATCTTTAAAACTCTTCAGCTCAAAGCGACTTGAATATCGGCCTTTTCAAAAGCCCTCTCTTCGCTAGCATCCCCACCTACTGCGAAAAAATCATAAATAAAACGATTTCTCGGTTATTTATGGCTTCGAAAGACATCTGAATGTAAAAAAGCGTAATAATAAGGCAGCGTTATTCGACTGTTACGTATATTTCCATGGCCATCTTATTATTCGCGAGAAGAGAGCGATGTTCAATTTTTCGCGCGCGCCGAGCTCACCCCAACGCCTTATTACGTGAAATATGTTCATAGCCACCTTTCTATACCGCATAGGGTAATATCTCAATGTTATTATAAAAACAATAGCGAGGAGTTTCATCCACACCGCGAGGTGGTTTAAAGATGCCATAGGCGTCACAAGAATTTGCTTTTCAATCGCGGATATATTTCCACTTCGATTCAAAAAATGCCAATTCATGGTAAAGTTATACAAAGCAATACCAGAGAGTAGACATACACAGAGGATAAAGCTTAACAAGATGAACAAAATTAGAAAGAGATGGAATCCTATCTCAATTAAATGCCCCGGGAGAACTGTCATAGTCATGTCATTATAGGGAAGGAAGTCGACCGATGAGGGCGCCACCGTTTTCTGCAAATGGCGGCAAAGGAAAGTTATTAGCAATAATCAAATGTTGTGTTTACATTTTTATTTGTGCGTCTAGTAACATTTAATAACATTCAGGATAGTATTCACACAGCAAATCGTGAAAACAATTCACTTCATCTCCGATAGCGGTCGTATCAGTATGATATATTCAACTGACGGGTTACGGCGATACCTCCATCTTGAAATCCTTTTTTGATGACGTTTGTTATGGCCAGAATTGACTTCATAAAATATCAACAGTAATCAAGAAATTCAAATAAATGGAATTCAACTCTACATACCATTACATATTTATTTATTTTTTATTTATTTTATTTTTTGGCCTACCACTTGTGTTGTATTGGTCCAATACCAAATAAAACAATATGGCAAGCGCGTATTTGCCATATTGATACTGATTCAAGTTAGGTATTGTTTACATATGTTTATTGATAAAACTTTTGTTCTCACTTGAATATATCAGAATTGGAAACGCACTTTAAATACCTGATAGTTCTTGTGTTAACAATTTTGTTCTGATAATCGTTTCATTTGCAAAATATACAGTGGAAACATTTTTAGTATTTTTTTAATTCTACATTGCTCAATAACGTTCGACTTTTTTTGTTTTATGTTCCAATTGAAAATTACCAAATTCTTATCGGTCTTGTCGATTTCAATTAAATATAAGTAGTGAGTAGGTACATGAAAATTCCAGACCTCAAATCATGTTCATAACATGATGACAAAGATAAGATGGTCTGCACTTCTTATCGATGGATTTTCAGAAAAAAATGCATCCT
Organism: Gonioctena quinquepunctata; assembly: GCA_018342105.1. NCBI lineage: Eukaryota > Metazoa > Arthropoda > Insecta > Coleoptera > Chrysomelidae > Gonioctena > Gonioctena quinquepunctata. The sequence continues at coordinate 402,019 of JAFIRS010000230.1, read as the reverse complement.
CCAGATGCGTATTGGCAAACCATGTTTAAATTTAAATCTACTGATCTGATAAAGACAACCCTGTGCTTTGGAAAAAAATAGAGCTGGCAACCGCGCATCTGCCAATTCCAAGGTCCGAGTTCAATGAAGTGACAATCCAAATATCAAAGGAAATAGGCGGAGCTTTCTATCTGTGTGTGCATAATCAAACAGTTCATTTTGGTTTTGTTGTTTTTTTTTGTATGTCTACTATGTAAATTCTAGAGCGACTCGAAATACTGTAGAAACTGCCAGCAATAAAGGTCTACCTACTGTTATTTATATTTTTTCTAATGACAATTACGTGAATTAAACCTAAAAGTTGACCCAAAACAATATGTTGTTGCTGTTCGCTCAACTCGCCTACAGCTTTGCCGTTCCGGCCATAACGTAGGTATAGACTAAGTGAATACTGGAATTTTACATGCTCCTAAGAACTAAAATAACGACTTAAACCCTATAATCTAAACGGATAGAGTAATATAACTTCTAAAAATTCTACAACAACGGATGATAATATAAAAAGATATTATCAAATGAACATGAATTCAATGTAGAAGTATATTCATTAGCAAAGAATAAATATGGTTAAAAGAGAAAAGGAATACAAAATCGAAGCGAATTATAAAGATGAATTTGGCAAAACAACAAGGCAGACCAAAATGATATATCTGGATCTTCAATCAATATTAAAACCAGGGCAAAATGACTACAAATTAGTGTCCGACCGAAAATTGATTTGCGGCCGAAAGCGAAAAAGAAGCTTCGGCTTTAGTCTTATTTTCGGCTAAAAACGAAGCCGAAAACGAAAATCATTTAGACATTAATAAAAAATATTATTATTTCCGCTGTACACTGAAATCTTGTTTTTTTTACACCTAGGGAGAGAAAGAAGTAAAACACGATAATTCCATTAGAGGATAGTACCGTGTATTTCTTCTTGAATTGATTGATTATATAATATAATCAATCAATACAATATACCTACATATCTAATGCCTTTATAATCTTTATAATCATGTCGAAAATAAAAACAAAAGTCAAGAACAAATAACAGTAATTACCTACTTACCCATTAATTTATGCGCGTGAAGAAAAAATCGCGTCCGTTTATGTCAGCTGAGTGAAACCACGAGCGGACTCGATTCACCCCGAAGTTAGCCGAACGTCACCTGATATTGCCGAGCTTTACGAAGTAGGCCAAATGACGCGCGACAATTCACGAACGTCTGATTTTCGGCTTATCATGATTTTTTGGCCGAAAACGAAGCTTCGGTCGGGCACTACTACTAATCATTTTTATTAACAAAAAAACAGTATTCCATTGAATATCTATATAATTTTGAATGCTTGCATATACATTTTTCCGTTTTCCTATAGCTGTTTGGGCGGTACGCCTATGTGTTCGAGTTTATTATTAAGTTGGAAGTAAGGGATATATGTTGAGGCAATATATTTTGATTTTTAATTCAAACTCAGACATTGTTTTACGGGTCTGATACTCCGTAATAATAATGATGTTCTTATTTATTCGCGCCAGCAGAAGAGAGGAGCGAAATAGGGGTAATCAGTTATTCAAATTTTCATGACTTTCCAACATCCCCTATATAGATCCTTCGCCCTATTTATTACAACATATCGTAAAAAATAATAACACGATCCGTTATTAAAAAGTTTTCTGGTAATGTGATCCGCAGGATATGATTCGGATCTGCGGGAGGCAATTCAAAGGCGAAAGTGTCGAAGTTTGTTTCGCAAATAAAAAATGCTTTGATGGGAATACATTACATTTGATATCTAACGCGAATCGAATGTTTTTCGTTTTGGGAAAAAATGCTGTTATAGGATAATTGATTTATAAATGCGTTTCTAGTACCTAGTAGTAATGAAAAAAAACATCTACACAATATCATTCTCTATTTTTGCAAATCAAAATCTAGACACATACGACTCAGGAATACCAACTATTTTCAATATATAGTCCAACGTTGGACCAATGCAAAAGCAGGATTTTTGTTTTGTATTTGTAGAATTAACAAAATTTAACTCGCATACGATAGCAGCTCCATGTTCGCCGAGTTGTTGATTGATCGAAATCCCTCCCAATTAATTGATGAACCCACTCGTTACAGAACCAATCAAACCCCTTCGCTCATCGATCTACTTATAACAAACGATCCTGACCACCTATGCAACATAAAAAGTGATGCTCCAATTGGTTGTTCTGATCATGTCAAAGTTACATGTAACCTCCAAGTGATAACGGATCTGGAACCCCGGAATACTATCATGGAACACAAAAGAATAAACCAGAATGTTCTATCAAATATTCTTGGTACAATCAACTGGGAAGAACTATATCAATGTCCGGATATTAACTCCAAATGGGAGTTCTTCTGTAACTCACTTCTCGCTGCTATCAACAGTTGCTCCTACGTCACTTTTAAAAAAATCAATAGCAAAAAACCATGAATCGACGAGACATTCATCCACCGCTCACATAAAAAACGCAAATCTGGATGAAGTATCGATTAACCAAGTCCCCTGAAGATTTCGAGACCCATCGCTCCTACTCCTCCGACTTGTCCCAAGACCTAAGAAAGGCCAAATAGAACTAAGAATCTAATCTTGTAGAAAAAGGTTCTAAGGCCATTTATAAATATTGCCGAACTAAGCTTTCCTCGAAAGTCTCTATACCAATGATCCGCGATGATAATGGAACCGTATGAGAATCCAACGCTGCAGCGGCAGAAATGCTCGCTAAAAGTTTCGACAAATCTTTTTCGCCAGTTGAAAATGCAGCGCTACCTCAAATTATGTCAGTAAGATGCCAAAACGCCTTAAACACTTTCACTTGAAATAATAGAGAAAAAACTAAGAAATGTCAAATCAGGTGTAGCACCCGGGCCGGACAATATACCTGCATTTATACTGAAAAGACATGAATCTGTTCTCACAATACCGCTGAGCCACATCTTCGAATACTCGTTTTCCCACTCCTGCCTTCCCTCTCCATGTCGGTTAGCATCTATAAACTTGATCCTCGTGTCCGTATGTGCCAACATTATGGAGAGAATAATTGTAGACAACCTTTTATCCTTTCTGCTTGGTAACGGTGTGATCCCCCCTACACAGCATGGATTTATTCCTGGGAGATCAACAACAACAAACCTGCTCTATTGTCTGGACAAATGGACCAGACTCCTCGTCCCACGTTAGTATAATATATCTCGACTTTTCCAAGGCGTTTGACAAGGTTCCACAAAAAAGCTACTGCACAAACTTGAACACTTTGGAATAAGAGGCCAGCTGCTCAAGTGGATAACCGCAATTATTTCTGACAGGGTTTTCAAAGTAAGGATTGGATCCAGTCATTCTGACCTATACTAAGTCATCTCGGGAGTCCTCCAAGGCTCTGTTTTGGGACCCACTCTCTTCCTGGCAACCGTAGCAGATCTGCCCTCCGCACTCCATTCAGACTACGCTTTTATTGTAAATCTCCTAACTAATCATGCCGACCTCCAGTCCGATCTCATTTCCGTGCAAAGATGGTGTGAAACCTGGAACATTCCTCTGAACGTCTACAAATGTTGTGTACTACATGTCGGTTCTAACAACCCAACATTACATTATCTCCTGGGCAACAAATCGACCCTGAAGTAGACAACCACAGTGACCTGGGAGTTATCTTCAATCAAAAACTTTCTGCATCTAACCAAGTGACTTACTAAACAAATGTTTCGTGCATCCTGATAAAACTTTCGCGCAGCTCTATAAAACAATATCGCCCTCACCTGGAATACGCTGTCCAAATCTTGTCTCCCTACTTGGCAAAAGACATTCAACTTCTTGAGATGGTTCAACGTAACGCAACCCGGGTGATAAGAGGTTTCAGCCAACTCATCTTACGATCAACGACTATCTCAGCTGAATCTACCATATCTGAGTGAGAGGCGATGCGATTTTGAATACTGCACGATGACTTTTCTGTAGATTTAGCCAGCTTATTCCTGCTACAAGATGACAATAGGTTACGTGGTCATCCCCTGAAATCGAGACAGGAGCCTTTTAGAACAACTGTATGTCAAAAGTACTTCTCGAACAGAATCTTCACGAAGTGGAATAATCTACCTACTGAGGTTGTGACAGCCTTAAGCACAAACAGTTTCAAGAACCTTTACGACTCCTTTGTACAAGCAACAAATATGTGATATCTACCAGTCAATTGATGTTATTCTTTATTCATATATTTCTGTTTTAATTTTTCTGGGCATAATGAGAGAAATGCCTTTGTCCTCGTATTTAAAAAAATATGAATAATCAAAACTGTCGAACAAGAAAAGCAAAGATATACTTCGGTCAGAAAATGTGATCAAACTATTATCGATCAATATAGAAGCTAATCAAATAATGAGATTAAAATATATGTAAGATATAGTGCTTGTTTCAGTTAATCTTTCTAAATAATAGATATTGGTCCACAAATGTACTTCATATAAATATTCCATTTTTTTAATTCAAACACCATTTAAAGCAATAACAATCAGTCAAAGCAACATTGATAAAACCAATAATTCTACTCTCTCGTAGTCCTAGCATGTTTGTTGCTCTAGATATAATTAAGTTTTTTTTTAATTAAAATTTATGGACAAAATGGGTATGACAGTGTTTTAAAGACCATGCTCAACACGTGGTATGCTTTAAAATCGGTAGTTTTTCAGTTCAAATTTGAATTAAATAATTAAGAATTTTCAAGCACCCTTCACTATTGGTAGTCGGCAGGTATCAAATAAAAACACCAAGTTTTTGCTATAGATACCAAAGCGAATCATCTAATGATGTTAGGAAAACGGCGGCTAAATATGAGCTTTCGAGAAAAATAATTAAAGCTACTGACAAGCAAATTGTAAAATAAGCATGTTTGTTTCAGAGGGCTACCCTTGCAGAAAAAGAAGTAACAACGTTAAAGGAACAACTCTCGGGGAACAACACATCGAACAACTGCGAAAACAAAGACACATCAAACATGGACAGGCAGAGCTTTGAAAACGAAATCGTTACCAAAGATAAAGAAGTGAGTCTTTTCATTTATTATTTTTGTGGTATTTTGTTTTGTTGAGAGTTTATATAGTTTTTTCAGTATTTCCAAGATTCTTCAATAGTGACAGCTGAAATTGATTAATTTGATACACTCGATACTTACTATTTCTGTAACACATCAAATTCTAACAAAGAAATATTATCAGTCTTTTATCACTTCCCCAAAAAAGGAATCATTGAAATTAGTGAATAATTAATACCCTTGTATTCAGTATTTTCTTCGTATTTTCAAGTATCTTGACATATATTCAATACTGCACTCGCCTTATCTCGAGCGATAAAACGGCATGAATAAGGCATTTGCGTGATTTTGGAACCCTCATTGTTATTCTTTTGTTTCATTGTAGGTCTCGGTCGATGATAGAATGATTTTCAGACCCTCAAAACGTAGCAATGAAGTAACGATTTAAAAATACTACTCAGTCAAGATAATCTAATAGTTTGGGCACGCTATTTTTATCATTTGTTTGGGGAGACATATATATTTAAAAATATAACACGTGAATCCACTGTTCAGCCAATTAGACAAATATTTTCTGCTCTGGCGATATTGAAAGAATAACGATTAATTCTGTTGAATAATTTATATGAGCTATTCGACACAGAAAAAATCTCTGACGACGTCGGCGAACCCAAAAGCTAGTAATAGTATGTGGAAGATTCTTCAAACATTCGCTCATTCAACAAGTTTCAATTGATACATTTCAAACTACATATGAAGTTGTTTTTCGAAAATATACCATTATCCCACCGATTATAATACATACATTACTTGAAATGGACGTGGTTACTTATCTGAGACCGAATATGTATATCACATGTTTTTCTGAAATATCAACACCCGTATCATATTTCATGGATACAAAGAAACCAATATCGTATTCATACTTTTTATATCATTCATATATTCAGAAATACGATATCGGGCTTCACAGTAATTTTCATTAATTTATCATTTCGTATTGAGATCCCTTCACAACCCTTTCGAATGTTACCGAAAAAGGGTAGCTTCGCCCTACCCCGAATTTTACATTCTGTCTTTATTATCTAATATTTCTCTTGCTCATCATATTCTCTTATTACCTTTATTATTATCCTATTTTTGGTCGGAATATATGAAGGAATAATTGACGAACCGGGTGCTATGGAGCCCTGCTCAGACCTGCGAATATCCTTCTGTGAGGCTACAAAACCCCGTAAAAATCCCGTAAATAAACCTATTTTCTTCTTGTAATCGGTTTAAAAGAAACAAGCGCGTCTGTTACTACTTTATTTCACACCACGTCACGTCTTTCCTAGTGAAAATTCAGCTATTACGAGGGATCGTCGATAATTTTTTATTTAGTAATGCTTCCATGGAAATATAATTTCAATGAAATAATATATTTATCCAGAATTGTGTTTGGACCTTTTTTACGGAAAATATCTCGAAACTTTCAAAGATATTAATCAATAACGAAGTAATGTTACTCAAAAAAAAATTGTGTAAGAACATAATATTTGGAATAAATCATTGCATTGTACCTATATACCTGTGCTAACAGATTTACCAGACTGCTGTTTTGAGAAAAAACAAATTTGGTAAATTCGATATGGCAAGGTAGTGATGTTACGAATATATTCGCATTCGCAAGATTCACATATTTCTGGACATTCCATGCGCATTGGCATCGGCAAAAATTCATGCGAATATTTTGCGAATATGAACGTCAGAAAAATAGATAGTGTTAATAATATTAGGTACTGCTTCCGAGAATATTCATTGTTACAGAGCTTACATCTAGCTCGTTCAGCCTAAAAGAAGTCCATATTCAGAAACGATTTACATGTTAAAAATACAAATCACACTTACCTAATAACCTCAAAATTAACTATTCGCGAATGTAAACAACAACCATCGGTTTTTCACACTCGCATTGAATAAAATGCAAGGGTGACAAATGTATGGCGATTAGCCGTAAGTCATGTCAATTTACCTAGATAAATGGCGCCAGATTTAAAATCAATATCGCATCGGAATATCGGGTTATATATATGCATTCAACAACAAATGTATTTTGATCACATACGAGGCACATTTGAATATCGATTCATTTAGCGTTTCCGGTTCCGGAAATGGACCTATTCTTTGAATTTCAAATGAAACACTTATTTTCATATATTTAGAAATACAAAGCAACTTTCAGAGATTCTATAATCATTTTTTTGGGTGATCAAAGGGTTCGAATAAATCATGTGTTTCTACAAGAAACACAAAAATCATAATTTTTATTGAAAAAAATAAACAAAAAAAAGATATTTTTAGATTTTTTAATTTTGAATATTCTTGTCAGAACTTTCGAAATCAAGAAATCTTTTCGCGCCGCCTCGCGGCGTAATTTCCCTTCAAAAGTCCTGTCGAATCTTGTTTGCACCAATCACAACACAAAATAAAATAAAACGTACAAGAACTCGTAAGCTGATTCATTTGACAAATTTTATTGAGACTGTGAGTGTGTCTGTGCCCAAGTAAAGTAAAGTAACCCAAGTTAATAATTTCTGTACAAATACTATAATGAAAATTAACGTTGTATTTTTTTTAAATATCTCTTATTCTTTTCAATATTAAGAAAATAGTTTTATTTGCAGTTTGTATCAGTTTAATTTGTATTTTGACTATATTTTGTAAAATAACTAAATGTTATTTCGTTATTTCTGATTTCACATTTTTTATTTTATTCATTAAATAAAATAAAAAAATTACTCGATTAAAATCATTGATTTAAATAAAAAGATCACTTGATTAAAATAATTGATTTAAATCGTGATTTAAATCAAATGATTTAAACCAGGCGAACCCTGGAATGATCTGATTATCGTAAACAATAAAAAATTAAGAAATTATGAAAAATTATACATTTGGCAAATAGCTACTGAGATATTGATCAATTTCGTGATTGCCTGTTTTTGTTGTTTTTAGCGTTACTTTTAGATTTTAACCTCTTCAGAGTACGCTTCACTAAATTATATTACAAATAATTCCAAATATCAAAATATTCATGTTTATTTCCAGTAAAACCGAAACTACTAAGTAAATGACATATATTTCATAATTTGATAACCATAATGTATAAATAAATTTTTACTTTGGTATTCTGTGGACAAAATGTTTTTCGAAAACATCCTTCAATAAAGCACAGAAAAGTAATCAACCTATTTCTCTAATATCCCCTGTATATTCACAGGACGCTGACGTAAGGAAAGCTTCGATAAAATTTCCCGTGTAATCTTCTTATTACCTAAGGAGAGAAAAAACACCAGCAACAGCGGCGCGAATCTATAAAGCGCTCTAAGTTTCAACATCAATCTGTATTGGATGCTTTTGTATTATATTATTATATCAATATTTATCTCCTCGGAAGACCAGCTGTGATTTTCCCATCTTTTAATTTATTAATCGTAAAATGAAGTATCCGCAACAGAAGAGGACTCTTAAATAAGCGTTGTTATTGCCTATTCTGTAGCTTGTTCTATTTGCTCATTCGATGGCGTAATGTAAAAGGGTAATCCGCTCACTAATTTTTCCCACGATCGAATCGTCTAATTGACAATGATGTTATACTTTGAAACCTCACATCGGGTATATCTATTGAATCCAGATTATTCGGGCATGAAGAAATTTTCAATTCGATTTATAATTGTAACAAATAGTTTCAAAAGAAATCAATTTACTTTGCATGACAGAGATCTATGATCAGTTCTCTGTTTTTTTACTCCTCAAAACATGATTACTACTACTACTACCTATATAATAGTAGTCGACAACTACTCCTCTGGCTAATGGCTCGAAGAATATTGGATTACATTCGATGGATAATCGTGCAACTTTTCGCTAACTGGCTAACTATCAACCACCTCATTTGGTCTGGCCAGCTGTTTTTGCCCCTCATCGGTACAGGGTAGGTAGGGTAGGACATTGATGAATGTCTGCGAACTCGAATGAGACGATCAAAATTCATCCATTTCTAAGTCTTCGTTGGGATGTCATCAACCAAATGGAAAACACCACTAGCTAACGCCATCTCGACTGCAAATTTTGCAACATAACTCGAGAAATGCCATCTTGAATATCAAGAAATCTGCCTGACAGAAATCTGTGACACCTAATAGAGAGATAGCTGATTCCATAGACCATGAAAGAAGTCTTATTCCTCAAGACTGCTCTCTACTACTACCTATAGAATAGGTGTATGTTGAGTCCCGACGAGCATAATAGTCGAAGTCGAGATAGTGTCAGCTAGCGGTGTCCTCCATTTGGTTGATGACATCCCGACGAGGACTAAGAAATGGAGAAATTTGTATCGTCTCATTCAGGTTTGCAGACATTCATTATGGTCTGCTCGACCTACCCTGTACTGATGAGGACCAAATACCCCGAAATGAGGTGGTTAATATTTACCTATTCCGCAAAAAAACATTTGCAAAATAACAAGATTATGCATCGGATGTAATCCAATGTTCGTCCAGGTATTAGCTAGGAAAGTAGTTGTTTTCTGGTGGATATTCGACTCAACATACCTATTGTAAAGGTAGTAATAGAAAGCAGTGAGAAACAAGATATTTTTTATAATTTAAGAGTTTACAGCCACATGTGCATATTTTATTACGGCAATGCCTAAGTTGAATGTATTGAACGCATTAAACTATAATAATTCTAATGATTTACATATATTCTTTTTTTTCCTCTTTTTTTTTTTAATAATCGTTTTGTTTCCAGCTTTTTTAGTTTCACCTGTCCCGATGTCTGTCTGTGGGTTTGTAATAAAATCTTAGAAGTTAAATTTGACCCACTTCTAGTTGTCTGATTAACGAGAAATTTGGCAGGTGTTCATAATTCCGGTGACAATGCATTATGGAATTTTTGCTAGAGAAAAAAAAATAGCGGCTCCAATAAGGCGGACGAGTTTTGTGATAATGGTTCGATTCTATTCAAAATTGATATGTGGGGGTTTTTGGGGTCGGACATGATGATGTTTTTCTCAAAATTCATGAAGGCCGCTCCAAGATGGCATGTTCTGTTATTATGGCCCGATTCCATTCAAAATTGTGGTATGTGGGTTTTTGGGGTCGAAGATTTTCAATTTTGTCAGAATTCAATAAGATGAAGGATTCTATAAATGACTAAAAATAATTGAATGAAAATAATTGAAAAAATTACTTTCTTTGTTTGACCTAGGTTATTTTGTGAGTAGCGGATTCAAAAGCTTGCCGCGAATATAAAATAGGTATTTTTGCGAATTTTCACTCTGATACTCACAGAACAACCTAGGTCAAACAATTAAAGAACTTATTTTTTCCTTTTTAGTGCATTTGTATAAAAACTTGTTTAACATTTTCTTTTTTTTTTTACTTTTATTCATTTAGCTTGGTTTTTTGTTTTAGCCTGTAAGACTTGACAGAATAAATAGTATATCGAAATTAAAATGTTCATTTTTGAAAATCCAGGAATGGTCCACGTAGGGACCGGTGCACCAATATCCAGAGGAGATGATCTAGATTAATGTATCATTACTGATTTCAGTGGAATGAACCATTTTAGAACCACATACGACTCTCGATATTAAACTTATTTGTACTTGATAGTACTGATACTTGATAGTCTGCAAGCTCTGAAACAATAATAGGTAATAATATCAAATGGGGGATGTGAATTTTAGTAAACCAAATAATATATCGCTCGATTTGTTACGTATCGGAAGTTCGGGATAACAGTGTCAACTTACCAGTTTCACATGGTCGTAAATCAAACGAATACGGATAAAAATGTTAGTAATAATTATCTTCTCGATACATCCGCCATGGATGAATCATTGCGGATAATTTTTTCATGCGCGACCGGAAAATTCACAAAAGCTCTTTAATGACTATTTTTATAATCAATATTCAGCCATTGAACTTAGATTATTCAATTTTATCGTCAATTTATTTGTAGAAATACAGTCGGAAACGGAAGTCGAGCGACTTATCAAAAAGCGTTATCAGTTTTTGTCTTTGTTGGCGTACACAGTTTTTTGACAAATGGTGAATTCACACATGCGTGAAACAAATGAATTCTACAATAACAAATGAGTTAGCACCGGAAGCCAATAATGGCGTATTATGGTACATATCGTACCTGCAAAGGTATTGATGGTATATTTAAATTTAACGTTACCGACTCCATTAAATTCATGAATATTCCATTTTTAATTGCGAAAACTATGTAATTTACTCGATAGATTATTTAGGTATTATAAAATTTGCATAAATACCGATTTGTATTGAAAAAAGTGACGGCACAATAGGAAGTTACTCATGGACGGCAGCGTTTCGAAAATTATCTGATCGATACATACTCCCACAAAGGTCAACCGACTAGTATTCGAATGAAGGTTATCTCCATAACAAAGAAGAACTATACGATGCAATAAATAATCCAATCCAAATCACTAGGTACGGAATAAATAAATCCTTTTTTCTAAAACGAAATACTTTCAAGTATACCTTGGGCAATTAATTTTCGTCTCCGCCAATGACCGGGACTTTCAATTTTTCGAGGCTCAATCAAGTGATCCGTGTAAATAAATAAAACTAAAGCGGCAAACACGTCACAGAAGCTCGAATGAGTAGATAATGACTCGAAACTATAGAAGTTTATTTATTTCGTGTAAACATACACATTCAACATGCAATATAATAAACTTGAGAAGCTGAAAGGAACTGCGATATATCATAAAATTCACTGTATACGGAGCAAGAGATCCTTCGGATAAGGACAAGAAATATTCATAGGAATAAACTGAATTCTTCAGGATTGTTATAAATTATGAAGTAAAGGGCAAACAGCTAACGCTTTCTTGATTTATTGAAATAACTGAGATAAGGAACATATTTATTCGTATAATTAGTCCATATTTACGACAAGTAATGCGATTGCGAAATCGATACTATGCCCCGAATCAGATGTTTCATGTAGGAAGGAGATCAGAGACAAATTTTATAGGATACAGGTGACATTTCCGACGTGGGTAAAAATATTGGTATACGTGTCTATTCATATGCGGAAAATTTCGGTTGTGTTTGCATATTACGAATTTTCTGACAAATATGAATTAATTCACAAACATAATAAAGATGGGGTTCGAACGGTATACCCAACCAAGTCCCATCTCCAATCGCATTTTTACGTAAAGGAAGAGAACATAACTGACCTAATTTTTGGTATCTAAATTGATTCCAATGCAATATTTTTTTACGTGAAATAAGAAGACACGTCCCAACCTACTTATCCAAGAATCAATTAGGAAGAAATCATCTTGAAATTTAAATCATTATCCTTAGGGGAATGTTGAAAAACAATGGTATCAAATAAATGCAAATAAAACCAGGCAGATAAAAAGCAGAAATACAGAATATTCTGATAAATATGAAATGACTAGTGCAAAAAGCTCACTTTCAACGGGTATTTTACGAAGAACTGAAAGTAGTAAATGATCCCTACACAGGTCAAAATACGCATGTTATATACCAATAAGCTTGTTGCTAACGCTGTCCAACGTTTTTGAAAATATTATTTTGAACAGCATAAGGACAGCACAATAGAGAAAATAAACAAAATAATTATTTCAAAAATAAAAAAAGTATTGATCGCCGGCATTCCTGAATGAGTCGCAAGTATCGCACAAAGAACCATATATTATAAATTAAAAAACGTCTCTTCCCACCTCACTTATGAACTGTTGAAACAATTCTCGGGATTTCCAAGTAAAAATAAACAATGTTAATACCTATATTAAAGGTGTTCCTCAGGGAAGCGTTTTTGGGCCAGTTCTACATAAGTTATACACAGCCCACCTTCAAACAACCGAATGCACAAATGTGGCAATACAAGTAATACTGTTATTATAAAAGACAATTATTATAGCAGTATGGACGTACGGGATCCAACTCTGAAGGACCGTCTGCAAATCCAAAATAAACGCCGTGTAGGGCGCTCCTAGAGGTACGTATCCAACAGCATCCATCCTCCAACCAGTTGCTCCTGCAAGTATTAAGCCAGCTCAATGATAAATATAGAGTTATTATTTCGTCATATCCTAACGTAGTAGTCAAACACCTATTTAATCGGGGCGAAGATGACCTTACCTTCCCATTTAGGCAATAGATTGAGACTCACTTATAGTTTTTAAGTTTCAAAGTTATCATAAGAAAGTATGTTGTTTGATTAAAAATTCGCTGGAACTAACGTCGAAGGAAAAAAGTTATCAGTTGGCAGAGTGCTCATACAATCTTTGAAATCTGCCCCACTTCCAGCAAGTTTAGTGCAGGCGCTATATATGCCGTCCTTTTGAGGGGACTTTGAGATGGCGGTTCCGAGTTCAAGGATGATGAGCTCGGTAAAGTTCCCTACCTCTGGTTAGGAATACCAGAGGATTCGTCAAAATTTCCGGTTTGGGGAAGTCAACTCAATATCACTCCCAATAGAATGAGATGTGGTGAATTTTTCACGGAATCAATCGGTATCTTAAAATTATTCACAATTCGGATAATTATCCGGGAACTGGCAACACTGGTGGCGGGAACGACGTGATGCGATGAGCTTGTGATGTCACTCGAACAAACTCTTAGTCTCACACATCCAGTGGCATTAAATAAATTGAAATGTTGTTTCAGCATACTGTGTTCACAAAAAATTTTTTTTACAGATTTTGGCAAAACTTATTATGACAAATAACTACACAAAACACAGTATGATTCTTGCCAATGACATTGATTCTAAAACGATAACAAATATGTTGGAGTGTAAATCTACTTTTTATAACATATTTTTCCATTGGTATAGAATTGTTCATTACAAAAGGCCAGTAAATAAAAAAAAAGTTAAAAGGAGCTACTGTGTTTTTTTTCACACATTGTATTATGTTTCTCCGTGACTGACAAATATTTGGACGTCAGCATTCTCGATATGTTGAAAAAATCAATTGAAAAAACACATGACTGGGCGTAAATTCACGATGAATCTTGACAACGAAAATAGCGTCGAAAATAACACCGTTCTGTCTCATTTATATATTAATCCTACCGATTCCCATTTCGAAAAGTCACTCCCAAGATATTTATTGGAAAACGAAAATAAACAAAATACCTTTATAAATACCAATAGTGTCGTTGAATGTTTCGAGACTTCGAAAATTCTCCACGGCCCATTTAATTGTCTCCTTCTAACGTTTCGATGTGAATCGAATAAAAACAAAGATAAACATAACGTGAAACAAAATTTCCCAATTAAATTTATGTTCGTGTCCGTGCCAACTTTGTTCACTTCAGGATATCCCTTAATTTATCGAAAAAAAATATCGGTTGAGTCACACTAGTGACGTCGATATAGTATTTTGAGAGAATGCAGTAAAATAACAATGATTATTGACGTCTTAATTTATTAAAAACGGTGTGCGGTCGTTGAACCCCCGTCAGGAACGAAGTTCCTTTACTCCTTTTATCATCCTCCATATCACTCCCCATATTTTGATGTGTTTGACTCACCATTTTTTCTGCCTTATTTTCTCACTTTGAAAATGTTTGGATTTTTCTTCACTTTTGCCAAAGTTGTTCGTACGAAGGCGTAGAAGCGCCAAAAACAAAATATATTTTTTAAACATTTGGAATTGCCACTTTGAACTGACAATTGTCACTTTAAGTGCAATTGTCACTTTGACAATTGTCACTTCAAAGTGACAATTGTCACTTCGAAGTGACAATTGTCACTTCAAAGTGACAATTGTCACTTCAAAGTAACAATTGTCACTTCAAAATGGCAATTCCAGATGTTTTTAGGAGTGACAATTGTCACTTCGAAGTGACAATTGTCACTTCAAAGTGAAAATTGTCAGTTCAAAGTGACAATTGTCACTTCAAAGTGACAATTGTCAGTTCAAAGTGGCAATTCCAAATGTAAAAAAAAAATATTTTGTTGTTGGCCCTTCTGCGCCTTCGTATGTTCGGAAAGTGTGGTGAACAAAATTTTTCTTCTGGACAGAGGTTTTTTAGCGTCTTTTCCTCACCTCCTTTCCATCCTCCACATTTTGATGGGTTACACTCACCACTTTCTTTTCGTTTTCCATTCCATTTTTCAGTTTTTTCATACTCTGCGCTAACCTCGGCTCGGGCGGTATTTCTGGCCTCGGACCCGGTGCCTGGCTCTCCAGTGTCTTTATTAGGTTTAATATTATTCTTCTTTAGACTTTCACCATGTTTAGAAATGTAATCATTGAGTTTTTTCAGTTTTTCGGCTTCACTTGGGGGAAAATGATACACTATATCGCATCTTTTTCGGAGTTCCTCGGCTTCTAGTACCGAAGGGGATTTCGGTGTTTTCCGATGTGAGTTTTGCCAACACACTGTTTTTAACTGTTTCGGTGGTTTGGTTTGGTGAATTAATGTCTTTTTCACGGTTTTGCCACTGGGTGATGATCCATTGTGGCTTTTTGTTTTCAATGCATCCACGCTTTTGTTGCGATCTGCACCTCCATCGCTGGATTCTTCCATTGGTGGTCATTTATTGAACTTTTCCAATTCAGCTGTGGTTGTTTGTGTCCTTTCACTTTTTGAAAGCAAATTGTCTTCACTTTCGTGGGTTTTGAAATCCTAACCTCCTTTTCCACTCTGGCGAACCAATACGGTTGAAATTCCTGTACTCGGCGGTTATTAAGGGTCAAATAGCCTGCAGTTTTTCCAATGGCCAGATATCGTGTTAGAAACACTAGTTTTACCCTTTTTAGGCATTTAGATCACTTTCAGCCCACTGTTTTATTGTTTTCAAGTTAACAAAGGAGTTTATAATTCACTTTTTCAACACCTTGGGGTTTATATGGCACTTTAAACTACTGAATTTCAAGAAATTCGCGGATCACAACTACAAAATGACAATTAAATTATTCATTGCCTTACTTGAAAAACTGGGGCTTTCTAATATGCTGAAAAGGGTATATCTGAATTCGAATATCAAAACACTGTATGTAGTGAGTTCAAAATCCCTTATTCCATAAATTTTGCATTTCTTATTTCCCTATATAGGAATTGAATGCATTGACATTTAATTCCGAAAGGCCCAAGTTGTCACACATACTCGTATATAATAGAAAGAGACATATAGAGAGAAAGTAGCATGGAGGGAACATAACGCTTTTTTCTTACGTTACATTTTCTGCCAGTCAACACCTACTGCAAGTCGGGTTAACGAAATGATCACAGTATCAGTATCAACGTACAGAAACTTTTTTAACCCTTTGTCATAATCAATCACTGTATGGGTTATGAAAATAACCCGCCTCTCTAATGCCAGAGAAAGTTCCCAGAGGAAATTATTACAGATATCCTTTCAATCTTGCGTTCAAGTATATTCTTGAAATATCCAAAGAGTCAAGTAATCACACCTTTTAGTTTCCATTACTTTGAGTAGCAGCTCATTTGTTATTTCAGATTTTCTTGATTCAATCAAATGATGCAAACTACGTGACTCGAATCATATTTGTGACAAATACGGAAAATCAAACCCACAATATAACTTATTTGTGACCACATTTATTGAATCATACCACAACTCTAAAATTTCACCATTGGCACATTATGAATATAATCTTCAGTACTGCTAACTTTCCATTGAAATTTGCACAATTTCATTGATGTTGAAACGCCAAACTATAATGGATATTTTAATACCCAGTCAATATTTGAGATTCTAAATCCGAAATCGAGTGAAACGCGCATTATTATAATTCAGCGAGTCAATCAGATAAAACCCTATGCATTAATTAAACTGTAATAAGAGAATCGAAACAAAAAATGAAATCTCTTTCATTTTTTCATAGTCTAATGATTACGTTCCATTTGAAGTGCTCGCATATATTATCTTACACATTAAAACAAAAGAGTATTGAGCTTTTTCAAAGCCGTCTGGATCCGGGGATCCTTTCTATCGTTTTTCTTTCTCCGTTCCGTCTGAAAAGGCAAAAGAAAGAAAAACTTCCATATATGTGCGCGATGCGAGAGTTCTGAATTATCGCTGATTTTCCTCTACCTTATTCACTGCACTCGGCGGTACCCGCATTAAGGAAAGTCTTCTATTTCCCATTCCACGAAGACTTTTTTGTTGTTTCTTTTTTACAATTGCTTATTTCATTTATAATGAACATGAATTATTTTCGTTTCGTTCATTATTGGTGATTGGATACGTTTGATAGTTAAATCTCTGTTAGGCTAATAATTGACGCGATTTTCCAATTGTAATGAATGCTTTTTTATAGTTCTTGTGTGTACTCATAGCTGACATGTTCTGATCAATTACGAGTAAGTGCGGATAAGCAAATTCTGGTGTGTAAATAGAATGAACTTAAAGAAAAAGATAAGAATACAATGTTGAATAACCGCCTTCATTGCTTAGGTAAGTACAAGTCAGTTTATCAAAACAAATTTCATCAACAACAAAAAATTCTATCACAAATATGTTTTTCCAGTATGTAGGAATGAGTAATAAAACCTGAAGAAGTCCCCAGCTAGGCACGAAACGTTGTGCAAATGGTATGATGAAATAGTAATTCGGTCACCCTGAATCCAAAACTCAAGAAAAATTTCTCCACTTATTATACAGGGTTTTCAAAATTCAGTATGAAGATTTCAGGGGCGTATTTTTCAGTTCAAAATAAGACTTTTTTCCATAAACATGTGTCCGCAAACGTTTTCTTACCGATCTACAGAGCGTTAAAGTTTCAAGATTTTTTTAATTTTTTCTTCTTTTAGTTTTCGCGATATTAAGATCAAATTTGGAACGTAGGTTACGTTTTAGGGTTTACATCTTCCAGTATGCCGAGTAATTGTAAGAATCCAGGGAGATATTTTTTCAGGGATCAAGCCGTTTTTCGCCCCATAAACTTTTTTGTAGTGCGCCGCTGGTGTATTCTAACATATCAAATGATTTATTTTTTTTGTTTGTAACGGTGATTAGTCCATTACAAATTGAGGCGCACAACACGGAAAGATCAGTCGAGTTCGAAATAATCGAATTTCTAGACATCACCTGAAGATGGCAAATGTGAATTTGCGAAATCGGATTATTTGAGGACCAAGAACCCAGAACTCGCATAGAAACCCAAGAAACTATCTCAACACATTATACCCGCAAAAAACTACGAAGAAACATACGGTCAACATTTCAGATGTGACTAATTTTATTTTCCACGTTTTTTGCGAGGATAGCATCTACGACGGTTAAAATCGTAGGAATTCTAATAAAATGTTGCAATCTTTCGTAATGATCCAAAATAATGCTACATTTTATCAGAGAGCGATATAGGAACCAATGTCACCAGCTATTGATTACGTATTCCAATAATCAATTTTGCAATATAAATCAATTTAAACTGTGTCATTAAATTATCTGGTTATTTCCTATAGAACGAATTGAACAATTATAGTGTGATTCTTCTATATTATTACTTCAAAATAAAGCGCTTAGAATAATCAGTCAACGGTGTCAGGTGTTATTTGCTATAGAAAATTGCAGATATCCAGGAATTTCCAATTTGAAAAACCAGATGAGCACTTTTATCATTATTCAGAAAAAATAGAATAAACAAAGCGATATGAAGGTTATCACAATTCAACGACGATGAAAAAATTGATTTCCACTTATTCGGTGGGAAGATTGCAAATGTGCTAGTATGAATTGGTGAGTTTACTGTTTTTATTATTTTCATATAATCATATGAACCCACAAGATCATCCGGAGAAAAAGAAGGTATAAAGAAACGTTTTCATTCCATCTGTTGCAGTCTTTACTAATCAAAGAGTTAATTTCCTTCGTCGGCACTTCATCACAATTGTTTCAAATCAAATCGATAATTCAAATCAATTCGAGCAACGAGAAAAGGGTTCGATGTCGAAAACCATAAAATTGTTCCTACGCTCGCAAATATCAATTACATCCCATACTTGATTCAGTTCTCCAATTCCTGCTGCCATCCTGGCAGCTGCGATAAATTTTGATAACCCAATATATAGACCAAATGTTCAATCATCTCATGAACTTATAAACATTACCCGTAGCTCAACCTCGGTTATTCTACCTTGCTAAAGCCTCTCCTAATTCAAGATTTAAAGCTGGAAGAACCAATTATGCGTAGCATTGCCAATGTCTGCCATTTTGATTCAATCTATAGGGATGACACTCTTGGGGATATTGCACAGGATCTTAATTTGTTTTAATGCTCGACATAAGAATGGGATCCTCTTTTGTTTCCGGGACCCCTAAGATGTATTCGTCATAATTAAATGAAATAAGCTTAGGGTGGTCTTTGAAAAGAAGCATAGCAAATGGTGATATTCGTCGATGGTTAATATTATTGCACTAGGGGTACTTTTTGAAAAAAAAAACATAATAAATATTATTATTGATTATTTTAACTTTTTCTGGGTTTACTATTTATGAATCCGGTACAATGCAACTATTGGTCCTTCGAGCCAGATGTATTTCGACTTTCAGCTCCTGCGCTAAAACTTCTTCATTCTGCATATTCGATTCACCCGAACAAAACACCCAAGTTGTAACAAATAATTTTTGCGATTCTAAATCGTTTTAAGGTAGAAGCTGGCGGCCAGAACAATCGATGGTTGTAGTAATGAATAATAACGGGTTCGCATGCTTCGAATTCGGCTCGCAGATCAAAACATAAACTGATGGCTATACACAGTATTTCGAGGAAGTATAAGGCGAAACACTCTCCGTTCCTCTCTAACGCACGATCAGTCTTCTCTCTCCTTCTCATTGGCACACTGGAATCGGCATTTCACTTGGCTCTTTTCTCTTTATATTTGAGAGTATAATTATTGATTATCGAGCTTAGATGTACGTGGGGGGAAAGGGTATGGTGATTAAGCTATATGGAAACTCACCCCTTTCGGTGCTTCGGGGATGTCTGACTGATTGGGGATAAAATACGAGCGAGATCTAATATTTAAATTAGATACGTTTTCGTTCTGAATGTGTTTGCCTGCCTTACTTTCCGTTATCCCTTATATTCGTTTCGTACGGTCAAATGGGGTATGACGAATGGTTTTTTTCTTTTATTTGGAAAAATCCCCGCACTGATTTATTCGCGCCACTCCTGATTCAATTAGTCGTCACTATGATAATTTTTCAACACACCATTTATTTTTTTCTATGCCGGTAGTAGTAGTATATTTCCAGAAATGCTTGAAAGAAATTAATTTCGATAACATTATCTGGGAATTATTTTCTCTTTTGTAAATCTCACATAAAAAATAAACCTGTTTTTGTATAGAAACATTTTCCATTCTTCCGTTAAAAAAATAGAAATGTATCGTTTCACGGGCCACCTTGCGTTGATTACGTAAAATGTACGATGATAACGAAAATTATCTTCAATAAAAATGATATCGTTTATTGCCTTCACGACAGATTTCATTCTTGAATTAATGCCTCGTAAAAATCATAGTTGAGCCTTTTATAAATAAATATAAGTTATGACTGACATTTTCACCTACATCATTCAACCGAACCTATATTTCATTCTAAAATGATTTTCTCTTGCGTAAGTGATTAATTATGAATCTATATTATATATTTATTATACATTAACACATTGTATAGGAAATAGTTAGAATAAGTACACTTAGATTTAAACCTGTTGAAAAATTAAAACGAGCACGATTAAGATAAAAAACAACCACACTAAGAGCCTTTGTATCTATAGCTCTCAGAAACATTTTGGTAACAACATATCGACAGACATTATACAGTGGGAACCAAAAGTCAGTCGTCCCCCCCCCGTAAATTCTTAATTTTAATATTACAAAAAAAATACAAAAAAGTTGTTTAACTCTTTAATGGCTTAAGTTTTATTTATACAGAGTGCCTCAAAAAAGTGCAGCGACTTAGTAGTTTAATTTTTTAAATGAAATATTCTAAACCAGTTTGATGTATGGTGTTATATTACAAAAGTTAATAGTTTTGTAAATTATTATTTCGACTACTTTTGCTCCAGTTCAGTGAGAAAACCGTAACAAATGAAACAAAATGGATTTCTTTTTCCTATCCTAACTTTTTGGAAGCTATCTAATGTTAATGTTAATGGGAACCATGAATGTTTTATATATCAATATATGTATATATATATATATATTATATATGTATATGTAATTTTTTAAGTTGTTGAATCGTAGCAAATATAACTAAATCATTTTATTAACTCAAAGTGAGTTTATACAGCACGTAAAATAAAGTAATTTAAAAAGTTGAAACTACACAACATCCATAACAAGTTTATACAGAAATCAAATAAGAAGCATTCCAAAATAAGAAGTAAAATAAAAGATGGTTATCTTTTATTTCATTTTACTTTGACTAGTTGTTAGGCACATCTACATAATTTAGACAAATTGACGAGAGATGATAATAGGTGATATGATATAATAGCTATTCAGTCGTAGTATGCCATGTCATCATGTTTTGGTTTTCATATCCGGAATACAGTGTGTTCAGTGCAATTTTAACAAACATCGTTTGTGGCCAATAATGCCTTTGGATGACTTTATATTAAACAAATTTTCATGTGCAGATAATTGAAGTTTGAGGTAATATCACCATAAAACCCCAAATTTTGACTGGCATCTTCTCACTTCTTACATTAATTTACTCAGCTCTATAAACACTCTCTAACGTATGACAGTCCAGAAATGAAGATAACGAATTATTAAAAACTGAAATAGTATTTTAACTTATAACTAAAAACGGTAAGTTATTATCTATTTCAAAATATGTTTGACATGTCCACCCTGAATTTCTTGACACATAAATAGTCGGGTTGCAAACTCTCCGCTAACATTATACAAGTTCCGAGGTGTTATTTCTGAACACATTTCAATAACTCGACGACGCAGTTCATCTAACGATCCACAAATCGTCTTAAAAACTACGGATTTCACATAGCCCTAAAGAAAGTAATCAATAGGTGTGGGGTCCGGTGAACGAACTGGCCACTCTGTTGGACGTCCAAACCACCTACCCAGATACCTTTCATGTAAGTAATTTCTCTCAACAGTGTGGTGGGGCTCCATCTTGCTGAGATGATACATCCAAGTTAAATTCATGTGTGTTTTGCGCAACAATCTCATTGATACTGGGAGTGATTGTGTCTTTCGGCATTTGGAGGTATCTGGGACCATTTAAAATGTCTTCTAAGAATATGGGACCTATAATGTGGTCACCTAAAATACCAGCCCACACATGAATCTTTTGGGTAAATTGAATATGCCCCTCGCGGAATTCATGGGGATTCTCATAACTCCTATATCTACAATGCTGGGTATTTACACTTCCATTTAGGTAAAAAGTGATTTCATCGCCAAAACAAATGTGTTGCAAATAAATAGGATGGTCTTCCATGGTCTCGCAAAATTCAAGTGGCCGATTCGAATCATCTTCAACCAATTGGTGCAAATTTTGTATTTTCTAAGGATGGAATTTATTTGTTTTAAAAACCCTCTTACTTATATTTTTAGAAACATTATACGTCTAAGCTACCATTTCAGTTAGTACTTGAATTTTAATATATTCCTAATTATTTTCGACCTTCCAGATCTTGGAGCATCTTTTACAGTTCCTGTTCTGTCGATTAGCTTCACCACACATGAAAACGGAAGTCGCTGGCATTTTTGAGACACCCTGTATAAATAAAACACAAGCCATTAAAGAGTTCGAAGGAAACTTTTATGTAATATGTAAATTAAAGAAGTTGGGGGGGGGCAATAAATCATAAAAAAAGTCAAGTGTATCAATGTTCAAATAATTAAAAAACAATACCACGTACCCGGAGAACCTTGGAGAACCCCTAAATCGATATACTCGTATGTTTGTTTCGCTTATGAAAATCCATTCCAGGGGTATATGTAGTATTCCATTTTCTGGCAGTTTTTGCTATGGAATATCATGATTGGCAGAGTCAAAAGCACTGCTGAGGTCGCAAAAGACACCACCAGGACATCCACCGCTGTCTGCATATTCCACAATTCTACTCTAATGAGAGTGAATAGTTGTTATTGTCGATAGATTAAGTACAGTCTGTATTTCTCCAGAATATGAGAATCTTTTTTTCTTGTATATCAGAGTTACTGTCCCTATTTTCAGCACGTTTGGAAAAGTTACAGTTGAAAGTTAACGAGATATGTGGAATGTTTCTCAATCATGAACATCAGAATTTTATCACAACCTTGGTGAATACGAGTTCAATCTCGGTGTATGTATGTATGAAATTATGATAAAGATTTATATTCCGTAAAAAAAAATCCGTTTTTTAGGAATTTCCAAATTCTTCCTTAATTTTTTTATTGTTTTTTTAGTATCGATGAGAATATTTCGCGGTGTTCCGAAAATGTTTGTGCAAATTTATGAAACTCTATCAATTTGTTATTGGGCATTCTGACCTCTCCGTTCTCAATATTTATTTAAATTTGTTTCATTTGAAAGATTTTAAATCCCATTTTCAAGTGGCATCATATGTGTGACATGTTTTATTACCATTTTCACCAGCACCATAACAGTTATTTTCCATTGGCTCCCCCAATCGAAGGATGACTATAAAACACATCCAATTAAAGATGTTCGCGTATTTTTTCGTCCCCAGTCGTAAATCAGTTTTTCAAATTTTACTTTCATTACGTTTCTATAATGTATGATTAGAAACGACAACGCCACGGGGTGCCATCAGATAAAAAAGGGAGCCGCAAAAAATGAGAGTGAGTAATTAAAAATGGAGATTATGTAGTGAAAGATATGTGAATCGGAAGTGGAGCGGGCGGCGTGAATTCTTCTGGTGAAAATATTGATTTGCGGAATATTTAATAAGCTATGAGCTCTTAATATTTCTACGAAATGTTTTTCTATTTAGGTTTTTTTTATTGCTTTATTTAACGTCGGCCTATTTCTGCGAACCGGAAATTTTTGCCGAATCCTCTGTTGTGTCAGAGGTAGGGTTCTTTGACGAGCTCAACATCTATGACCTCGGGACTGCCATCTTAACGTCCCCTCTGAAGGGCGGCATGTTGATCGTCATATCTCGTGCTCATTGATAAGACGCCTGCAGCTGCGAATATATGCTACTACGCTACAGTTGTTAGAGCATTTTAACGCGCACCTTCCTCGTCAGGTGGTGGTCACCCATCCAAGTACTAAACGCGCCCGACGTTGCTTGGCTTAGATATCGATAAGACTATCGTCAACCTGACCAGTACCCACTTCTATTTAGGTATTAATTGCTATTTTTTCCCATGGCATATTCCATCGGAAAAAAGTATTTGATTCGAGTTCAATCAGATTTTTTTAATTCCAATATTTTAGAAATGCGAGACTCATCCAAGTACATATATTAATCCATCAAATATTTACACAATCAATAATTTTTTGTAGTAGTTAGCCGATCTTACAATTGGATCTAGAAGTAGTTCTATTGGGTGGATAAAATATATAATTCGATAAAACACATAACTCGAATACTTTTTCAGCATGAGTTAATTATATGATCATAGAAGTGTCTTAAAGCCAATAAAATTCATTTAATGAAATACAATCTGCCAAATTATTCAAAGAACTCCTTTGGCTCCTACATTTCTTGATTTTGGACCATCCTTGCCATGAATCAGAAAAAATAACATCTAATTACCGAAACATATGATGCTAACTCCACTGCTTCCAATCAATGTTCACGAATTAAAATTTCACTATTCGGAAAAGGGTGTTTTTAGATAATTGGGCTGTTTATTCATTCTGAAAAAATGTAGGCGTGAGACAAAGATGCGTTTATTTGAACTGAGTACGGTTTGTCTGCTCCAATGAAATCATTCATTTGATTTGAATAATCGTATTCGAAAATATTCCATAGGTCAAATGAATAGTTATTTTCCTAACAAGTGCGGAAAGGGTTGACCCGAACGACGCGGAACGGAGTTCAGGCATTATTTTTTCTACGACCCAATACAAATTTAAAAAGCATATTGATATATATATATATATATATATATATATATATATTATTTCAACATACAAAACTTTAAATGAAAATCTACTAATTATTATGAATGCTAATATTAAAAACACAACTTGTTGCATTCTGCAAATGAGTAAGAATAGCCGGTCCAGCGGAGTTAGTTGGTGTAACTGGCTGTTCAAGATTACATCCAGTAGATTGACAAAGTGCATGGAAAGATGACAATGACGGAGCGGCATCGTGTTGCAAGTTAATAGTACATGAAATAATTTTTTTAGAGATTGAAGTTTTTCTTCTGTTCTTTCAGGAGTCCTCCAAGTAATCCTTCAGCAGTGGACTTCCAGCCTCCAAGACGTTTTCAATTTCGTTATCCCTTCCGACCATGAATCCTGCTAGAAACGTTGCCGAGGAATGTCTGAAACTGTGACCTGTGTAACGTTCTGGGTTAGGTAGGCGTAAACAGGTAGCGATCTCTGCCGGCATTTTACTATCTGTCACTTTGACGACGCTTGGACTTAAAAATTTGACGTCTTGATGATATACCATACTAAACCACCTAAACCACCTGACACAGCTTAGTTTAATTGTTATGTGGAATGATTGAAAATCATATTCCAATAAATAAAAAATAGAGAAGCAAGAAAAAAGTCTAGGTAATATTGAATATTAAAACCTAAATTAGTAAGAATAGTAATAACTACAGGTGAAATCAATGAAATGTATATAATAACGTCAAAATTGACATATCTTTATTTTCCCGTACTAGTGCGGGAAAGTGTGTTTTTCCCACACTAGTGCGGGAAAGTATCACTTTCAAAATGCGTGCGGGAAAGTGGGTAAAACGCACGGTCGTAGAAACAATTTTTTTCGCACTCCCAAGTATTTATCCAAATCGAGTGATTTTGTTCCATCGTCGCCATAAATCAAGAAAGAATTTCTAATTCCAGAAATGCGTTCTATCTTGAAGCTTTTTAATCAATGCCAAACCGAATGAGTCATTTGAATAATTGATTATAGATATGTGGCCACGTTTTAAAACCCTTTTCCGGAGAGCGAATATGGGAAGGGCGAAGGGTGCGATGAAAAAGCGTTGCATAGCGGGCGGCAGCAGAGATACACATTATCTTGAAGGGAGAGATATTTAGAATAGGTAGAAATGAATAATCTGAACGTACGAGAAAGACGAACAAATGTCAATTATCGGCTGGAAAGAGATGGGAAATAATCAATCGATATTTGCTTCAGACTTAGTTGGTATCACACTAATTGTCAGATGAGGGACTCGAGAGTGGGTGGAATATTGAGAAGGAAAACCGAAATATAGATTCAGACATATATCTCATTTACATCGAGCTTTATTCTCCAATGGATTGATCCGATTTCCGCACAAAAACCCCATCTGGAAATGTTTGTTCTGAATATTCAACGATGAGATCTGTCATGAATTATATAGATATATAATACAAGGTGGTAAAATGAGTATTCGTCGTGGGAAGATATGATCTTTCAATTATATAATAACTTGATATTGATGATAAATTACTGGATATATTGCAATTACCAGTGGAAGGTTATTCCCTCATACAGATGATAAACAAAAAATTTGCAACTCTTGTTATAATACAACATAAGCTCCAGATATTGAAGTAAAACTCTGAATGCCAGACGGGCACACAATATTACAGGTCGACCATTCTAGCTTGGCCTCTGAGATGTATCGAAGAAAGAGTCACTGTGCAACAGAGACAGATAACGGAAAGTTCCTTGAATGTATAGTCCGTGTAACAATTATTCGTAATTAATTACGTTTAAGGATAAGTTTTACATAACAATTACGGGTTTAAAGAAGGCGTATTCTTTAATTTCATAATTAAGTATTATTAATTTTGAATAAAACCCAATTTGTTTAATTTCACTATATTTTAAAAATGTATTCGGCATGTTTCGCTACATGGTAGCTTTATCAAGAATACTGATAAAAATTGGGTATGGAATAGATCTACTACTGTTTAGTTCGCAGCAAACTTGAATATGTATTGTAATGTAGTATGGAACCCTAGCCACGTCAAATACATAATAGCCATTGAATCAGTTCAAAAGAAATTTCTTCTTAAATTTCTATTCTACAAGAAACACCACACTTATCCCATTTATCACTACGAAAACGTAGAGAAATAGCAAGTATCATATTTGTATACAAACTGATAAATAATCAAGTCGACTCAACATCTCTAGTATCACTATTAAATTTCAATACTCCACGTATTTCGTCAAGGTCACACTTGTCTTTTCGAATCGACATGCCAAATTCACAGCATCACTACAATAGTCCAATCTCAACTATCTGTAGAAGCCTCAACGATGTACCCTCTGTAGACATCTTCTTTTCTAACTTGAATCAATTTAGAAAGCAACTATATTCCAAATTAGCTTCGGTATATATACACTTTTACATTTTTTACTCGTATCTCCTTCGTGCATCTGTACTTTATTCTAAGTTATAACCTTTTCTATTTAATCTAACCTTCACTCTCTTGAATGACCTATAGCTAGGCATCTTTTTGTAATGATTTTGTTACTATTTGTTACCATTGATATCATTTACTCCTGATTTACTATTATATTCACTTCAAATTGTTATAATTATTATTATATACTCCTGTTATTGGGCTTAGGCCTGTTGGATGTATTATGTCTAAAATAAAAATAAAATAGAAAAATTTAACAAGAGAACAAGATTGAGATCCAATTTACTATTTGATAAATTTATTTAAATAAATTTTATGTTTATTGAATATTTATTGCTAATTACCTTTGTTTTCCTTGTAAATGATTTTCAAATCAACTGCATTAATGCCAAATATGTATGCATCTGAAAAGCATATATTGAATTAGCATTTGCATTAATATATATATAAATGAATAATAGTGAATCAACGATATACCCAATAACTAACCTAAATAATAATTTGAATTCCAAATAATATTTATAAACACATGTAGATGTGTTTATAAATATGATGGGGCTCAAAACTTAACCGTTGAAAATAATAAAACCTATGTTCATTTGTAAATTTTATGTGTAGACATAAAATTTACAAATGAACATAGGTTTTATTATTTTCAACGGTTAAGTTTTGAGCCCCATCATCTTCATTTAATTCCTCTATTCCAGACAAATCGCTCTCTTGTACGTCTGATCAGTTGCATCACTATAGTTAATAATAACATGTTCCACAACTATATCTATTGTTGGTTCCTTTGAAATATATTCTTTTTCAAATCGTTGAACTCGCTCTCACCGAGATTTCCATTTGTCGGCCTAGAATTATTTAAAGAAGTCATCACATTATTTAATGACCTGGTTGAAATTCACGTTTTTTCTGGCGACGTATTTCAGCCAGCCAACTCAATGGGATTCAGATCTGGATGATATGGAGGCAGTCGCAATATGTCGTGACCTTTTGCATTAAAAAGTTCGTCTATTTCATGTCTTTTGTGCCTTGGTTTACGGATTTTCATTAGCCAATATCTTCTACGATTTTTTCGAAAACTCTCTTTAATATAGGAACCGCTTTTTCTGTTATTTGACGATTAATAATCGTTCTTCGCAAAATTGCTAAATCTCCGTCGTCAAGAAGAGTTTTCTGATTATTCTCTTTTTATTAAGAGTTGAAAATTTTGTTGAATGGCTAGTTCCAACGCTTTCTTTTTAATTCGTAGAATATTCCTAATGGAAACGCTCGTTGCTGCGCAACACGTTCCTGATCCTATAAAAGAATTTTTAGTATGAAAATCTGCCAAAAACTATAGTATAGGTATAGCTCAGAAACATAATAATTAATTCATTAAAAAATTAGACTTTAAAAAAACTTTTACTGCTTCTGCTTGCATAAAATTTAATATGTTGCTAATTATCCCAATATATATTTCATACTTTAGTTGTAAATGGCATTTTAAAATTGAGAATTTTTAAAAACGCACAAATTATCACATGTTTTAAATTTTCTCTACAGACTGTACTTAGGCGATGTAAACACCACGAATGCACTGCTCAAACAAACTGAGCCACCCTAAAATTGTTGACCTATATGTTGTGCGATTATTCTACGTTTACTTCGTATGAGTTCTACTTCAAATAAGATTCTATTTAATACCTCACACGCGCTTAGCACCTCAATTCTCTTGAAATTCTTAGCTTAATTTTGTACATAGTTTTCCTTCAATAATGACATCATGTTACATACACAATACTTATGAGACTTATTATTTGAACGGTTTGAACAATATTATTTTTTAGTCTTTTAATGAACATATTGAATCCGATCTCATTGATTAAACCAAGAAATGCAATCAAATCAACAAGATATTTTGTTGAATCAATAATTAAATTTCTTAACGTGAAAAAAAAAATAGGTACATAATGAATATTACTTAGACGCTTCATATAAACCGATAGCAATATAAATATCTGACGTTTTGGAGAAACATACTCCTTCACACTCTATCGCACGCATGATTCCAATATAATAATTAACAATCAAGGCCTTATATTCAGAATCTGTTTCTGGAATTCCGGTTTTCATTTAATAAACTAGACGGTTCAATACATGATCAATTAAATGAGTGTTTCTTCTTTGTTCGAACCGATATACACGTAATACGTTCCTTTTAAAATTCACATGAGCACTTTCTGAATAACGAACGTTAGGCTTCGTTGATTTCTAACAATGGCTAGAAAAAGTGTATGTATATGAACAATCTGCGGCTAATACTATTGGCTGATCATTTAATTTTACACAATTTTTAGGTGGTTAGGTCGATTAATGGCTCGCGACTTCTCTTTCGATATATTTCCAAGTTTATAGAATAATATTCAGTTTTTTTCGTATTTTTGACAAAAAATCGGTCGACTGCCGAGAGCAATTGAAAGACCCATTAAAAAAACATCTCCAAATCAAAGTATATACATTCTCAGTTGGATGGGCTGATAAACTCGAGCAAAACATGATGGATTTGCCGCTTTGGCCGATTTATTATTTTACTTCGAATGTAACTAAGCCTATTTTTATTTAATTATGTTTTTTCGATTTAGCATCAGTTGAATGTGCCGAAAAAATCATAATATACCTGAACTTCCAATAATTTGTTGTTTTGATTTCCCATCAATTTTAATTTTTTTGGGGTTTTTTAAAGGCAAGCTTTTATTCAAATGCACTAAAATGTAAAAATAATTTATTTGGATGTCTGACGTAGGTTATTCCGTTCGATTAACTCACGGAATATAACTATATATATCTATAACTCACGGAATAACCTACGTCACACATCCAAAGCAATTATTTTTTACATTTTAGTGCATTTGAATAAAAGCTTGTCTTTAAAAGTTTTTTTATTTTCCATTTTATTTGTGCTTTTTAGTGCTTAAGTAAGCTTTAAGCTATGCATTTTTGTTGAAGCATCGTTATTATGTGGCCTTTTTTCCTGTAAGTTCTGAGCTATCTAGTCCTTCAATGGGGAGACCATCTGAAGATTAACTCATCCGCCATCTTGGAGTTCCATCTTTAATTTATGAATTTTAACTAAAAATCAGTAATCTTCGACTAAATTCATAATCGCCGATCCCAAAAACCCCAACATTCCAATTTTGAATCGAATCGGGCCATAATTACAAAACTCACCCGCCATCTTGAATTTGTGAATTTTTATGGAAAATTAATAATCTCCGATCCCGAAAACCCCCACATACCAATTTTGAATGGAATCGGACCGTAAACACAGAGATCATAGGCCATCTCAGAGCCGTCATTTTGATTTTATGAATTTTTAAGAAAAATTAATAATCTTCGACCTTGAAAACCCCCATATACCAATTTTGATTCGAATCGGACCAAAAACATAAATCTCGCCGCCATCTTGGAGTGCCATTTTGTTTTTTCTCTAACAAGAATTCCATGAGCCACCATTTCAATTTCATAAATTTCATAATCACTGACTCCGAAAACCCCCACATACAAATTTTCAATAGAATCGGACCATAATTACAAAACTCCTTTTCAATAAAATTCATAATCCCGACCCCGAAAACCCCACATACCAATTTTAATGAATCGACCATAATACAAAACTCTCCGCCATTTGGACGCCATCTAATTTTTAATTTTGACAAAAAATTCACAATTTTCGTCCCCGAAAACCCCCACATACCAATTTTGAATCGAATCGTACCATAATCACAAAACTCGTCCGCCATCTTAGAGCCGCCATTTTTTTTTTTTCCCTAACAAAAATGTCATAATGCATTGTCACCGGAATTATGAACACATGCCAAATGTCAGCTCAACCGGATGTCGACAAGTGCTCCAAAAATGGATTACAAATTTTGAACCGGAAAGAATGACAGAATGAAGCTTGTAGAAAGTATCAGGAAAGTGTAGAATAAAATCAGTGTTCTGAGGAGTAATAATAATGTATTTATTTGGCATCAGTTCTACATAAAAATTACAGAATTTGGTAATCAGGATTTTTTTACAAACATCATTATAGACCTATAGGAAAACTAAACCTAATTAATAGTTATTTAATCAACTAGTGTATAAATGGTGGCGATTAATGATCGAAGCGAGCGCGTTAATGTTCGAGATCATTAATCGCCATTTTAATAAACGAGTTGATTTCAAAAAAAAATCCGCCGACCTCGTTCCCGGGGTCCACGTGAAATTTTCGATATCTTTTTCCTTCAACTAGGAGGAGACTTACAATATTTGGATTTGAAAATACATAAACTTGATAGTGCAAAGGTAATAGATTTGGAATTTGAATAATATTCAAATTCGTGTATGTTTAGTTGCCTATACCACAATGATACATTAATATTAATGGTCGATTTCGGTGTATGTTTGGTTGCGTATATCACAATCATGCATTACAAGAGAAATTGAAGATTAATAGGGGTCATGAACGATCGATTTCGTGTAGATTAAACAGACTCGTTAATACTAAGTCGCCGGAAAATATAATTTAAAATAGGTATGGAATGATAAAAATAAAATGAAAGATGACAAACACGCCAACATTTAGTTTCAAACAATGTTATATACATGATTTTTTTATAAAGGTCAACCAAGTGAAGTTCATCATACTTTGTAGTTTCAATTATATTTCATATTTAAGTTAATAAATAGTTGGTTTCTAATGGAATGAAATATCTGAACAAAAATTACGTAATTTGTATATTTGATAAAAGTACACTCATCAAAGTAATAAGATAGAGTAAGAATCTAAATTAATAGTCTTAAGTTTTGTATTTCGTGCAATTTTTATTTTCATTCCACTTCACATACGCTTGAAGTAAATCCAGGCACACTCAAACAGTCCATCAATTTTTCGGAAATAAATTATACGATTCCATAACGAAACAACAATTCTAGGTTAGATAGGACATTAACAGTTTGATTATTGGCTAACTTCTGGTTACTTCAAGTTGAACCTCAAAACATCTCCTTTTCATCTTCTTTGTCTTCTTATCTAAGTGTGTTCATAAACTTATTTGTTCCTTAATTTTAGGATTTACAAATTGGTTGGCAGTTGATAAAGATGGTTTATTTTAAAGTTTTATTTTTACACTGTTTGTTACATTTTTATATTTTTAACCCTTTTAACTTTGTGAAGGTCTATGTCGAGTAAGTGATACTTTGACAATAATTCATTTGAATAACATACTAATAACAACCTTCTATCATTCTCTTACTTTGTATGCAAGCACTGAAGATGACGTTATTGGTCGAAAGCGCTTCGATAATTAAAATAAAAATATAAAACTTAAGACGAAATACAATACTTAAGACTATAGTGAGTCGAAGTAACTCTACCGGGAAACACACAGCGCTCCTAGCGTTTTTTTTAACGTTGAGGTAGCCTAAATATATGATGTGAATTATCATTCAAAATACGGATGTTTTTCGAAAAGAAAGCCTTACAAAAGGGGCAGGTTTATTGAAAAGTTGCCACATAGAAAACGTCTACGAACGAGCTGATGGCAATTTTGTGATAATATGTGGAAGAGTTTTGCGGGAAACTTCCGGAGATCAAAGTTCAAATAAGTACTGAATAAATTGAACAAAAATAATCTTAGATTATGGTTCATATTACCATAAAAAAATTGTCAGTGCGTTTCATTTTATTTCTAATTATACCAGAATAAAAAACACGGAAATTGATTGATGAATAGAAATATATATTATGACAGATTCTATGCATGAAATGATGATACGCCTCATACTATTTGCTCATAATGGAAGAACATAACAATGATCGCTAAATCAATAATTGACTATTTCAGAATTTCATTTGGATTTGAATAAAGGGACCGCATTACGATCCAAGAATTTAATTAAAAATGTTCCGAAAAATTGATCTTATTTTATTTTCATCAGCATAATTCTAATTAAATAATATATCTTTTTTAGCTAAATATCGATCGATCAGTACGTGAGATCATATGCAACTGCAAAGGTGGAAAAGGCTTTTGCAAACATTTCAAATGAATATAAGATCCTAATCCTTCCAATTAAAGAAAAAAACTGTATTGAAAATTGATTGTTAACGTATTTCGACCTGCTTTTGATAAGTCCCCAAATCATTTTATGGAGAACATTAACCAAGCAATAAAAACGAACACAAAATAAGAAGGATGTGAATCTCGAGTTGACTAGAATGGATGAATTACTCGAATTCCAAGTTTTCTTGCCCATTCATAAGATTCACTTTCTTGATTCCATATATTTTCACAAAGATTTGATAACAAAAACTTTTCAAATGAAAAAAAAATAAACAAATTTCCTTTGGAATTGATAATAATGATAATCATATTATCACTCAACAGAATATACTTATCGATATGCGATCGGAGGAATTCTGATTATTGTACCTACTTCTTATTTATTTCAGACACAGAATGTAATATAACCTACAAATATTTCTGTGCTTACTTGGATTACTCACATTTCACGAACAAAATCCACCCAACAATCAAGGAATCATTATTCCTAGTTTCCATTATTTTAAAATTGGAATATATTTTTCAATTTAATGATTATTGTTACTGAACATCAATACCATAGTCCTGGAAAACGATAAGAACTGAGCTCAGGATTTTTATACTCGAATAATCAACGACGCTACAAATTCTTTTTGATCAATTTTTTTCACAAAAACTGCACTGGAATTCGCTGGTACCCAACAAGGTACCCCGAAAATCGAAAATATCACCGAACGGTGGTTTTCCACGAATTCCCAATGGCGATTTTGACTTTGAAAAATAAATCTGTCTCATCCGAAAGATGGAAAATTTTTCAATAATTTTAGTAAAAGTACCCTCTGCCAGACGAATTTTTTTCAGGTACAAAGGTCAAAATGAATAATTTTTAATATAATTTGTCAAATAGGCATCCTTGCACATGCTCGTTCTGTATGTCGTCTTAATCATACGCATAAATATCGAAATTTACCAACTTTGAAGGTCATATTCTTATGATAATGATTGAGACTAAAACTAAAAAGTTGCATAAATGCTTTCATTGAAATGTACAGATTCAACTCGATTTTATTATTGAGACAGTGACTGTGATTGTGACTATATGACAATTGCATAAATTGGATCTAAATTGTCGACTTTTAGTTATTTTCTCTGGTGACAAATAATTGCTGTGTCATTTTGAATATCACTTAGTTTTTTCAATATTCACAGTACCTTTTTTTCTCGTGAAATACATATCTGAGTCCTCAATGTTGAAACTGTATTTCGTTTTGGTTCCATGCAAGCCCTGCAGTTTTTCCATTATCTACAAATACTCATAATCAAAATATAATTAGTCACATGATTGATTTCGATAAAAAACAAACAAAGCACACCCCGTGCAATCTACCCGAGTGACTATTAGATTCCGTTTTAATATATCGTAGAAGATTTTTTTAATCGCGATATCGAATGAGAAAAAAGCATTCGAGAATAACGGCACGTTTGGGACCCATTCTAATTAGTAAAATGGCATCCCATTCTCTTTTCTGATGTGTACCATTTGCCCCTTAATGCAAAATCCAATCATACGACATGTATATGGATAGGAAGGGAGAGATCTTGAAGCAGTATCCCGATCTAAAATCAACGAACACCAAATAATTTATCAAGTCAGTGATTTAGATCAGAACAAATTGAAAGCTCCTAGATTTTTGCAGATTTACATATCGGAAGTGCAAATAATTCGTTGTGCTCTCTTACTGGCATTGGAAATGTTGTTATAATGTGAGTAGAACGAGAAATATAATGTTTAACAGTATTCATGGCCATTTTTCTATATTTCAAATCAATAGTTTCCATACCGATTCCTTTTTAAAAAAAAACTATTATATCTGAGAAGCTCTCCTGTAGCGAAAAAATCTTAGTTCTACCCCCTAAAATATCACGTAGACGCTTGTGCTCATAGTAAATTTAATAGTGATAACAAATTTCGATCCAACTATAATTTTGTCGATGATGTGATTTTGAGATTGCTCGGATTTGATGTAAAAATGAACGATAACTTGGAAAAATACCTTTAATCCCTTTTATTTCACGTGGAATGTCACACAGGCGCCCACCACGAAGATAAAGCTGGCGCTTAGACTCTTGGTAATTAAAACCATAAAATAAAATCGTATTTCTTTTATTTCTAATAGATTTTACAACATCGTATAAATAGCTAGTTATTGGATCATAAACGATACAGGCATTATTTATCTTCTATTAAATATTCCTCTGATTAGCTTATATCGTTGTCAGTTACCAAGCGCATACCATGGTGATGATAATTGAAGGTACTTGCAGTAAATGTGGATTGCTAATAATTCTCGGTTCATGCGTCGTCATTCATCTGTTCATAAAACTTTCTAGACCAACGCGAAATAAAAATATATATTTCTTATTTTGTGTGTTCCGTTTTTACGTCCAAAGGTGACATTGGAATATTGGAATATGGTAAACAGTAACAAGCATATTCTAAATATTATTGAAATATTTTTAAAGGGCAATCCAAAACTTACACTTATGTATATATAGTATAATATGGTATATTTGAAAAGGGAAACATTCTCAATTAAATATTGAATAGAAAGATTTTTCTGGGAATTGAAATATCCACGATGAAACTGAAGTTATTTTTTGTGAGTATCCAACAGAAAATAACTACTTCCACGGCTAAAGCCACGCTGGACATTGAACTACATGTGATAGATATGTTGATAGGACCCTAACCCAAATGGAAAAATGTTAAAGTAAAAATTTGCATTTTCATTCATATTGTTATTTGATTTTCTATTCCGGTCCTAATGAAGAACTCATATAGATCAGATATGTTTTTTGAGTGCTTTCAAAATATCAGATGTAGTTCAATATCCAGCGTGGCTTAAGCTAGGGAAGTAGCTGTTTTCTGTTAGATATTCACAAAAAATAACATTTTCATCGTGGACTTTTCAAGTCACAGAAAAATATTTCTATTCAATATTCAATAGAGAATGTTTCTCTTTTCAACATGAATACTTCTTGAACGATGGAAGTTGGTATTTTTTAACAAGTCAATGGTATATATTTACTATTAAGATACTGGTTAGTTGATTTTAGAATGAATATTACTTGTTCCCGATAAAACAATATATTCACTCAATATAATAATGTTATTATCCAGTTAATATTTCTGTCCGTTACGAAATCAATTAAGTTTAAGTGTACTTTGTATAAGAATCAAGGGATTCAGAATGTGTTACTACTAACAAACATATTCCACTGGAGAGTTTTTAGAATAGGTAGAGAAGTAGGGGTCTGTTTCATTAGAAATATATTATGGTGACCGTAACATGGTTTATTTTCATTGTTTTGTAAGCCTTGAGAGAGTACGAAAGGAAAAAGTCAGTCTCATGGAAAATATAAAAATCTTGGAAAATAACCAAATCACTTGTGATGTGCGGAATAACGATTTTCATGAATAAAGTTCAACTTTGAAACCATCTCCACAAGTGAGTTTGAAAAGCTGCAACAAAGGAAAGCATTTTCCTTCATATCATGACTGTAACAACAAAGCAATATCCTCCTTCGGTTTACTTATAAAATACGTTCATCATTCATATGTGAACAATGGTATAAAATTAAAAAATGAAGCACTCACCGATTCAGTCAAGGGTAACCATGCATTACGGAAACATTGTTAATCACTTTGGAGATGCACAACCTGTATATATAGTACCTGAATTAGAGTTCACTTTTATTATTCACCTCTGGAGAGTACCATAAAAATGTCAACGTTGGAATTATAACAAAAGAAAATTATGGCATGTCAATTCATTCGTGGAAAATGAGGCGAGTTGAGCCGGAATGGTATGTACGTCATTCAATTTGAGTTTGATGATAATTATAGTTATATTATACACATTGCATTATGTGATCAAGAAATGAGGATGTTTTTAATATTATCGATATGATTTCCGTTTCCAGCACAATCGATTGATTGAATTCACCCCCAAATTCGAATCTTCTTCAGAGCAAAGTTCTTAGTGAATACAATTTTTCATGTGTTTTTCGCATACTTCAGTAGGCACACACATAAACTTCTAAGCGATTCCCGGCAATGGAACATTTCGCTCTCATTAAAGAGCAATTGACGGCAAAACCGATAGCTCGTAATTTTCAGAAAACTACACGAAATATGCCAACTTAAAATGTGTCATGATCAACTTTTCCAGGAGATACAGGGATATTCACAGCTCTCTTGGTATTTTAACCCTAATTGGATATAGGTCGATAATATATTTTGATAATGAAAGAGCCGCTAAGGATATCAGAACATTGTCTACTTAAAAATATCTATCAGACAGAATGTATCTTATATCATAATCGGACAAATTCTGCTGGTGAAAGAAAGATCTAGGTAGTTAACGAACCCTATCAAATAAACAGTATAGCTTTGTTCTTTATAACGAGTAAGCTTCAGAGATTCGTCTGCCAATCTAGTACCAATGGTATTTGTTGGTGAATGAAACACAAAGCAAGGTCATCCCTAGTTTACAAGAAAATCAAACCGATGATTCTTAATTTTTTGAGGAAATCCATATATTATTACCAATAACCTTTGAGCGAAAATACTCAATGCTGCTTCTCTTCACTAGATGTCAGTAGCGCTGTAAGAAATTTCTGAACTCAAGTATGGAGGAGGAGTTTAACATGCAGCGCCACAGTGGCGGAATGGGACGAATTTGTCCGTATAGTGTCACTTATCCCCTCTTTGATAAAAGGGTGCTTACAAAATTCAATAGTTTGAATTTTTTGGTCTCAAACGTCAAAGCAGCGGTTGTGTTGTAATTCGGCGGGTAAAAGATTCGAATCAAAGAGAAACCTAGTGTCGAAAGTGCGCGTATAATAAATGAAAGGCAATGAACGAGTCTGCCGTAACTAATCTCGAATAAAATGTCAATGTAAATGTTTGGACGTTCCTTGGTGAGCGTATGAAAATACTGCGTAAATACAGTTACAACGAACATTCGCTCTGCAAGTGCAGGAAGTTTTTGTAACTTCTTTGTTACAATCAATCTACGAAAGGAAAAAAGGTCAATTGACAAATTTCACATTGATATAAAAAATTTAATTTTGTTATACTAATAATTATGGTAATCTAAATGAAACATATTTTTATTCATGTAATATACATTCAAAATATTTTGTTTTTGTTTCTTGTTAGTTTTAATAAAATTTTATCAATTGTTTGTGAAAGTATTTATTCACTTCACCTCTAATTCGACAGAGAACTGATTTGTTGTCGCTGCTACTTCGCTAATCACTTTCGCATGTATGCTGTAGTAATATTTTTTTTACTTCCCACACCTGACACACGTGACCCGATCGCACTAATACTGCTCCTTTTTTTATAGACTGATTCTTGAAAACAATGTGGCTTGTGGGTAAGAACCCAGTTGCAAGCACTTGCTCCATCACGAATATAAGACACTTGTCAACTTGAGAATAAATTACATATAAACACTACGATGAGAGGTGATTCACGTGTTCGCGGCGCACCTGTTCAACCCTTGAATGCAGTCCTATGCGGTTAGCAGATAACTCGTCTCAATCTGCTTTTTATTTATTACTAGCTCAATTTCCGGAATTCAATTCGAAGTTTATACACGCCGATTCATAACGCAACCGTAGTTTTCACGTTTGTAACAAAAAATGTAAACTGTCGACTTTAAAAAGACTCTATCAATGGGGCAAATACGGATAAATTGCACTATACGGACGAATTCTCCCGATTCCGACACTGCGGTGCCACTTTCAAAGGTGTAAAGTCCATACAAAGATTATTCGAACGTCAGCAATGACTTGATACAAACAGCCTAATACGAATTCACATTCTGAATGCGCAGGTATCTCTGAAGGTTTTGACGAGATTTGCAGAATGAATGATCCCGTGTATGTAGGTTGTGGTTATAGAACCAAATATGTTCGTTTGGATCACACACAAACTTGATCGCTTGTTTATGGCGAACTCTTCCAATTTGGGATATCAGCTGATAGCGTATTTTTTTTGTATATTCTTGTATATTAACCATGGCACTTGGAAAAATTAGTTTCTTCAAAGTCAAATAGCACTAAACATATACAAAGTTATTATTCGTTTCAG
Source organism: Gonioctena quinquepunctata (assembly GCA_018342105.1). Lineage (NCBI taxonomy): Eukaryota > Metazoa > Arthropoda > Insecta > Coleoptera > Chrysomelidae > Gonioctena > Gonioctena quinquepunctata. The sequence goes on along the minus strand of JAFIRS010000230.1, from coordinate 362,127 downwards.
TTTCCAAAAAAGGGATATAATAGTTCAGTTAATATCCCTGTATAGTAGAAATGCCTGTGGAAAGCTCGTGATATTCCGATATCGCCATCCTGAAATTGATCTCAAGTAATTAAGACACTGACATAAACGAATCCATAAAACCAATTTGAAATGTGTTCTCAATTTGATAATTTATCGGTTCCAATTTTCATTAGAACGTTCGATTTCAGATATCTCATAAATGTCAGAGAATTCCCGTTTCTCGGTTAATGTCGACATAATAGTTCTTTGAAGCTATGCTTACATTGAAGGCAATTGAACTGTCAAGTTAGACTACTTTAATTATTAGAAAATACACAATGATATGAAAATCGTCAAGTTAGACATAACGAAAATATGCAAGGTTGAAAAATTGATTTGTTTGAAAAAATGAAAAGGGTGTGGATGTGGAATCATCTGCGACTCGAAGTTGAACTTCAGTTGAATGTTCGGGGAAGTAGTTGTTTTCTGTTAGATAGTCACAAAAAATTACCTAATTTTTATCATGGACGTTTCCGTTTTCAACAAGGTTTGAAAATTCGGAAATTGTATGGTTTTCTTGCAAACCAATTTTAGTTTTGCCCTTCATCAGTAGATAGAAACGCACTCCTTTGTTCCAGAAGGAATTGAGTGTTATTAAACTTGTTAAAAGCATTTGCATTGTTTACAAGCAGTTATGTATCTCGAATACACATTTTCGTTCTTCGAAACATGCAAACCCACGCTTTCAAGATAATAGGGCCATTGAATTGCCGCATACGGCTCTGTTAACAACCATCTGAGACCTTTCTCGTCGATATTCTTCCAGTTCTTCAAGTTATCTCTTGATCATATTTAACGATATTCCAACACTTCATAACATCAACGTATGTTATTTTATTGACCACGCTGCGTGTAATGTTGAACATTTCTTGACGAAGACCCGCCTTCCAGTCTGAGGACCGAAGAAAGAGACATACATCGCCATTGGATGGGGCTTTCTTCCTCAGATGTATTAACAATCTTGCTTGAAATTAATGAAACTGACAACCGCTTATGGATGTGAGTAGTTTCGTTGAGAGTATTTGTCACGTGGATAAGTTCAAATCGGCCCCGTAGTTTCTAAAAGTTGTCAGTTCGAAGTATGAAAAAAAAAATTTCGTTTTGGTACAAAAATTAAAAAATACATGTGGTTTAGCAAAATAACTCTCTGAGCTGAATTAATTTTCTCTTGAGTGATCTCCTTTAGGATGTCAAAAAATAGAAACCCCTTGGAATATTCAATGGTCAAATTCATTGGTAAGATTTTTGCATTCTCAAATATGAAAGATGCTTCTGAAAGACATTCTGAGATTCAAGTGAAGGCAGCAATAATCCCAAAAATACCTAAACCAGGCTAATTATAAAGTATGTCTTTCCGACTCACTACTCTATCGGGTTATTCTGTTAAGTATTAGAATATATCCATACAGCTCAAATAGTCACCCATCAACGTTGAAAACGGTGATGACTAATTAATTCGTGTGATCTGGTGAAAATGTTGTAATGATAAGAAAATTCAGGAAATACATTTGTTTGGAATTTCCGACGTGGCTGAGGCGACATATTGGATGATTGCACAATATCGGTGCCGTCAAGTATTTATGATTTCCTATACGGGCACCTCACATAAGCCAATCCATATTTGTTCAAAGTGTTTAATTATGATTTAGGCGCCATTGCTCTTTATCTATGCCTTATAAAACCCTTATCTCCATTAATTATTATTCTCGATTTTTAATGATTTATTTTACAATACTTTAACAGGTTATTATAATATTTACTGATGTTTCTTCTTTATTTTCAAGAAAAATATCTGATATGAATATGATAGTGTTGACAATATTTATCATAATTTTGTTTGCTCAATTATAAATTACACCTTAAGCATAATTTATTTTTAATATATCTCGTATAATGTTGCGATCTGATTCCAGTTATCTCAATATTGTTAAAGATGAAACAGTGATGTTGGCTGACACCATGTCTCATCAGGACCAAGTGAGTTTCACTTTACCAAATATTTACACTTTCCGAGTAAACAAAAATCATCTCATCTTGGTAAAACTGCTCAAAATAATGTGGAAGTGGCATATATAACTAGTTCAAATTTCCTGCTAACCAAACGTAATGCAACTGAAACAGTAAATGCGCATGCGTTATCACAGTAAATTTGTTCAGGATGATCTTTATTATTTTCCATTAATGGTTTTCACTCTATTGTCAGGAGAAAATGTCGCCCAAAATAACAGCCATCAGTGTCATCAATTCTAAATATCGGAATGTCAGTGTCTTTATCAAGATATATTATTGGGTTAAAGATTACCACAAAGAGCAGAACAGTTTTATATATGGAAAAACATCAAGATAGAAAAAATTAAATATACCACAAAGAGCAGAACAGTTTTATATATGGAAAAACATCAAGCTAGAAAAAATTAAATATAGGAAACTTCCAATTTGAGCTATTAGTTTTTATGCCGCTGAGAGACCAACGTTTATACAGAAAGCAGTGAGTAAAAAATTGACAAATATTTGTATTTTTCCTCGAATGTGGATCTGTTCTCAACTAGGAACCCTTTACAAACGAACTCTGCTATAAAAATATTTCCGTAATTAATTCAGATATCAAAGGCTTATGAAAGAGGTGGAATTTTGGGAGCACGCACCGGGCACACATCGAACCGACAATCGCTTCGAAACACTTCTAAACCTCCACTGACATTTTTAATTGAATATCTCATAACACCAAAGTGCCAAATGATTAAAAACAATCGGGCTCCGGTAGCAATGACTTATGAAAAAAATCGCCTTTGACTCACCCCACGTACAGCGGCCCAGCGGAATATTCGGCAACTATCACAAATTAAAACCGCAGAATTTAGAGCAGTCCATTGGAAATATGCGATTTTTTGTTTTGAACGCCAATAAATCCACTTTGTTATCACGAACTTGCGCCGGATCTAGCTACGAAGTACGTCTCCTGCTGAATCATTGGATACGCCGAATCGAGCCAAGCGAATCACGTCTGAGATTAACAACGGCGAGTCGAGATATGCAAAAACATCGACCCTTGTAAGGTATCGGTTTGAATTATTGTTTTGAATATATCACCCCGAAATTCCCTTCTGTTCGATTTTATTTTTTACTTTTAATAGCCCGGATTATAAAACTAAGGGTTCGCAGACAAAAAACAAATGAAATATGTCTTAGGATGAGGCGGGAGAATTTTTTACCTTTGCCCGATTATTATCGTGCCGCTGGAGGAGGGTTGGATGGAATTACCGGATCTTTGGATCTGACAAATTCCGCGAAAGTAATGGCGGAATCATTGATATTCAACAATTCGGATTAATTGAGTGCCATCTAGAAAACCCGCCTTTTAAACATTAAATAAGTGCATAAGCAAGATTGTGACTGTGTGTACAGTGAAAATTATAAACTATAGGCTCATCAAAATAATTCTGTAAATTCAATGCAAATTTCTTAGTCAAACCCCTTTTTGAACATTTTTCTAATTATTGGAAAATATGCGGGCCAATAGGCTTTATTACTAAGCTTTATATGGTAAAAAGAACGGCTTTGACAACAGCAGATAAAAAAACTTATTTTCGACCAACGTCTCGACCACCTTGAGCAATATACTCGCAGCTGCTCAATGAGAATATTCGGAATCGAAAGTCCCTCTAGTGAAAATCTATTGGCTTTTTCAAAAATGTTATGAAAATTAAAGACGTCGTACAGGCCGATATAGAACATACCTACAGAATATCAGATAAGGTGGTACTGGTTAAACTTAAATGTTTTGATATGAAAAAACATATTTCCAAGTCTAAATCCATATTGAAAGGTACTAACTTTTCGATAAAAGAAGATCTTACGCCCCAACGCTATCAATCAGTCATTGCACTGGCTAAAAAACTCGGCCAAAAGAATGTCTAAACAATAGACGGGAAAATTCGTGTTAGGAAGGTAGGATAATGAAACCCACCATGGATGAAATTCAAGCCCTGATAGAGGAAATGGAAGAAGCACACCAATCGTCATGAAATTTTGAAAACACATTTGATTCAAGTTAAATTATTTATGGAGACCTGAATCCTCACTTATTCTTTACATTGTTTTTGCCACGTTATGTTAACATTTTTATGCTAAATTTCTTTTTTTTGTTTGTTTTTGTTTTCATGAAAGTTTCGTTTCAAATTAAATTATTTTTTGGAAACTCTGTTTCCGCAATCTCATTTTTTTATTTTTATTTCATACGATATAGGTACCCACGTTTTTGTCACTGTATAAATGATAAGGTGAAATAATTTATTTGATATTATATTAGGCTGATTCTATGAGTGTATTAAATGCACTCTCTTTCTTTGATCGTTTTGCATTTGTTACCTCTTCTTGACTGTAAATATTCTTTCAATAATTAGAATAATATGTTGGAGGTAGGCACATCATATATTACTACTACTACAATTGTTATTTTTTATTATCATTGTTATTATAAATGTACATGACATTGTTAATTTGAATCACGCTTGGTTGAGTGGAAGAATAGCTATGAGCTAAACTCCGCCAAGTAAAATAAAGTCCAGTTATTATTATTATTATTATTTAGATACGAAAACTTAAAAAGACATTCTCGAGACTCGATCTGACCTTCAACTTTAAAACTCCAATATTTAATATCAGTTTGGTGTACTGCACAGTGGTCCACATGACGAAAAAAAACGAAACTAATTAATTTTTTTGCTCAATCGCCTCTCTCCCTGTCAAAAATCATGAAAAAAATATGAAAAAATTTCACAAAGGGGTAGTTTTTAGGAGGGGGTGGTTGAAAAAAACGGTTTTGAGTCTGTTTTTTCGCGGAGAGAATCATGGTAAAAAATTTTTCAAAAAATGTCACCAAGGGGTGTTTTTTAAAAGGGGTGGTTGGACAAAAAAAGATCCAAGCCTTTTTTCGCGGAATTGCTTTTAAGGCTGACGAGAATCAGGGGAAAATATCAAAAAAGTCTTGTCACAAATGGGTCGTTTTAAGAAGGGGTGGTTCGAAGAAAACATAAGATTCACGCCTTTTTTCGCGGAATTGCTTCTAAGACTGACGAGAATCATGAGAAAAATATTTGAAGAAACTTGTCACAAAGGGGAATTGCTTCTAAGGCTGATGAGAATCATGGGAATAATATTTAAAAAAACGTGTCACAAACGGGTGGTATTTAGAAGGGGTGGTTGAACAAAAAAAACTGATTTAAGCCTTCTTTTTGATGAATTGTTTTCAAAGCTAACGAGAACCATAAGAAAATTTGTCGCAAAGGGGTTGGTTTTAAAAGGAGTAATTTTGGTATTATCAAATTATTAAATGATGACTTTTTGAATATTCAACTCTAATTAGCAAAATAAGTACCCAAAATATTCTTAAAGTATTTTTAAATACAGTCACTTCTAGAAAAAAGTCGATTTTTTTTACAAAATAATGAATTGTTAATTCATTGTGGGTCAAAATATATTTGATGCGTTTTTGATATACTCTTGCAGAGTCTAACAATTAATTAAATATTTAAAAAAAGTGCAAGTATGAGCAAGCAAATTTTTTATATATTTTTGTAGAGATTTCAGGCTTTCCATTAGATATTTTTTCAGAACGGGGAGTTGTGAGTCTAACGAAAGTTGAAGATGTATGCACGTTCATTCTAATAACAGCCCAGAAAATAACTATTAATAACTGAGTAAATAATCGACCAATTTACCTTATCAAACATGAAATAAAAACCACATACCTTGATTGACTTTTCACCTGAGTTTCATAGGAATTATTCACAAGATGTTCTTTCTGGAGCTAATCGAACTCGGAAGAAAAAGTACACCTATGACGCCGAGAAACGTACACGATAAAATGTCCATCTTTGAGGAGCTGAAGAGAGCAAATGTTTCGCAATAGTTAGCCGCAATTCTAATCTGGTCTTTTATTTACCCCTCACAAAGTTGGGAGCGTATACGAAAACTTTACAAAATTCGAATTAATTCCGCTTTTTCGTTATTATGGACCACTGTGTACTGCAACAAAACATGTGTTAAAACCATTGATATCTCTTGAAGATAAAACAATTAAATGTATTTTCAAATTACCATTTTTGGAACAAACATCTAAATTATGTAAACCAAAGGATCTTGTTGACATTGACTCGTTATTGAAATTGAAATATTTATTTTTTATACATTTCACAATAAAGGAAAATAAGCGTTCTAACCTCACATTAAGTGTGAATTCTGATCGTTATAAATATCACAGCAGACAATGTAATAATTGGAAAATATTCCAAATAAAACATAGTTTGGAAAAAAATCGCTATATCATCGTGGTCTATTACAAAAATTTACCTGAAAAAAAAATTAATATCTTGACAGAATTAAAAAAGGGAACTGAAGAAATACATTTTGTTCACTATCGCTCCATGATTTATATCAACTGTAAAACATTTTTTATATTTATCGCTCGATATTGATTTGACAGCAATAAATCTATTTTTACTCTTTGTCCCTCCATAACATGTATGTTTCTTAGGATGAATAAACGTTATTATTGTTATATATTTTATCCAGGTGGCATGTTATAAAGTCATAATGCTTCTGTTCACAAACGTCCTATAAGGTCAATAAAACACTAGTATGTCTTATAATAAAACACAGTATCTTATGAGTCAACATCATCTCTATTAATCACTGTAACTCCTTTTTTTCTCTCTCCACTCATTGAATTCGCTGAATTCCTTCTCGTAGGCTAACTTAGACTCTACCGGCAATAAAAGCATTTTCCAATATTTATGGTAGGACACTGCTTGTTTCCCTTGTAGATCTGAAAAATTGGTCTTGCTATTACAAACTCACATAATAAACCTTCCCGAACAAATTATTTCATCAATTTTCAGCAACTATCATAAACATCAAATAAGCCCTTAATTTAAGAAAAGTATTTCAAACCAGCTGTGGATAAAATGTTGTATTACATTACATGTCTTATTAGCATTTAAAACACTCAAGAAAAGCTTGTATTTCGTGTTTCATAAGGCTAATAAGAAACTCATAACAGTAAATAACCATTCTCAACCCTACAAATATTTGGTATAATCCCAAAAATTTGATATACATAACGATGTCTTCAAAATTCGATTATTTCTCTTTATTCGTCCGCTAACAACACAAGAGTTGAGTATTTCGTTCATATATTTATTAACTACCAATATTGATAAAACTCCATAAGAACCTGTGTAAACAAAGTGGAGTCACAAAAATCAGTCTGTCCTTTTTTATGCGGCCGCTTGAAAACTACTGCACATGCGCAACTTTTGAATTACGAATACCAAACGACACGTGAAAAGAAATCTCACAATTTTGTGGTTATGTTACCATAATGAATTGCAACAAAGGAAATAAGCTTGTCATACTCCAACAATTTTCCACCTGAAATAATGACAACTAAAAAAGAGATGGACGATCAAAATCGCGTATTTGATAAGAAACGTGTTTTTTTACTTGGCGCATGCGCATATGTTTTTGTTTGGCACACTTTTTTTACAATTTTTTATTTAGTTTCATTTGTTATATCGTTCGTTTGTTAGTTACGGTCAAATCTTGCAAGTGCATTTTGACCGACTTCTAGTCGTCCGATTAATTTGAAATTTGGCAGGTGTTCATAATTCCGGTGACAATGTATTATAGAATTTTTTTAAGATAAAAAACAAAATAGCGGCTCTAAGTTGGAGGACGAGATTTGTAATTATGGTCCGATTTGATTCAAAATTGGTATGTAGAGGTTTTCGTGGTCGAAGATTATGAATTTTTTGTCAAAATTTGTAAATTCAAGATGGCGGCTCCAAGATGGTGAACGAGTTTTGTTATTATGGTCCGATTTGATTCAAAATTGGTGTGTAGGAGTGTTTGGGGTCGGAAATCATGATTTTTTTCAGCTTAAAACTTACAGGGAAGAGACCTTGTAATAACGATGCTCTATTAGAAATGAACAGATTAAGGCGAACTAACTAAAACCCTTATTACACTATGCCTTTTTCGTGCCTATTTTTGTGCTTATTTTCATGGCTATTTGTTGACTAAATTTCCCCAAATAACTGGCACTATTACACCATGCCTTTTTGGTGATTGTTTCAGGCGCTAATTTCAGAGCTGCAAACCTAAGGAAAATTGACATTTACCTTAAATGATTGAGTAATTTAGTAAACCTGGACTATTTGTTTCAACTTTTTCCTTACCTGGTACAAGATTTTTTCTTCTTTTCTGTCATACTGAACAAAAGGAAAACTATGCGATTAATTTCATTTGTTTGTTGGTTATGTCAAGTCCAATAGATAATTATTGTTTTGGCAAACCTGACATTTCCACAAACGTCCTTGAAATCCCCTCGATTCAGGCGGAAAAAATAGAACCAGTCCTATTTATTTTCACGCCTGAAACAATCAACAAAATAGCTACGCGCGCATGCGTATTTGTTTAAAATTTCAGCCACCGGCAGTCAGGCAGACAAATAGGCACGAAAAAGGCATAGTGTAATAAGGGTATAAAAAGCAAAAAATAAAATAACTAATAAAGAACCTTTTCAAAGGCAAGCTTTCATTGAAGCCGTGTACTAAAACGTATAAAATAACTTTAAGTAATCACTGACAATGATTTAATTATATTTTGTTGAATTATTTGTTTTCAAAAAGGTTGTCACGCGAATTGTAATATAATTTATTCTTCGACAAGTTGTTACTTACCAACCAATCATTGTCCAGTGAAATTAATTGGTACCTACTTTTATGAACAATTCGCGCGACACGGTTTTTGAAAACAAATAATTCAACAAAAAATATTTAAATCATTATCAGCGATGACTTAAACTTATTTTATACGTTTTAAATAAAAGCTTGTCTTTAAAAAGGTTTTTCATTAGTTTTTTCTTTTGTTTTACAATTTATTGCATTTGTGTCATTCGTGTTAACGAATTATTGGCATAAACTATAGCACTTCTAGGAATTGCTAAAGTATGGGAAATTGGTAGTTTCATTTGTATAAAATCTCGACCTATTAATGGTATATTTTGTATCCATAGTACGTAGTTCAGGACCTTACCAAAAAATCCAAAATGGCATAATAACTATATTCATAGTTCTGAAGAAATTACTTTCAAGGAAGATTATGCGGATTTGCAAAAATGTTGGCTTTCTACCTCTGCATTTCGGGTAAAAACTGAAAATACACGATGTACATTTAGCAAGCCAAAAATTCACCTGAAATATATTATATAATTTCAGAATTAATACTAGTTCTCGCATAACTATTAATTCATCGAAAATATCCAATATATTTTATTGTTGATATTGCCGTGCATATACACTCCGAGAAACATTTCTCATTTAATCGAACAAAAGGGGTTCATTCTACCCCATGGAATTGATCAATGGATCTGTATTTCACCTTATAGGGGTTGGATTAATATAATGTCTTCATTTTCCGAAGCAATTGATTGATTTTGATGCTACGTCATCACTAATTCCAACTCGGTGTAGAAAGTTCCTTGGCAAAATTATACTATGCTTTGAAAGGGAAACCTATCGATTAAAAGGGGTTCGGATATTTGGATATACAGTGTCATCCATAAAATATGATTTCTTTCCGAGAAAGAAATAGGAAGTGTTGCAGAATGTGTTTTCTCTTAACTGCAACACCGTATAATTCAATCCTCTTCAATTCCTGATAACAATTCTCTTTTACAGATCAATCATCTATTAGAAGAAGTTCAGAGGCTGCAAGGATGTCTTACTAAACTACAAGAATCTTCTATCTCACAAATAAACCATTTGGAAGATCAAGTGGAACAGAAAAGACAGCACATACTGAGGCTCGAAAACAGATTAGAGTCACAAAAGGACTACGACGAATTGAAGAGAGAAATCACGTATGTAACTTTTTTCTTTCGTCAAATATGTTTAGCAATAAATTAAACAATACTCCTTATCTTGTATTCGTGTGGTTTTATCATTTATCGTTTCATTTGTAATTATGATCATTTCCTAATATGTAAATAGATGAATCTCGAAAGAGTCATCTGGATTAATATGCTTCATTTGTGGTTTTCTTATTTTTCAGTATTTTACGTTCAGACTACGCAAAGAATGCAGATGGAAAGAATATCGAATTACTTTTAGAAAAAACGAAGATTTCAACGCAGGAAAACAGAGATAGATCTCCTTCGAGGGAAAGTGAAGGTAATTCAAATTTATAGATAATGGAACAAACCCTGTCATTTCATTTTGTAATCCTATCCTATTTAGAACTGGTGTGAAACTTATTTGCTATACGCACAATTTTTCAATGAACATCAATTCGATTGAAAATTCTTTGTCCCCACTGTATTACGTGCTCTTTTATTATGCATGTATACGAAACTGTTTCAAAACTCTACGTAACCTCTTTATTACTTTAACAGATATTTTTAAAAGGTTTATTACCTTAGGAAACTAATTTATTATTGCTTGTTCTTGTGAAATTTCGTCTTTATTGTTTTTATTAACAATTGTATGGTAGATTTCGTCATCATGGGAACCATTTGATTATAATTTTTACGAAACTTGAACTGGTTCCGTTTTGGAGCACAATGATTGAAACTGTTTTGTCAATCCTTCCAATGCTCCGCTCATGTGAGAAGTTAATGATTTTTTATTGCTTCCTCATAGAATCGCAAGAATAACCCAAATTATTTCTATTATCTGTTTGAAAATCTTGTTTTTGATTCATTATTTCCTCTTTTTACGCTTCAGAGAACCTATCTAATTATGAATACGGATTAATTATTGTGTTATGTTCATGAATTATGTTGAATATTTTTTGGGAATCTTCTGTGGCCCGGTAACAATATCGAACAATAAGATCTTATCGTGAGCAACGTGAATCTTCTTTTTTACGTTCTAAATTATTGTTAAATTACGGTCATAAAAATCATCCTTTTTCACGATTTCGACACTAGGCAATAATTATTATAATTGTTTCATACATGATGATCATTCTCTACTTTCGTTTCTAATTGTTCCCAAAATACAGTAGGTCACATTACAGAAAGCTCATTCTTCGTCTTAGTTATGACCATACATAACAAATTTTAGCTGTTGTGAAACTATCCGAACACATTCAACGTGGGACAAATAGATCACATGACTGAATATAGTGGTTCGAAGTACCAATAATTTAATTTCCATTGTGAAATAAGATACGGAAAGAAGATAGAAACTAAAATTATTTCGGAGTGCTTTTTTTCCTGTCCGGTCCTGTCGGCAAACCAATTCAAATTTAAATTGAATTATAAATGTAGATGAGAAACTATTGAAAAACATCAAAATATTCATCGTTCAGAATTCCACTCCCAATATCCAACCTGAAATAATATTAATCTTAAAGCAACAGCTGTAAGATATCCAAGCTCATTAAGAAATTTCAGCAGTGAATATCGATTTTGTTTACGCATGTCAAAATTCTTAGCAGTTACTACAGACTCACCATCAAATCTATTTTTATAACAGTTGTCTACGTGATAATTTCAATTTAGGAATTATAGCAACTTTATAGATACCTCAAGTTGATACACTTTATATCTGTTATATACCCATAAATCTTGAATAATCATACAATGCTCAACTATTTTTTTCTTCCTTAACTCCGCCAAAAATAATTCCTTTTTCTCCAATCCCTGGGTTATATCAATCATCCCACTGTAACTTTCTGATTATTTCCATTTTTTCTAGGGGTCGATCAACTTCAGTCGCAAACCCCTAACCTCATAGACACCTCTCCAAACAACCTCCCTCCACCCTTCCAAAACGTAGACGCGTTTGGTACTATACTTGGCGAAGAAATAGTTTCTTCGTGGAGAAGGAATATTGAACACAATCGAATAACTCCAAAATCACCCTCTACTTCTCTAGATGGACTCCTGAAAAGTTCCCCGCCGATAAACGCAGATTCGACGGCGGAAAAAAGTACGGCCTCCACCCCTCAGCCCCCAGAACAGCTTTGTCATCAGTCACCCGGCGAACATTTGGTGAACGGCCACCCGAAGAGTCCGCAAGAAGACAACAACAATCACCACGTCAGTAATAACAACATTCCACTGAGCAGTGCAATATGCGCTGTCAACAGCTTCCTGAGGAACGACGACAGTTTGAAAAGCCCTTATAGATTCGAGGATCACCATCGATCGCCTTTCAAATTCGCGGAAGACTTAGGAATGGCACCTGGCTCCATGGTGGGAAGGCTGGGGGAAAGTCTAATACCAAAAGGTGATCCCATGGAAGCCAAACTCCAGGAGATGCTGAGGTACAACATGGATAAATACGCATCACAAAACTTAGGTGAGACCACTCAGACGTGTTTGCTTCGACAAGAATTCAAACCTCGTTTTTTTCCGCAGATACGCTTCATATTTCCAGAAAAGTGAGGGAGTTGCTGTCTATTCACAACATCGGCCAAAGATTGTTCGCGAAGTATGTTCTGGGACTATCCCAGGGAACTGTTTCCGAACTGTTGTCAAAGCCGAAACCCTGGGATAAGTTAACGGAAAAAGGAAGGGATAGCTACAGGAAAATGCATGCCTGGGCGTGTGACGACAACGCCATTCTTCTGCTGAAGTCGTTGATACCAAAGAAAGGTAAGATTTTTCTATGCAGTGCATACGTAAATTAGCGGATAAATTCATAAAAATTACAAAAGTAGTTTAATACGCTCGAACCCGTCGATTTTCATTTATTGTTTTAATTTTTTTTTACGTTAAATGGCTGTCAGCCAATTTTGAAATTTTTTTGGGATATTGTGGTACAAGTCACTAGAAGTTACACATGCAAGTTTAAATCAGTTTCTATGTCTAGTTTGGGCTTTATGAATTTTCGAAAATCATAAAAATTGCCGTTTTCTAAAACATAGTGAGGTTCACTTATTCAAAAGTATTACTTTTTAGATTATTAGTAACTAAATAATAGCATTGCTGGTTTAAAGGGAGTCAAATGATATGTCAGTCAGTCGGTCGTTAGGACAAAAAAAGCCGCCTATGATACAGGGTGGGTTAAAAATAGGGACAATTTAGCATATTTCGCCAATCTTTATCATTGGTCCCATTGGTGGGACTGAGCATTTTTCATTTAATATCTTTATTGGGAGTAATTTTTAATTAAAAGATTATTTTCTTTAAAAGTTTCAACTTTCTTTCAAAACACTGATTGTTTTAAAAAATGTTTGTTTTTTATACTGTTTTTAGCATTAGTCACTTAAAACAGCATTTTTGAGACAATAAATCCACTTTGAAGTCAAAACTACTTCAGGAAGACTTCAATTGCTCAATATGATTAGCTACAAAAAGCTACAATCACATTTTATACGTGGGGGTGTTTACAAATCAAGTTAATTAATAGGTTTTGCATCTAATATATATGTTTGTTGATTAATCTTGAATAGACCTGTCAATTTGAATCATATTATTCAGTTATACTCTCAAGTAAATGACCCTACACTCGTGTGAGTTTCATTAATTTCCTATATCTGGTTTTTGAAATATAAATATTGAACTCATATACTATAGAAAATATTATCCCATCTTATTTCTTGATGAAATAAATATGATCTTGCGGCGCAGAATAATTGCGCTGCTAAAAACCGCATGACCATAAACCGTATGACTATTAACGGCGTGGCTATTGACACGTTGGGGAGGGGTCATAATTACTATTTATGGATATTCGTGGAATGGTCACGAAGCGTAGAGTACGACTTATATGGATCTGGACAGCGAATTTTTGTATATCAGGTTGAAAACCGCATACCTTTGTGTCAATAGCCACGCCCCACGCCGTTAATAGTCACACGGTTTATGGTCATGCGGGTTTTAACGGCCCAATTGTTTTGCGCCGCAAGATCATATTTATTTCATCAAGAATTAAGATTGGATAATATTTTCTATAGAATATCAATTTTCAATATTTATATTTCAAAAACCAGACATAGGAATTTGATAACACTTACACGAGTGTAGGGTAATTAACTCAAAAGTATAACAGAAAAATATGATTTAAATTTACATGCCCACTCAAGAATAATTAACAAACATATATATTAGATGCAAAACCTATTTCAACTTATATTTGTAAACACAGTATAAAATGTGATTGTAGCTTTTTGTAGATAATCATATGAAGCAATTACTATAAGTCTTCCTCAATTTGTATTGGCTTCGAAGCGGATTTATTGTCTCAAAAAAGCTGTTTTAAGTGACTAATGTTAAAAACATAAAGTATAAAAAACATGTTTTTTTAAACAATTAGTGTTTTGGAAGGAAGTTAAAACTTTTGAAGAAGATATTCTTGTCATAAGAAAAGACTCCCAGTAAACATATTTTAAATGAAAATATGCTAAACTGTCGCTATTTTTGATCCACCCTGTATCATAGGCGGATTCTTTTGTAACGACCTACTGACTGACATATCACTTGACTTCCTTCAAACCAGCAATGCTATCATTTAGTAACTAATCATCTAAAAAGTAATACTTCTGGATAAGTGAACCTTACTGTTTTAGTAAAACAGCCATTTTCATGATTTTTAAAAATTCATATTTCCGAAACTAGACATAAAAACTAATTCAAAATTGGCCGAGAGCCATTTTCCCATGTATTTGGTGCGGGGTTCTTTTGAAGAAAAATTAAAGTAAACATTAAAACTGAATAAATTTCTATCTAAATTAAATGTTCGTATCGACCACCGTCAACAATGTGACAGTAGCCTCGGTGATAAATAAATTCACTAATGACAACGTTTTGTTGTTATTGGCAATGTAAGAAAAAGGTTCCATGGTACTTTTTGGTAGAATTATTTTAGGTATTTGCACGTTAGCAAGAAGTGTTTAATCTTTTTGATAGACGAAACCAGTGTGATCCTGAGTACTTCACCGTTTATTTTGTGAAAAATTAGAAAGTTAACTGAACGGCCATGTGAACAGACAACCGAAAATCCTAATTGATTCAAGGAATTTCACACCCAAATGCCTCAAAAATTGAAGGTGTGGTGTTGTTGACAGAAGAGTTCCAAGTCCTCACTTCTTTGAGGAGTATCTCAGTGGTGTGAGATATTTGGACTTTCTTTAAAATGACCTAATAACTTTGTTACGGGATTTAGAAGAACCCGATATACACTAGCCGTGGCCAATTTTTTCAACAAGATATACCAAATCGTTGGATAGGTAGAAGAGGCGCGATTGAGTGGCCAGCTAGATCGCCAGATATATCTCCTCTCGATTACTTCTTGTGGGAACATTTAAAAAGTGAAGTATACGTGACGCGACCAGTGAATTTAGAAGATTTAAAAGCAAGAATACGCCAAGGAAATAAGAATTATTACCGCAGAAGTCATCAACAACGTCCAAAAAGAATTTGTTAATTGCCTTGGCTTTTGCCAGATTGTAAAAAATGCTCAATTCAAACATTTAATCAAGATTTTTTAATTTTTTTCATTTTTAATGTTTACAATAATTTTTCTTCAAATTTTTTTTATTTAATCATCATCCATATTTACCTTGAGGTACGTAAAAAGATTTCTAGTTCTGCATTAAAAAATGGCGCTTGACAATAAAAAAAATCGGTGTCATATCTATTTCTTGAGATATCCTGAATATTTTGCTCTTACGTCAAAAAACTCTAAAATAAAAACAAAAATCGACGGATCCGAGCGGTCTAATTTGTATTGAATTTATCCGCTACTCTATATTATAGTATTTTCATGTCACAAATTTGGAAAAATGTCTGGACTTCTGTCAAGAACGCTGGGAATTAAGAAATAATGTAGACTTAATGGGAATCTGAGATAAATTCAAATATAATTCATGTTGAAAAGGAAAACATTCCCAATTGAAAATTGAATAGAAATATTTTTCTGAAAATTGGAAAACACACGATAAAAATGAAGTTATTTTTTGTAATATCTAACAGAACAACTACTTCTCCGGCTAAAACCACGCTGGGCATTGATGTGTGTCATCGCATTTACTTGGTCTTCTATACATTTTTGTTGACGAAAATGTATTGAGCTAGTGAATGCGATATCATCAATGATACAACTGATTTCTGATGAGTACTCCTTTTTAGAAAACATTATTATTTGCCTCATTCGTCTATGAGTTCTCAATCAAGACTGAAATAACTATCTAAATGAAAATGCAAATTTTTATTCTCAGATTTAGTTCAATATCTAGTTCAATGTCCAGGGGAATTTTTTTTTTAAAAAAAATTTTTTTTTGTATATTTTTAATTTTTCAGAAAAATATTTCTATTCAATTAGGATGTTTCCCTTTTCAACATAAATACCTTTTGGTTATTTTGAACGATGGAAGATAGTAACCAGCGTTGCCACTTTACGGAAAATTATCTGAATCGTTTGATGATTATTAAAAACTGTTGTGTGTTTGGTTGTAATAGTAGGAGAATAAGTACTCCGTTGGGCTCCGGGAAAAAATTGGCAAGTTTAAGGCTTGGATAAATAATCTTAAACTCAAAAAGCAGTCCCGGAGCGGCAGTGGTATATTCTCTTCATTTCACAAGGGATGACTTCATATTACCTGGTGAATACAACAAAATCGAATTTCCAGAATACCTATAGGTCCATATACATTTAAATGTTTGTGGAATATTCCATTTTTATCGACACAAGTAATATGATTAGGATAACGCAGACTTGTAAAATATCATTTCTTCACCACATTTATCTTGTAACATCAATGTTCAAAATTATAATAAATGTAATAATGATACATGAACTACTTGTCTATTCCTAGATAGAAATCCAAATCTAAAAAAAAATGAACACATTAAGAAAATTTCAAATTTAAACAAATGAGGTCATTCTCACGTTTTCAATGGCACTAAATAGTCTTTATCGAAAGTTTCTCAGTCACAATATAACATCCACCACTTCACCAAAAAGTCCTAAATGTTATTGAACGTACAAATAAAAATGAAAACAACATTCTAGTACTAGTTACTTCTCGTTGCCGCCAGTTGTAGATAACGGTGGCGCCCTCGTCGGTCGAATTCCTTACCTATATTTATTTACTAGGAATCTTGACTATAACCTATGATATAAAATCTAAATGAAGCTGTAATGTGCAACGTTGAACTAGGACGCTAGCGTGGAAGATACAAATTACGTTCATTTCTAACAATGGTGATTGTATAGGCATGCGCACAAATCTATTTATTCTGATACGTTAACATTTGGATTTTAGTAGGTACTTCAGTATAAAAGGTATAATGGATTTGAGCTATTAAATTTAAAAAATCTTCTAAATACCTCATATGGGCATTTTTGTTGTTAAAATCTGTGGTGGATATAATCCGGATATTTTCAAATCAACGTATTATAATTTGAACTCTAGTCATGGATAATAAAGGAACTGACCGCTGGCAATACTACTAATTTTTATCTTTCAGTCGCAGATGATTCTACATGTTACACCTGTTCATATTATCAAACAAATCAACATTCCAATGACTTAAAAGAAAATCGGTTCATGTTACTCGAAAAAACTAACATTTTGAAATCGCCATCTTATCTTTCTTTCTTATAGGTATGATGTTTGTTGTGCCCTAATGAACTACTGATATAATTTCAATGCAAGTGTTATTCTCAATGAAACAAGCGTTATGCAGAATAATTTCATTGTTATATCTCACCGACAATCATCAGTCGTTCTTAATGCACGTTTTAAATAAAAAATTACGTATTTGGGAAATGAGAAGCAGCTGCAATCAAGGTTAATCATAGGCATTTAGTCTGAATATAGTGTCTGGGAATAAAATTAGATATCATATTGCATTTATCGAAAAATACGGAGCCAATTATAAATTGTAATAATAAATAATTCATAAAACACCAATTATATCTCCAGACCGTGGCATTTATTATATTTTCATGTTAAAATATAATTTGACATTAGTTATGAACTCATGAATCATTTCCTGTCATTCACCAAATTGGTTTTGAGAAACGTTAATCATGAAAAACCACCGAAATTATTGTAGTGGAGGGCAAGCAGTTCTTGGGAACATATCCACTTCCTGGAATGAACATCTATAACCACCGTATATATTTTTGATTTGATTATTTATAGTGAATGAGTACTAAATGTCATATCGTTTCACTACGAAATGTTCGAACATCGTTGCGACAAAAAAATAACCTCAATCCGGTAATTTCGAAACTATTGTTCGAATGTTTCCCATGAATTACAAAATTTCAACCTTATAACAATTCTTAATGTATGCCAAATAGGTTTTTATTTTCTCTCAACATTTAATCTGGATTTGCTCTGAATAGTTTCTATTTATCGTACAAAGATATATTAAACATAAAACAATTAGCAATCAAAAATGAATCAGCCTTAATTAGAAAAGAAATTCTGATAGCAAGTTCGTCAGAGATCGTACTTCAGATTAAAAAAATGTTTTGTAACCGAAACGTATTATTTTCATATCCTGTAATTTTCAAAATATTTACATATTCGGACATCTACAATAAAAATAATGAAACAATAATTACGATTCTTCTAAACAGGAAGCAGAATTGTAGAACCGCAAAAAAGGAATAACCGTTGATAGGTAGGTATTTGCAGAACAAAATTCAATTATTCGCAATAATAACTTTATTGATCCTAAGAAACATACATTTTTATAATAAGGATCTTAAACTACTACATATTACAAACATTCATTGTGAAGTGATTGTAACAAAATTCAATAAGGTCAATATAGTAAAAAATTCGTTTAAAATCTATGTTTTGAAGCATATTTCAAGCCACTGGGTATATATATATATATATATATATATTCTTTTTAATTTTTTTTACCAAAGAAAAAAATAAACTACTATTGAATGCATTAAAAAAATCATTAAATTACATAAATAAATCAAATGAGTGTGAAATTAGATGGTTTGTAGTTGCAAGTATATTTTGAAATTAGTTTTGAATCGTAGTTTTCCATAACTTTCCAGAATATACAGCAAATCATTATAGAGTTTTATACCACTAAGAATATTGAATAAGCAATGAAATCAGAAATGTAATTCAATTATTAATTCGGAATAATAAGTTTTTTTTTTAATTATTTTTAAATCTCATTTTGTCATATTTTTTGAATGACTGGTTGAATGATTGTGTTGATCTCTATTAACACAAAAAACTAAATTTACATTTTTTAGATTATTTTTCACTAGGTGAATGAATATACAAATTTTGAGTTTATATAATGAATAAATATTAAGTAAGTTCCTCGGTTTATATAAATTAACTGTAGGTTCTTTGTAATTAAGTTTGAATATGCATTTTATAACTTTATTCTGAAGTGTTTTCAATGGTTTTATTAAAGATTTTTTTGCTGATCCCCATACTGTAATTAAATATTGAAGCTTTGAATATACTAAAGAAAAGTATATTGATTTCAAATATTTAAAATATAATTTCTTATTTGTAAAAATTCAATTATTGGGGCTATTTGTTTTCTTAATTTTTCAATATTTTTGACCATGATAGATTTCATCTATGAAAGCCCAAGAAATGTAATTGTAGTGGAGTATTTGATATTTGCATTGTTTAATCTGATATGATATTTGAAATCAATAGATGTATTCTTCCTGACTATAAACATAAAAGATGATTCTTCATAATTCAATGTTAGCTTATGACATTTCAACCAAGTTGAAATTTTGCTGAGATCATTCATCATACTAATTTTGATATCTTGTGAATTACATCCACTATATATTATGGTAGTATCATCAGCAAATAACTTTATTTTTCCATTCAATTCCAAACTACCCAACGAATTTAAATAAATGAGAAATAGAACCGGCCCAAGGACAGATCCTTGTGGAACACCACATAATACAGTTTCATGTGAACGATAAAAGTCCACAATGTTTTTTTTCTAAAACAAGTCTAAATCATGTTGGAACTGAGTTATTACATCAACAACAGTTGTTTCTGTGTCATTATATTTTCGAAATCCATATTGCCCATTATATAATAATTTTGATTTATCAAGGTATTCAAATAATCTAGCATGAACCGTTTTTTCAATAATTTTGGAAAGTACTGATAAAATTGAGATGGTCTATAATTATTCATTTGATATTTATTTCCTGATTTGAAAATGGGTTTCACTTTTTCAATTTTTGTTTTATCAGGTACTAAGCCTGTCGAAAATGATAAATTTATTAATTTACTCATCAAAGGTGCCAGTTCTGATTTCACTGCTTTAACAATTTTAGTACTTATTTTATCTAATCCTGGAGCTTTTTTTGTATCCAATAAACTAATTATTTCTTCTATCTCTTCTTGGTTGGTTGGGTTTAGATACATTGAATTCGTTTCCATCGGGTATTCATTTTGGCTAGTAAGTTTTGCTGCTAAACTGGGGACAACAATCACAAAATAATTGTTGAATATTTCACAAATTTCTCGTTGGTCTTGAATTATATTTCCATCTATAGAAATATATTTTATGTTTTCAGTATCATTCCTCCTTTTGTTATACAGGATTTCATTTATCGAATTCCACGCTGGTTTTGGAGTAACATCAGTGAATTTTTGGTTGTAATATTTTTCTTTAGATTCTCGAACACTTTTTTTGACAGTTTATTGAAATGATTGATGAATCAATTATTGACTGTTCATCTGGATAATCCTTTTTATTTATAATGATATTTGTCTCATCAATTTCGAAATGTTTTCATTGAACCATGGTTTAGAATCATCTCTAATTTTTATCGTCTTTTCACTGGAACAGTCCTTAAATATTTTTAATATTTCATCATAAATCACGATCACTTCTTCAGATTTCCTAAAGTTTTCATTAAAAAAAATCAGTTCTTCCTTAAGTTTCACTTCGTCAAAAACAATAATTTTCTTGATTTTTTTTTTATTTGAAGTTTTTACATTGACATCTGTAACTATTAATTTGTGGTAACTCAGTGCATTATTTATAATAGAAATTTCACATTTTTTAGAAGAGTTTGTTAATACATGATCTATTAACGATGATTTATTTTAAAAATCTGTGGTGGCTATTTTTTCATTACAAATTTTGAAATTATTCGAACTGCAGATATCACTGAAAACATTTGTTTGATGATTATTTTTCTGAATATTTATGTTCATATCACCGAATACAAAACAGTCCAATTTAGTATCATTTATATTTTGAAGTTTCATATCAATTTGTTTCAGAAAATTATTGATGTCTTCTTTTTGAGAACGGTATGCACCACAAAGAATGAGGTTGAACTTTGGTCATTTCATTTCAATATAAGCATCCTCGGGAGAGATGAAATAATTTCTTAATCTTTTTGAGAAATCGAAAAGGTTCTAGTAGCCCAATAACATTTCAATGTCATCTTATTTTTGTACATGGTTCACTTCAAAGTAGCATCATTGAAATAAAAAATAAACCCCAAATAATCGCGGCCTTCGCTATGTTTATTATCTGCTGTGTTTATATTATAGAACCCGCGATACAGCTTTATACCTTTGTGTAGCGTAAATCTATGGAAAATCGTTATTTTGCCGATGAATATAAACTTTGTAGCGCTTTCATGGCACCTTCGATTGTATCGGAGTATTATAAAAAAGTTTTACGGCATTTTCAGTTTTTACACATGCAACACTTAACACGCGAATGAATCAGTTCGATTTAAATTGTTTTTCTATATACGTTGTACCGGGTTGCCTTTTTCCATTACCAGTCGGTAATTATATAGTCGTCTCTTTTCTTCACATGACGTTTACGAAAGATTAATTGGAATGGTCTCATTTGAATATTGTTTTAGGAACATATTCTTTCAAGAAACGTATTATTTCCATCGTTTGTTTTCGAGAAATCGATCTTTGCTTCGCATTGGAATGGTTTATGGAGTTTGTTTCGTGAGGGGAATTCTCAAGGTCGATTTCATTTTTGCCATAATGTAGGTAGGTATGTGTAAGAGAAGTCATTGACTCTTAACTCCGCCTTAATTATGACAATTTATTATTATTATTATTATTATTTAGATCTGGATTCCATTGATTTCGTATTATTTTTATTACATCAGTACTCATTTATTTTCTTATGTTCTGGCTTCACGAAAGGTTTTCTTTCCGCAGAGACGCCTAAATGTGCACCTGTACATTTGTTCAACATGATAGTCGAATGTGTGTCATTGGCATTCCATGAAAAAGCATATTCGATTTTCGTTTGGGGATATCTGATTGTATGAAACAGAATCAACAAATGGTCATGAAGGAAGTCCCACTATTCAACATACCAATCGAAAATTCGATAAAACCTAAGTACCCATTGTAGTTCCTTCAATTGTGTATTAGCCATTCTACATATCGAGATTTTGCCAGTACCAACAGCTAATGCAAATGCGATGTAGAACAAAATACAATCAGCAATCAAATCGTCACTCACCAATAAAATTTCATTGTCGTTTATGACTTTTTAAGTCGTCCATTGTATCCTCCCAATTGTTATTTTCTGCAATATAAGAGGAAACTTTCCAGAGTTTTATTATAGTTTCACGGTTATTTCTTTTTGTTTATGATTTGTCGTGGTGAGCGTTAATGAATAACTTATTCATCCCACTCATGCGTATACTCATTTTGTGTATGGAGTTCTGATGTTCGAACCCAGCGAGCACAAAAACATCTCAGAGATGTTAATAGTACGAGATTTTGAGATATTGAACATCCACTTGTCCTAAGTTTTTTTGATAGCCTTTTCAGAGTCACAGCAGAACATTCCCAAAACGTTTTGCGCACATAAAATCGCTGTAAATAAAACATTTTTAGAGATCATTTTTTGAAGCCTTTTATTATTTATTTGTACATTTGAAGGTGTCACATTCTATTTGAAATCGAGTCTTTTTTTTAGTTTTTCCAACTTCTAAGGCTTTTATATTTCTTAAGGTACTGAAATTAAGATTTCATCTCATGAAACAGGTTCGAGGTGAAATATACTAAACACCAATTTTGAAGATAATTGCAATATGATTAGGTAGATATTTTTTTATGTATAATTTCAATTGTACGTTGTAGATGAAATTATATTTAATAAAATATTAATTTTCTCAGTGATTCTTCAGTTTTATCACAAACCGAATTCTTCTATTTGAAGAGTCAATATATTTCAGGTCGCATAAGTCTGTTGGAAAACATGAAAAGTTGTTTTTTATTTTCCAACTCCCCATAATCTGAAAACTAACAAAGTTCCCGATGGAAAAATTATAAAGAAAACCGGTCGTTTTTTTCAAGAATCTCCAATGATACAGTTTGACCATGTCATTACACATTCGAATTCGATATAAAAAAATACACAGTATGCTTTTGAGATTATATTATGTTTCTGGACTATGCTAATACATTTAATTCATGTAATACTTACTCTATTTACTTATTATTCGGTGATATCAAAAATGTCTATTATATAATTGGTAATGTTCACTACACTGCTAAAACTCATTACTTTTCACGTTTTTTTCAGTAAAAAAATTAAAAAAATACTCCAAAACAACGCAGAAAGAGAAAGGTGGAATCAGAATGCACTGAATACTGAATTCAGTGTTCCATGTGCGATACAGTCCAGTGTTGTTCTGCGAGGTTTATCAGGTGTACCACACTGAATGAACAAATTGTGTTAATGTAACAAGGCGAAAATTTCAAAATGAACGCAGAAAATGAGCGGATAGGTCATTTAGACATTGGTTTTTATTATAATGAATAATATTGGTTTAATTGGCTTATGAAAATATAACATTCTGTCCTGTGTAAAATAGGAGGTATTGGTATTGAAATGAAGGAATACAAAATGAAATAAATAGTGGAAAGTTAGGGGTCGAAAAATATAAATATTCTAAGATTTAATTCACATGAAATTTTTAACTTTTTGTTGTGTGAAATAATCAAGAAATAATCAAGTTTATTATTATTGAATAACCATTATGAAACTGGATAATAAATGTATATTCAAGATCTGGGATGAACCTATCAAGGCGAACTGTGTCTAGAAAGAACATCCACACGTTAAAAAAAATTTGACTTCACCAATATCTCTCAGTAGGCATAGAAGCAGTAGCAAATACAATACTTCCAACATCCTTCAAAGTCCTCTTTGGGAAGTGCATATTGCGTCCCAAAAAAACATCCTCATGTCAACATTTTCAAAACATCCCAAAACCTCCCAGGGATATTTGTGCTCGCTGGGAATATACTTTTATCATATTTTCTTAGAACCACAGAAAAGAGCATAGATTTCTATACGGCCAAATCATCATATACATTCCAATGTTCTCGATATTATTTTTAATATGAAAAGAACCAACCAATGATTAGGTAATAATGATGAGATTTAAATTACATCCCATCGGGATCGACAACGATTTTTTAGGGCTTGTGATCATTTATGAAATTGATTATAGGTAATTTCGTTTGATGATTTTTAAACGCAATTATTTTCTCGTTACCGTTCGAAGATTCGCGTCATGTCATCGGTAATAATGTTTGAACTTTATCGCTATTTAATTGACATCTCGATAGATAGGTGTTGCAGTTCATCGATCCATGGTTCGGAGATGGCTCCTAGGAGACTGAACCAATGTTTTTATTGGTTATATTTTTCACAAATTTTCAATAGCCTGTCAACACTTCGAGAAGTATCAAGATTTGGGTACTTTTTAAGGCTACATTTTTTTTCCGAAGAATTGTCCCAGTTCCTATGTGTGTACTAGACACAAATCCAAAGAACAAACGCCACATTCTCAAATACTTCTAATCAGGAGAAAAAAATGCATCAGTAGATACTGAATGATAAGTATCTAGGTGCGCGTACCGAATAACCACAAAATTAGCCCTCACGACTCTGTACTGAAGGGGCCAGCAACGAAAATGTTTACAGCATCCCCGAGAAAAACGTTATGAAAAATAATTTAGCTATATTTCCACAAAAATACGAAGAAAAGTAGGAGCACTAAGCTGGTCTGTCTCTTATAGCTAAATGGATGTTGGAAAAAAAATTCATTGTTTTGTGTGTTAATACATTATTTTCAATTTATAGAACCAGATTTATAGAAAGGAAAATTAATGTACAATATAATTGAACGCTTTTTCTATTATTCGTTTCAAGAATACATTAAAACATCCCTTGATTATCAATGTCACCATATAACTGCTCAAAACCGATCTCTACTCAAACAGTATTCATATCATAGCACTTTATAAAAAATAGTTGAACAAAGCCAGAACATGAAAACGTTAATATTATCGTGTCGAGGATCGAGAATATTTCTGATAATTTATGTCTATCCATAATTATCCCCGGTACCGTAGATGTTTCGAAATTACATCTGCCCAAAAAAAGATATACCTTTGATATGAAATATACGGAACGCACGCAATGTATATAATGAGACAAGACACAGCAACGGCGAAAGAAAAAGAAAAAAGAACAAAAAAATCCAACGTTTGTTCTCATCTTTCTGATCTGGATGTCATTTGTGCAAATTTATTGTTTGAAATTAATGAGCCAGATTGGAAAAGATGCTCCGCAACAAAAGCAATCAAGGCAACAATTTTAATGAAGAAAATTCTCTGGCAAGTATTCAACACTTGAATCATTGTTCCAACAGACAAATTTTAGAATTTTAAGTCATTGGTCAACGTATATTATCTTGAAATAACGCATCAATGTCAATTAAATAGCCATAAACTGTAGATATATATATAAATGGCGAGGTAAATTATCGCCTTTTAATATTTCAACTATGCTGGAATTCAGAATTTTGTTAAGTCGTAAAATAACTCTTGGAGGTAGTTGAATTGGATAGGTATACCACAATGTAAGATTTACATAGTATATTTTTTTAATATTTGCCATATAACAAGTGTTCTGTGGAGACATACTCACAAATAGAGTAATTTGATGTGCGCATAATATCAAAATGTGGCATCATATTTGACTTTCTTGGAGTTTGGAGAGCATTCAGACATCACCACATGGACAGCTAATGTTGTGAAAAATCAATAATTTTAGTTTTAATTATACGTTTTTGATAAAACTCGTGTCTAATTTCCATGCGCATAATCTCTTTTATATTCCTGGCAAATTATGTATAAACCCCTTTATGTTCTAAAAACAACTGTCCTTGTCAGTAGTTGTTTCAAAAAAAAAATTTTTATTTGACATACGCATGCTCATTAGGTACAAATGTTACGTTTCTAAAAATCAGGCTTCTCTTATTTGAATGAAAATAAGGGTGGATGTATTCATTCCAAGTTTATTTTGACAGATTCCCTTCTTTTATGTCAATTGTGAATTTCTAACTAACCTACAAGTTTACGTTTTGTGTTGCTCAGTTTTTTTGTATACAATTTAGTTGTTTAGTTGCAATTGCAGTGCTTATTTCCAAGTTGTCATTTTAATTATTGTTATTTCATTATACAACGATTAAATCTTTAACATCTGAAAGAGTTTTTTAAATTTTCCATGAGTTTTTCATGTTTTCATTCAAAAAGGAGAACGCAGTAAAAAAAAAAACCATTTTTTTCAACAAAATAAATTATCGATTGTCCGCATGCTAGAAATTAACTCCTTCAGGATCTCAACTACCTCTAACTAAAAAATCATTTGTATTATCGCCGAGTAGATGGAGTCTGGTCTTTATTTCTGGCTGGACTATTCTAATAACAAATGAAGTCATATTTTGGCTAGGTTTGCGGTCTCTTGTTCCACTCTGAGACAGAATCATATACCTATGTCATGTTTAGAGGACAAAAATACGAAAGTCAATGGATTGTTAAAAAATTATTACACCAAATGCCTATGGAAACGGTACCCCGCTTTTTTCCAGAATTTATTTTGCTGTTTTGCTATAATAATAGGACCCTTACTAAATGAAAGTAGGCTTCTATTGCATTGACGCCCCAACTTGAAAGTAGGAAATGTCCCCACACATAAAGAGTAAGTTATTTTCCTACATTTGAAGTTTTCCAACTGTTATTGGAGCGTGTTGCTAATTTACTTACTTTTCATGATATACATGACTCATCAGATAATGTCTATCGTATTATGAGGGTAACAAGATATCTTTTGAGGATATAAGGAAAATGTCCGTAGTTTATAGCTATGTAATCGATATCTTCACCAATAATTGCCGAATACGGTTTCAGAAATTATTCTTAGCAGAAGCAGTATAGTAACAACTCGCTAGCTTTAGTTTTGTTGATAACCAAACCCCAGAAGATCAGTATATCCCAATATTGTTACATTTTATGAACAGAGTACCTACTGATCGAATAATTATGAAATGAAATAGGATGAAAACTGTTATCAACTGAATTAAATTAAAAAAGTTGAGAGGTGTCAAGGGACACCCGGATGGAACGAAGTTCCTTTCGATTAATTAGTGAAGGAATTGTAATAATATTTTTTTTTTTAAGTTATAATAATATTTTTTTTATTATTAACAAATATAATGTAATATAAACTTAATCAGTAGGCTCAATTTTAGTACATACGCATTGATATTGTAATATTAAAATATAATTTGCTTTTAAATTTATTAAAGTTATGACGCGTACACTTGCTAAACACACAATAATGGAGAGATTATAATGCGTATGACTTAGTTAGCACAATAGTAAAGAGAGGTTATAATGCGTACTTGCTAAAAATACATAAGCATTTATTATTGTCTGTATAAAATCTCTACTTACCTTACTCCATCAGCAATATCCGGAACTTGTGCAGAAACACTGTCAGGATTCATTATTGTTATTATTTTTTATTATTTATTATGTACAAAAAACCTGTATAGACTCAACAAAAATAATCGTCGCGACACCACACGGTTCAATGCGAAATAGAAAGACGAAACGAAAATAACTGGCTTGCTTTCTATGAGAGAGAGAGAGAGAGAGAGAGATAGACATAGAAACACGCGCACGCCGCACGGCTTACAACTACAGCAAAAAGTGTCGTTACAACTTTTGGTCTTAATTTATTCCGTCTAGCCCCCTTTCGCAACGCGCGATAAGGAACTTCGTTCCAATAATCTACACGAGAGTTCGATAAAGTAGAAAATAATTCTCCAGATTTTTTTCTCAAACTTGTTGCCATTTAGCAATAGCCACTCAGCCCTTCGGGCTCTCGTGTCTATTGCCTGGCAACAAGTTTTCGAAAATCTGTCGAGTTATTTTCACTTTATTCTCACTTTCTTGTGGTATTACAACTGAAAATTGAAAATTCCCCTGATGATCGTGGAAGCGTGAAATAGATTTTCGTCGACAAAAATGTATTGAAGATCTAATGAATGCGATGTCACTCTTGCCTCATTCATCTTCATCTATATCCTTGATTGAGACTGGAATAGAAAATCAATTAACTATCTGAATAAAAATGCAAATTTTCATGATCAGAATTTTTATTTTGAATTAAGATCCCTTCACAATATCTATCAGATGTAGTTCAATGTCCAGCGTGGCTTTAGCCGGGGAAGTAGTTGTTTCCTGTTAGATATTACAATAATAACTAACTTCATTATTGTCGTAGATTTTTCAATTTTCAGAAAAATATTTCTATTCAATATTCAATTGAGAATGTTTCCCTTTTCAACATCAATACCTCCCAAGAGGTTATCTTGAACGATAAAAGCTAGTGACTAAAGTTTATTTTTCAGTCGCAAATGATTCCATATTTTATGAACATCCTGTTCATGTTATCAAAAAAATCAGTATTAGGTACTGTTTCTTCATTATCAAACATAAAAATATAATTTTACGCACCCTTGATTATTCCGTTCGGCTCTTAATAATTCGAATGAAAGATATGTAAAATAACTGAAGAGATTTTCTCTGGATCCATATTCCATATTTGAAGTATTTACATTTCATCCATTTCTGCCAAAGATGAGTACCTAAACTCACCAGATATTTTCTACGCACTGGGACAGTTTGTTTCAACTTATTTCTACTTCATAGGCAATATATCAAAATGATACATGTGAATCAACAGCAATTTAAATAATAAGCAACCAGCAATTCAACTTTTTCAGAACTAGTCAAATTGTCAGTTGTTCGTACATAGATATCATCTTATTTGATGCATTTTTAGGTTAACAGTACTGAGATTGATACCTCGAAGAACTGCCGTGTATTTTCAAAGATCAAATAATCACACAGTGAGAGCGCTTGTTGACAATATGTTATGTGCGCGCTCCCATGAAAAAGTAATTATATTGTGAGGAATGAGACATCGTATAAATGTAGATTATTATAGGAAACGCTCAGAAGTCGGACTAGGTATAAACACAAATATTAAAATGTCATCTGAAAGAAAATATCGTCTCACGATTAAAAAGAACAGTTTCTAATCTTTACAATAATTCTGGTTTAATAATAGAACAGAGGAAGCTCGATGGCGCATTGCTTAGGCACTTCTGTCATTCAGGAGGTCGTGGGTTCGACTAGCGGGAGACAGAACATGACAGGATTTTTCTATGGGCCTCCATAGGGTCGATTCAGACTATGAATTTGTTCCTACTTGGTGGTTGAAGAGAGAGTATGTTGTTAGAGATGAAATCATTATTTGATACTGTTCGGAGATAATGTGACCTGAACTTCTACTTTTATATTGGCAACACTCTGCCTATTTTTACGCCTATATATATATATATATATATATATATATATATATATATATATATATATATATATATATATATATATATATATATATATATATATATATATATATATATATATTACTGCCTACTGAGTGGAGTTCTATTGGGAAATGGTTCCTTGTAATCCTCGACCCTGTTGTTCGTTATTTTGCTAATGTGACCGTTCCATTTCGATCTTTTCTTTGCCATCCATTGATTTCTGTGACTTCTCATTTCCGCAGTTTCTAGAATTCGTTCAGTCTTTGTCGTGTCTGGTCCAATTGCTGCTGAGTAGTTCATGCTTGTTTTTCATTGTTGTCGTTCAGATTTACTTTAATTATATCATATTTCACTTCGAGATCTTCGTGACATAACATTGTAGTTCCTAGACATTTTAATTCCATTACCTGTTTAATTATTTTACCCTCTATTTACAATCTACACCTGGTTGATTCCATGCATTATAAAACCCTATTAGGTCATTGGTTGGTTCGGTGGGGATGAATAAGATTTCTAAAAACTATGGTGTTCACTGATTCGATATTGTAATTTATACCCAGCATTTCATTAGTAGATGGCGCAGTATGATGAATTATACCCAAAAACGACATCGGCGACATCTGGAACTCTAGTTAACTCTCTTTATCAACGCAGTATCAAGTGAGCTGGTGTCCCCAAATTTGTCCCACAATTGTATAGATCTCAGTAAACACACCAGAGTTTTATACATCTTAGATATAACCATGCTTTTTTTTTCTGGTAGAATTATCATATTAGTTGGGCGGTTATATTAAATTAATGAAGCATTCATTGGGGGCGTCTTCATTTGAAGCCATAAGTACCGCAACGTCGGCATAGGGTATTTACTTATAATTTTTTATTGCCTTTCTGGTACCCTTTTTGCGTTTTCAATTTAATAATAATAGTTTTGTCCTGTGACCTGAACTACAACCAAATAACAAGTACCTGGGCGACCGAGCTTTGCTCGGTGTTTTTATCTGTGAAATCGTGTTTTTTCGGAGATACGAATCACATACTTATTACATACGAATATTTTGCAATCTTACCTAGTGCACAGGTTGGCTACAAATACACATTTTAAATAAAGCGTATGAGTTCCTTGGACTAACCAAAGAAAAACATATCTAACATTGATTTTGGATAATGTCATGTAGCGCCATTTCACAAAGTTTAGAGGTACCCCTAGGCCAACATCCAATAGCAACAATGCAAGTACCTCAAAAATTTACGTCAGTTGAAAATACTATGATAAAAAAAATAGTACGACATATAAACGAAGACAGATGAAATTATAATTGACTAGCGGTGAAAGTTTGAACTGTAGGAAGTAACGATGCGTCAGAGGCACTAGGAGTAAGTTTTTGAGTGTGATGAAAACAATTGGCGTTTTCAATTTTGAATTAGGAAAAACATTAAACATTTTTTCAATTTCTAAGTTTGTTGCTGATCTTTCTAGGTGGTAATCTTTATGTCCAAATCAAAATATTTTAGAAAAGTGAAAAGGTGTTCCCTATTCAATAATAACGTCTAAATGTTATTTGGGCTATTCCTTTCACTTTCCACTTGTTGAGTTTTCTTACCCGCTGGAAGAAACAATTTTTTAGGAAATTCAAAAGGGAGAGTTAAGTGGCGATGGTAGGATATCTTTCGTCATCGGGTACCTCAAAAATGTTCATTGGGGGATTTGTCATTTTGCAACTGGGTTTCGTGCCCCAAGTTGGCCATTAAATTTAGAAAATACGTCACTTCCGGTTGTTTTTGCGATCAACTCTTAAAATTTGGGTTTTTCATTTCGGAAAAATGCAGGTGTACCTTTTTGTAGATATCAACAATTCCTCCAAAAATGAATCCATGTCATTTTGATGAAAAATGAAAAGAACGCCACTGATATGCTCCATGTTTTTCTAAAATGAGATTGTGACTTGAATATAAACACAATATTACATTAAAACTTTTTTTTCTCTCATTTGTACGTCCGGTTAACCGGCGGTAATAACTACTTTTTTGCTAGTAAAAGTCGGAAAACTCAGAATCTTTCTGCTGAAAATCTTGAATAGGTCCTGGAAGTGATCAATTAAAGGTTATTTTCCCAGAAATAACGCTTTTTCATGCAATACTGCATGGTAACGAAATCCATATCCCATTTTAGAAAAACGTAGAGCATATCAGTAGCATTGCTTTCCTCGAAGTCATCCATCTAGAAAGTGTTTTCGTTTTGTTTAAATTTTTTTTAATATGAAAATACTCATTCTTCGTGGAATGGCATATGACCTTCTGAGTTAAAAATGTGTTATGGGCCGTCCTGGAGTAGGAAAATATATTCGTCTATATTTATTTATATATTCAATAAACATTTCTGGGGCACCCGAAGACTAAAGATATCCTTCGGTCGCCGCTTAACTTAGAAAATAAGATAATAAGAAGCTAATACACTGGGAAGTTTTCCGCTTAAAAATTTTCAGAGGCAGGTATATGTAAGGTTAATAGTAACTAGTGATCCTGAACGGTTTCAGCAATTTAATTTAATTGCTGTTTACCCACCTTTGTAGCGGCCCATATCAATTAAATTTTGTATCTTCGATTTTGAATATTTGCCATTGACTATGGATTTTTTTCTGGGGAAAATAAAATATCAGTTCCCAATAAAACCTTTATCTTGAATTTCAAGGAGAAATATGAGTCAGTCCTATCCTATCTATTCAAATTATGCCACAACTGATAAAACCAGATACTTTTACTTCCAGAGAACATCCTCCTGTACTGTTTTCTTCCAATAACCCTTCCGTATGTACCTATTCTATATTGTTTTAGCTTATAGTCGAAATAGAATATCTTCGACCGAAAAATAAATATAACTCGCCGCGCCGGAGAAAGAGATGAATGTTTTTATGCGTTCAAATGTTAGCTAATCCGATTACTACAAAGGCTACTGCACATTTTTATGGCTATTCAACATGTCATTCACAATGTATGTATCGCCAATTACATTTTTTTTCTGTTGAATGGGTATGCGAAACACATTCATTATCAACGAATGCATTTCAAATCCATTTTCAGGATGGCACACAATAGATAAGCGATATTGAAAAGACAGTTTGTTTCTAGTACCTTTCAATTAATAAGAGCAGCTGTTAATGAGATAAAAATTGAAAGCTCTTCACGTATGAAGAGAGTCGAATTAACCATTGGGGTTCCCTGATCTACACGGGGGGTCTGGGTTATTAGCGGTCTAGCTAATCCCAGTGGGCAGTAATTTCCACACCAATAATCTTTTAACGATTTAGACATATTTATATGATTGTTATTCCATAAACGAATCAAAAGTTTTGCCTGGTCGTACTCAGGGAAGTGCTGAGGAGGTACCTATAACCTTTCATGTCTATTATGTATTCGTAAATTTACTAATTAAAGAGGATACGAATATCTTGGAGCCCCAAGATCTCTCCACCTGTCCCTGTCCATGAAATTGATCGGATAGGAGCATCGTAAACCTGTTGTCGATTCGTTCGGAAAAAATATCAACATGGAACTCGATAGTCAGAGAAGGGGAAGGAATATGATGTATTGTGGAAAAATAAAGGATTGTCGTATGGGCACAATTATTGAATTCATGGTATAACAATTTTGCAGAAGTTCGAAAAATCATAATATATTTTAAAAGTTATGAAATAGCAAAGACTTCCAGACTTTTTTCCACCCCATTATAACAATATCATTTTTATATATTTATTTGCTGTTTTTCTCGCTAATTAAAGAGCAAAACACAAGTACTCACTAAGATTTTTTTTACCGTTACCATTACAGACCATTTTTCATCAACAGGCAAATCAGAATCTGGCATGCCACCATTCGGAAGACCTGAAAATGACCTCACCGACGACAGGCTGGTACACATATTGCACGAGGCGAATCACTTTCAACAAATCAAACAGCAACAACCCGAAGATAGCCACAGTAATGAGGACTCAAAATCTCCACATGGGTGTAGCAGTCCGTTTTCCCGAGATTCTTCATTGAATAGACGACTGAAAAAATACGAAAATGACGATATATCCCAGGAAAAAGTTGTTCGAATCTATCAAGAGGAGCTTGCCAAACTAATGAGAAATCGGGAAGGCGGTTTTCCTGGGTACGTTAAATTTTCAGTTTACCATTCATTTCCTCAAAATTGTTTACAAAAACTTCATTTTCCGAATTCTGATTGTTTATAAATACCCCCACTATAATATATTTTTGTGACTCAGAAAACTCCAAACTAGAGCAGTGCTAAACTAATATTCAGTATTTTTCTTCCTCAACTTTTTAGTGGGAACACCATGGACCGTGCTCAAGATGACATACGGATCGCTCTCGATGCATATCATCGTGAACTTGCGAAATTGAATCAAGGCCAAGGCCCTACCCAAATGCCAATAAGTCTTCTTGCCATCCAACAACAGGCACTGGCCCATCATCACCATCAACAGCAACAGCAGCAACAACATCAACAACATCTTCTCCATCACAATCAGAGCACCAATGGTGGTGTTCAGGACCTGTCTATTCCAAAAGATAAGATGAAGATGATGAATGGAGTGATGGATGAAAAAGAGAAAGACGACGATGCCATGTCTCGTCATTCAGGATCTGCCTTCAGCTTGGTCAGACCCAAAATAGAACCGGGAACCCAACCAAACACAGGTTCCACTGCCTCGAGTCCATTAGGCAATTCCATATTACCTCCTATGACGCCTACCGATGATTTCTCCGGTTCTGCGGCAGCTTCACCTCTGCAGAGAATGGCAAGCATCACAAACTCCCTCATATCACAACCAACAAGTCAACCTCATCACACACCTAACAACCGACCTCTCAAAGCAGTATTACCTCCGATAACACAACAACAATTTGATCTCTATAACAATCTCAATACAGAAGATATCGTTAAGAAAGTCAAAGAGCAACTGAGCCAGTATTCAATTAGTCAAAGACTCTTCGGAGAAAGCGTCTTGGGTTTATCACAAGGATCAGTCAGCGACCTCTTAGCGAGACCGAAACCTTGGCACATGTTGACACAGAAAGGACGAGAACCGTTCATTAGGATGAAAATGTTCTTGGAAGACGACAACGCCGTCCACAAATTAGTTGCCAGCCAATATAAAATTGCACCTGAGAAACTCATGAGAACTGGAGGATATGGAGGAGGTGAGTGACCAATTTTTAATGCCATGCATTTCTTGAATAGTTTTACTCAACATACGGACATATTATTCAATTTAGATTTTGTTTCAGCTTGCTCATCCATTGGTAGCATTGGTAAACCAATGCCTCCTACTCCAAAAATGCTCTCAGAGGCCGCTGGTCTTCTCAACAAGATGCAAGAGTCACAAAATATCCTACCTCCTTCCCTTCAACTGGGTCCTCCACAAAGCTCAAATCCACATCCCCCGCCACCCCCAATGTTGCTAACACCTCCTGGATTACCTCCCCATCATGCAATCAATCTCCAGAATCAAGAAATGATGATGAAAAAAGCTAATCAAAGCCCCCAGACTATCCAACATTCACCAATGGCCCAACATCACGCATCTCTTAGAAATTTACATCAGCATATATCACCAAGCGTATATGAGATGGCGGCGCTAACGCAAGATTTGGATACTCAAATCATCACAACCAAAATCAAAGAGGCGCTTTTAGCCAACAATATAGGCCAAAAGGTAAGGAATTAATCTACTTCCCTTACTTATTTTTGTGTTTGTTTATTGAAACTATGATACTTACTGATTAATGTGTTTTTTCCAGATTTTTGGCGAAGCAGTTCTTGGCCTATCTCAAGGTTCTGTCAGTGAATTGCTATCCAAACCCAAACCTTGGCACATGCTCAGCATCAAAGGTAGAGAACCTTTCATAAGAATGCAGTTATGGCTGAACGATGCTCATAATATTGATAGACTGCAAGCTCTCAAGAACGAAAGACGAGAGGCCAATAAAAGACGAAGATCTTCAGGTCCGGGAGCACATGACAATAGTAGTGACACATCTTCAAACGACACCTCTGAGTTTTATCACTCAAATTCCCCGGGTCCTGGACCTCCATCTGCTAAAAAGCAGCGAGTGCTATTTAGTGAAGAGCAGAAAGAAGCTTTGAGACTTGCATTCGCTCTTGACCCCTATCCCAATGTTGCAACTATAGAGTTTCTTGCAAGTGAACTTGGACTATCTTCCAGAACTATCACCAATTGGTTCCATAATCATAGAATGAGACTAAAGCAACAAGTACCACATAGTTTGTCTTCGGACATTCCTCCCAGGGATCCAACTGGAGGTCAGACACCATTCGACCCAGTACAATTTAGATTACTTTTAAACCAAAGATTGCTCGAATTATCAAAAGAGAGAATGGGCTTAAGTGGTGTACCCCTACCGTATCCACCTTATCTAGCTGCCAATACCAACTTAGCTGCTTTTATTAGTCGAGGACTCATACCTACAAGTGACATGGACTTATCTGCGCTTAATAACGTTGTGAAAGAGCAGATGAGCGGATTGGACCTATCAATGCCCTCTCTGAAACATGAACCTGGTGATTATGACGACGACGACGATGTTGAAAGCAATGTGGGATCCGAAGATTCCAATATTTCAGGAGGTAGTTTACATGGTGAACTAAAAGTTGAACCCAAAGAAATACCTACAAATCAAGGAAGATCCTCGCGACGAAAACCAGTGGCGCCACAATGGGTCAATCCTAATTGGGAAGAGGAAAAGGAGAAACCAAATACGGGTGATGAAGTTATCATCAATGGTGTATGTGTAATGCAGACTGGTGATGACTATGGGCGGAGAAATGCTGAAGAAACCGTTCGAGTCGAGCCTCAAGCGGTGCTGGATCGGTTTGAAGATGATCAGAGTGACACTTCTTCAATTAGCAACGAAAATGAACACCACGAAAAAAGCGAAGACAAGTGTGATGAGGAGCAGGAAGAACAGAATGAAGAAGGTGAGACAAAGAATGAAGATAGTGAAAGTAAAGTGGGTAAACATGAAAATGAGGATGAGAGGTGGGATTACTAAGCAGGGGACAGTCTAGTAACTACCGGTATTGTTTTGTTGTTAATAGATAGTGTTTTATTATGGACGACTGCTAGGACTTCTTGGTGAAGCTGGAAAGGTTGAAGATTTGTTGTAAAATATTGAAAAAGTGCAATCACGAAATCGAAAAAATTACCCCAGGTTATTATAATTATTTATTGAATCATTGTGATCATTTAATAATGGCTGATCAGGAACATTGGCCATTCCAAAAGGAAATGAGCTGAGTTTCAGACATCCAATATACCTCAATTTTTTGTTGAAAATTTACATCATGTCCAATAAGGTTTGGAATAATATTCTGTGTTGCAGTAAAATTCTTGCCAATTTTAACTATTTTCATTCAGTTGCATCATTTTGATCTTTTTTTTATTTCGATTTGTATTTATGTAGTTATTAAATAAGACTGTTACCGTTATTATATTATATAATATTAGCTCGTATTTGGGCTGAAAAGCAAAGAAAATGTTTTGAACATTTTGTGATATACACTTTAATTGTTTAGTTTTATTATTGAAATACTGTGCTTTCCACTATCTCGAATAATTAATTGAATGGCCAAAATGCATCATTTAAGGTACCTACCCCAGCATTTCTGAAAGCTTGTATTTCAAACGATTCTTTATCCAGATGCTTTTTGTGACTGAATCATTTTCAAATCATCATCATCTGACATTGGTAGGTTATAAAAAAGTGGCAATTATTGCAACCTGATCAATAATTTATTTGATGTTACATTTCATACTTCATATTTTAGCAACTTTCCAAAGTTTTTTCTAGTAAAAGCATAATTTTATTTTATATAATTTCCTGTTTTATTTATTGAGGATTAATTTTGATTTCGAAATTTTTCTATCAATTTTTTCTAGTCTTTCCATAGAGGCATCAGAACTATGACCATTTATTGAATAAGGCCAGTACTGATAATTTTATTTCTTGATAATACATAATACAATAGTTCAATAAAGAAGCCTTGCTTTCAACAGATGAGTGTCGATAAAAAATCAAAACTTTTACTACCTGTAGAACTCAGCTTTCAACTGAATCAGAACACAAAATTTGTTTTCAGTAAGTCATTCTGACAAATTCAGTTTTTTAGATCTCTACCGAAAAATCTTCAAATAGCTTTAATTTCCAAATATAATTAGAATAAAGTTACAAAATGCATATCGTTAATATTAAGTAATTTGAATCAAATAAAAAAGAATCCACCCATAGAGAGAATTTACGAACATATGCCATAGTTTTCATTTGGTTTTTCATTCTAATGTTCTACAATGAAATATAGCATGGAAGTGTTATTTAAAAATTTTCAAGTGCAATATTTTAACGTTCAAAAGAAAACGTATATTTTTGCGATATACAAGGAAAATTGTATTTCTTCCAAAATGTACTCAATGTAAGGACATTGTAAAAAATAAAAAGATACGTAAAATTTTGTCTTAAAAATAAACTGATTGAGGCATAACTCTAGCAAAAATGTATTATAAATGCACATTTCTAAATGAATAAAATGCATGTAGGTATATAGCATAGATTTTTTTTTGCTGTAGACGAAATATTGAAAAAAATTTGTTACTGAAATAAATTTTCTGTACCAAGACACATGAAAATACGTAAGCAACTTTTTCGTTAGTACTGAAAATAAAGTATATGGTACAAGAAGATTTGTTTTATTTTTTAATTATGTTTTATAATTATAGAACATCCAAGAACAATGCTTAGAAGATCATAGATCTATTTTATCTTTTTTTTACTGTACATACTTATATCATATCATCCCCAGAAAATTTCTAAATTAAAATTTTCTCTGTATTTAACGTTGTATTTTATTCTGAAAAACCCTCTACTCAACTGTGGCTTGAAATACTGGAATGAGAAAACTTTTTATTCTTGTGTTTATATCAGAAGAAAGTAGTAGAACGAATTGTCCGATGAAAAGTCTCGAAACGTTCTTATGAAAACGTGTCTAAATTAAATCATTTTGAACAAATTTGAAGAAAGAAAATCAGATTTTGATAAAATTTTGAATACAAATTCGGAATAAGAGATACATTTTGGACAAATATAGTCTCAAGTTTTTGTAATGTTATAACTAGCTGAAAATCAAGTGTCAGCCACATCTTTTTCGTAACAGCTGAAGAAGGTTCAGTTAGAGAGACCTCAAAAAAAAACTTTCACTGTCCACTTATTGGAGTCGAACTATGTGCGGGGCTCAGTTTGGCGAGACCAGAAGGAAAGCTTAAGTGTACTAAACCAGACACACTTTCCTGGGTTCAACATTGTTAAAGACGAACTGCAAAGCGCTTAGCTGGAAAGGATTGTCACTAACCCCAACAGATCCAGCAGGAGCCTAGCCTAGAAAATCTTCACCACCAAAAAATCACATAAGACATGAACTTCAAACATTTGAATCGGTCGGAAAGGACGGCAAATTCCGCGCCTTAGTGTAGCTACACACGGGCCGGATGGATGCTTCCGGTACCGGGCCGGCACCGGGTAGTGGAGGTTGTGTTGTATAGGATAGTAGGCACCGTTTCAGACGTGCCGAGTGAACCTATCCGGCGCCGGTCCGACTGCTGGCAACCAGATTGTCGCCGGCCATGCTCACTGAACCACCTGGTGCCGGGTACCGGGTAGTACGTAGTAGGATATGGAATTGTATTGTAGCGTACACACGTGCCGTGCCGGCAGTCTACTGTGGTCAGCCGTTTTGCTATTTTCCAATAGTAGTTCACAATGTCAGTAAAATAACAGAGACCAATGGGCACTGGCGGGAACCCACCGGATCGTGAAGAAACCCGGCACGTGTGTAGCTAGGCTTAGGCTGGTTTCATACATACCTGTTGCGACCGGTCGACGCTCGCCGGACGGTTTTTTGGAATTCGCAAGTATTTTCACACATACCGTTGAGTCAGTATATCACCGTAGTTCATCGACAATGGACCGTCACCAAATTATTGCATTGTGGCTATTGCGACGACGTCTACAGAAAAAAAGACGTAATTGAATATACTGGATTCATCCTAATATGAAAAGAGAAGTCGCAGCTTTCTATACGTTATTTGAGAAGAATCGAAGATAAGTTTTTCAAGTATTTCCGTATGTCCATTTTGACATTTGGTGAACTACACAGTCGACTACAACCAAGTTTTCAACGGCAGTACACCAGAATGAGAAACTGCATACAACCTTATATCCAAATGTTTGGTATTGCAATTAGGTAAGTGAATAGAATTAATCTAGGTATTTATTTTATCAATACCGATAAGAACAAAAATCGCACTTGTTTTATCCCACAGGACGGGTTAGTCTTGTATCAATGATACTAGAATTTCCACATCTATTGTAGACTCACAATTTCTCATATTTTATACAATTCTTATATCTGAATGGAAATGCTATGGGATAATGATCACTAGAGGAAATTTAATCTATTCACCCCTGGGACCCAATTCTTAAATTTGTAGTAAAATATTCTCTAGAGGAAATGACGTCATTTTCTCTAAATACTGGATTTTGCTATTCTTGACACTTCTTTAAGGAGTTGATTCCTTTCAAAATTGTAGGTATACTTTCTCCAAGTTTTCAATAGGAGAAATCGAATTCACGGGTGAGATTGATTGATTGACTGAACACCATTCGCGATTTTTGGTGTTTGTTCTTGCGATTTTATATTTAATTGTTTGTGTTTATTATTTTTGACAAAATCGGAAAATACAAACGCTGGAAAAATGGAAAATGCAAGAATGATGTTTGTATATCAGAATTCATTTGTTTTTGTAGGTTATGATTGTTTTTTATAGTTTGTTGAAAACCTCAACTCTCTTTTTACCACTAACTCCAATACAAAAACAACCTAAAAAATAAAATATTTTTTTTTGTCACCGATAGGGATTGATCACGGGATAATCCAGTATCATTGGGTTATTGGACAATATAAAAAATTCAGGCAATTCCCACATATATCACTTTTCCATAAGGTTTCAGCAGGATCCTTTGCCGTTTTTTAGTTTATCATTTTCAATAATATATATCAAGAGTTTTTTGTTTCTCGCCCATGAAAGTTCTCATTGCCATTTCAAAATTCGTATCAGTACAAGAAGGCAAACCAATAACCCCCCACCCAGTGGCGGATTTACAGATTTGCCGCCCGTAGAGGCTATTATTAAATTTTTGCGGCCTCTAAATTTTGATATCTTAGTCCACAATCATATCAATTTTCTATCAATAAAATTCCAACTTCATGATTTGTGCTCCATCATCCTCGTTACATCAATTTTTCCCGTATGGTTAGTATCATTGAGAACTATGGTACCGTGTTAGATCCTTTTGATTATTTTTACAGCAAAGAATTATCAAAAAACATTATTTTAAGTTTTAAGCAAAAAATATCTCAATCATGTACCACTTTTAAAGTAAGGTAAACGTATGTCTTAAAACTATACAATACTTTTCAAAATTCGTAATTTGTGTGTATAATAAAATT
Source organism: Gonioctena quinquepunctata (assembly GCA_018342105.1). Taxonomy (NCBI): domain Eukaryota; kingdom Metazoa; phylum Arthropoda; class Insecta; order Coleoptera; family Chrysomelidae; genus Gonioctena; species Gonioctena quinquepunctata. Next base: position 320,742 of record JAFIRS010000230.1, on the reverse strand, counting down.
TTTTTTTATTTGTAAATCGAAATAAAAAATTTATGAACTAAATTTGCCGCCCCTTGAAATTTGCCGCCCTAGGCTCCAGCCTACTGGTATATCCGCCACTGCCCCCCACCACATTCAAATTCATAATTTACAGGGGTAACAATAAAACCTGTTGCTTTCTGGTAATGTGATTGGTTTAAATGTAAATTCTACCGAAATCATACTCGACATACGTCACTTATATAGTTCCTTCTGGAAACACATTCCTAAATCGCCCAAGAATAACTATTCCTACGTTTCATATTTCCCAAGAGAATTTGAAGTACATTCCACTAGCGTTTGGTTAGTTTTGTATCCATTTACGAAACTTTACTATAATGCCTTTCAGCTTCCTAGCCCAGAGAAAGGATTCTAAATATTTGATAGACAATTTTAGACATTGAAATAAATGTTGCCTTAGAAAAAAGTAGTAGACTCGAGTTTTAATGCAATTAAGCCAACTTTTATTAAATACACTGTTAGTGTCTTTTAAAAAAAATTAAATTCCAATATTCAAGTTTTTTATTATTGTATATTATTTCAAATCGTTGAAGTACATTCCACTAGCGTTTGGTTAGTTATGTATCCATTTACGAAACTTTACTACAATGCCTTTCAGCTTCCTAGGTCGGAGAAAGTATTCTATATATTTGATAATCAATCATTTATTGATAAAATTGCATTTATTTGTGTTTTTATTAATAGAAGAGTGGGCATTCAAAAAGTTCTAAAAAAATTAAACTGAGATATTATATTGTTCGAAACAAGCAAATCAAAATCTTCCTCAATTATCTTTATTATATAAAAACACAAATAAACCATTAAAATAAAATAAACATGCCTAAACAAATGTTTCAAAAAAATTATATAAACCCGACAATCGCTAGGTTTTAAGTGCCATTTAAACCAAAACTTAACAAGGCTCTTAGTTTTCTGAAACCTTTAAAAGGTCCAAAAAACCTTTTTACGATTCATTTTTCATAAAAGGCAATGTATTTTAAAAGTATATAATCCATCATGTCTATGAGATTTTGTATCTTTTCGGATGTAATACGATTTTTTTGAACCCGAATACACTATGCCACTACCGAATACAATAAGCCAGCCACTGTTTACCCAGTGTGACGTCAAACTTCCAAGAAAACGATCAGGAATAATCGAGACCGATCTAGCGACCTCGAGAAAGGACGGCGAATGACTTATATACAAGTGAGCCAAACATCTTATTAGTTCTTTGTTTTGATCAGTTCATGAGTCAGCGTGCACAATATTTTAGTTGTAAACTGTGATTGATTTATTTATCTGTCAGGGTACATTGTGTTGTAATTGTAAAGTTCAATGAACGAACAATAATAAGTCAAGTTTTTCATAAATATGGATCCCAGTTTCGTTACAATATGCTAATCGACTTTTTCCCTTTTTGAGGACATTACAGGGCCTCCAATCTTCCAAATTACTAAAGTCCTCTTGGTCTTTATTAAAGTTTCTTGTCCTTTTTCCAGTTTAATCCGGCTAACTTCAGAAATTTGTAATTTTGTGGTCTTCATCCGCCATCTTCCGAAAATCTTCAAAATCGTTCCTTGGCATTTGGATTAGGTACATGAAAAGGTTTATTATGGTGTGCTTCTGCTATCATCTTTCCAACATCCCCGGAGTGAACATTTTTGTGAACCGCTTTCTCAATCCGGCCAAAATCCATATCGCAAAAGCGAGATGGGAATGCACACTTAGAAGAATCTTTTGCTCAACCATTTCATAGATACATGTAGAAACAGTAACATTAGAATTTTTTTATTTTTGTTCTGTCCAATGCACATTACCAGATTTGGAATGGGAAATAACTTTCAAAAGGCATCAGTCTTGTATTTACTCGTATGAACCCCAAGTTAAAGCATGATAACTGACGACTGTAAAATTTGTCGACTGAAATTGCATTATTTTCATCATCTCTAGTTTGCGATAATGCAAAGTCGTAAAGTAGTTATTCACGTGACTCTTGCCTTTTCGGCTTTGCGATGGTGCAGTTTCAATTTGTTTGTCTTTTGTTTTATTTGTGGGTCATTAACGGGATTGATTTTATTTTAGTTTAAGTCACACTTCGAACATATTCGAATCTTAGGTTTAAAAAAATCCTTTTGAAACACTGATGAGTTCTTATAGGTCACCACTGAGTTTGGATACTTCTTTTCATACGCCAAGAATATGCGATTCTGAATTAAATCAGAACTCGGAAAATCTTTTACGGATTTATTTCGGTTATAATGATTTTACTCACGAGGGAAACTCTGGACTTGCAGACGTATTTCTGGATTAAACTTATTTATACTTGTACTTGTTCTTCTTAGGTACAGTTTAAGTTGTTTGGCGGCGACTTTACTCTGGTACATTATATGTGTTGTGTGTTGTCCTGCGACTTAACGCTTATAAGAGAAAACTACCTGCAACAAGAACATAAAATTGCAATATGCCTACATTCTATAAGGTTAGAAGTGCTTACCTCAAGATCAGGTGGATTTTTTGCTGGGACATTGGCACCTTTATAATTTGTTTGTTGTATACCACAAATTTTGCACTTTTTCACCATATTGGCCACGCGCGTTCATTTCGTATACTGACAATGCAATGGTGATGCAATGGCAAAAACCCTTTTTACGTAAGATGGTTAGTGGTGTTTAGAACTTGCGCAGGTTGTATGGGGGTTCCGTTAGTTTTGAAATTAGTCATGGAAATTGGTATTTGGGCTCTTCTCAAATAGAGAAACATGTATTAGGGTATTTGAAAATTCAACCCTAAAGGAGGTAAAATGGGGTTTGAAAGATGAGTACCGTTAGTTTTTAAGTCAGGGTCATAAACATTTGTATTTGAGGTCTTTGTTACAAGAAATAGATGTTGCAATGATATGGAAATTCAACCCCTAAAGGGGTGAAATGTGGGGTAAAAGTTTGTATGGGATTCCGTTAGTTTTTAAGTTAGTCATGGAAAAAAAAAGCATATAAAATTATGACCTTGAAATCCACGTGGGCATAAGCTTGTATATGATAACTGCTAGGCTTCTGTTTTGTGATCTCTTTATGCACAAGTCATATTTGTTTGTAGTTTTAGTTGTAATCTACTTATAATTATTTTTTTTTCCAAAGCCCGGAAAAACTGGACAGGAAACGGCGAAGTCCCTAAGACCTATAAGTCTCATGTCCTATAAGACTCTGGAGAAGATGGTGGATAGGCATATAAGGGACGGTGTTCTGGTAGTAAGCCCATTGCATCGAGAACAATATGCTTACAGGACCGGCTGCTCAACAGAAACAGCACTCCACACGCTGGAAAACAAAGAGGTATTAATAGCGGCCTTTCTAGACATAGAAGGAGCTTTTAATAACACCTCTATAGACTCAATCATCAGGTCTCTTAGGCGGAGATGAACCCTGTGTGGCCTGGATAGACTCAATGCTAAGAAACAGGATGATACTCACAACCCTAATGGAGGAGACTGTGGTGGCCCGGGCGGCCAGAGGATGCCCGCAGGGGGGAGTTCTCTATCCAGCCCTGTGGAATCTGGTCATGGACGGACTACTGGGGTGTCTCAAAGAAAAAGGTCATAGAACCCTTGGGTAGTCATCCTAGAACAAGGGAAATTTAACACCACGGTTAAGGATCGCATGCAAGAGGCACTAAACCAAATGGACAAACTGTGAGGGATTGAATATCAACCCTCAAAAAGCAATCATATTAACATTCACTCGAAGACGAAAACTGGAGGGACTAGGACCCCTAAAACTTCGAGGAGGAACTATACAGAGCAAGGGAGAGGTCAAATATATCGGGGTGACACTGGACTCGAAATTAGCCTGGAACCAGCATCTGACAAAAGTGACCAGAAAAGCGGAGACCACATTAATTGTGGCGAGATGCTCATTTCGGAAAAATGGGGGTCAAAACCACACATGGTACACTGGTTGTAAAACATGGTGGTAATACCGGCCATAAGGTACGCATCCTCTTGGTGTGATGGCCAAAGACACATGGTACACTGGTTGTACCATGGTGGCAATACCGGCCATAACGTACGCATCCTTGGTGTGATGGCCAAAAACACACCAAAGGAGCACTAAAACCAAACTAGGCAAGGTGCAAAGACTTGTCTGCGTAAGCATTACGGCAGCCATGGAGACAAAGCTGGGATTGCCTCCTCGTTACTTGCTGATACAAGGAGAGGCAAGGCTAGATGCCTTCAGACTGCAAAACACACTGGACAACATAAACGTTGGGACTGGACACATGAGAATCGTGAGCACTGTAAACACGGACGTGCTGGACCTGAGATCAGATCACATTACGAAACGATTCTCCTTTGAAAAGTCATTCAGGATAGCAATACCAGACAGAACTGTATGGAACAACACAGAAATCAACACCATTCTGCAGGCAAGATCTGGTACACAGACGGAACGAAGATGGAGAATGGTGCGGGAGCAGTAGTGTACTCCAGAAACCCAAGGACCGAGTTTGGCTACTCACTGGGTACTCACACCTCTGTACTCCAAGCGGAGGTCTACGCAATCTTTCAATGTGAGAGGGAAAACATTAGGAGAGCAATAGTAGAGGAACGGATCCACATTCTCTGAGGAAAGAGGAACTGACAATTATAGCAGAACAAAAGCGCGTCAAGCTGGTTTGGGTGCCAGGACATCGGGGATTTACAGGGAATGAAAAAGCCGAAGAACTCGCTAGAAGAGGATCGGAAAACGAACCCGGTTCAGGACAGCCCCTGGGGGGTACCAATGCGCACGGCAGGAGCGTCAGTAGAAGACTGGATCCAGGAAAAACACAAACAATACTGGAATGACATTCCAGGAAACAGACACAGGAAAGAATACATCAAAGGCCCATGTCGGAAAAAAGAACAGCAGACCTGTTAACCTTATTAAGCAGGGAACAACTGAAAATTATTACGGGGCTCATGACTGGCCATGCGCCAGTAAAAGAGCACCTTAATAAAATGGGACGTTAATGGCGACCTTGCATGCAGATTATGCGGCTAGGAACCAGAAACAGTATCACACATACTGTGCAACTGCGGGCCTTGGACCGCAGAAGACAGTCAGTTTTCGGGCAACCAATTGGTGAACCGAGACTGTACAGCACACATCCAGTAAAGGACATGTACAAAATTGGTCAGGGCACGAAATTACTGGAATGGGTGCTGTAGAATGGAACAAAAGGCTAGATACAATAGGCCAGAAGGCCGAAGTGTCGTTTTTAACCAGACGAGCCTAGCGGCTGGTTTTTTTTAGTGGGTAACCCAGAGAAAGGGGACATAGGAACCCGAAAACTCAGAGTGCGAGTCTCACACTACCGTAAGGTATCGTCCATAAAGGATGTTCTACAAACCCCCCAAAACAAACACTTTCTCCCTTACTCGTAGGTACAAATGACCACTGAGCTGAAATACCGAAAGGAAATGAGGACAACTCTTAGCCTTCTCGGTTGATTTTTCGTTCAGGGCAATGGAGAGGATGCAATTCCGAGCGTACTACAGGAAGAGAACTCTTCAGGGTACTGAACAAACGATAAGGGTCACCCAGATGAACCTCCAACACTGTAAGGTAGCCACGACAGTACTTGCAGTTGCTATGAGGGACATCGAACAGGCCCTTAATCAGGAACCATGGAAACCACCTGGTGAATCAAAAGGTCTGGAAGGAACAATTGGAGAGCTATTGGGTAGCATATCTACTGAGATCTCCTGGACCTATATTCTTATCAGGTTAGCAGAACCGGATTAAGAGGGGGGCTGCAGCCCCGGGGCCTCCACAATATAAATTTTTATGTAAAATTTCCTAACAAATACCGAAGGATATGCAAAATTATATATAAAAAATCTGACAACGAAAGAGCAGTTCTCCCACTTTTTCCTCTCATTTTTCGTTTTAAACATTCAAAAACATGTTTCGTATTCTTGTCAAAATCCATGGTTAATATTAATCTTCGATCTGATGAATCATGTGTATATTCGAGAAACAATCACCAAGTCATCATACTATTATACAAAATATTATATCGTATCGAAATTAGTTGTAAAAACAAGAACAATTGAATTTAAAAAAAAAATTACATTTTTTTTAATTAAATGAAGGATTTTCTGTCGATGTATTCTTTGAATGACACAAGCGATCTAGATACACAATGAAATTCAATAATCATAAGCAAAATAAAATAATATTTCAATTTATGAATATGATTGCATCAAATTATTTATAAGAGCCCTGTGCGCATTCCATAAAAGTTCAAATTCTGTTGACTATTTTTCTGCCGATTCTACAAACACTTTGCCCGTCTATACCAGTTTTTCATATTTATTGGCGTTGACAAGTGTCCGCTGAGTGGCGCGCTTGTAACAGAGAAATCCCCGAAATCTGAAAGTGTGAGTCTAAGAGAAGGATCACATTCCGCAACAAATGTAAATCCTTCTGAAAAGGACTATCAATCTAAGATGTTCTACTATCAAATTCTTGATAACCAAAATTTCAGAGCTACATTCTCAAACATTGAAATTACAGTGATTATTTTTTGACATTGCTAGAAACCAATGGAAACGTTCAATTCAAATAATTCATATACGTTTTGGCCAATCAATAGTGGGAATATTCTACCTAGAAAATTGTCGCGGGAATAATTTGAGGTATTTTGTTTTTATTGTCTGACAACCTGTCTGCCTGTCATCAATTCGCATGAAAACTGTGAAATGAATCAAAACCGGTTTAGTACATTATGTAATTTTGCAAGGAAATGTTTTTATGATCGTAACATCAAAAAATAATCTAAAGAATACCACACGAGAGTTTGATATAGTAGAAAATAATTATCTAGATTTCTTTATCAAACTTGTTGGCAATAGCCACTCGAGCCAGTTGGTCTCTCTTGTCTATTGCCTGGCAACAAATTTTCGAAAATCTGTCGAATTATTTTCAACTCTCTTGTGATATTACAACTGAGAATGTGATTATGTCAAATTGCACTAGAAAGCGCTAATTTTCCAAAATGAAAAAAAATAGGCGAATTACGATGAGACAAAGCCGCCTATCAAAGTTATCGCTTCTTAGCATTGTGAATGATTTTCTCCGGATGCTGGATTTGACCGAAATCATCAATGATTTTTCGTCGCAAAAAGCTCGCAAGAATCCCTTTGTTTACGCTGTAATTTAATTTATTTCTTGTATTTTATTATACCTACATATGCTCGTGTCAAAATAATTTGATTTGTTCCGCAATAAATAAAAAAAAAAAAAACTTGTTTGAAAAATAATTAGGGTCCTCCACTCCTTTGTTGCCCCAGGGCCTCCACTCCTTTGTTGCCCCAGGGCCTCCACACCTTTTAATCCGGCCCTGCAGGTGAGATACAAAGGGCCAAAAGGCCCCCAAGTGCCATCAGAGGCTACGGCCAGAGGAGCCTATGGGGTGGAGTTTTTAGTCGGTAAATCTGAGGTGCAGGAGCACAGACCCCACACTACCAAAAGGTATCCATAAAGGATTTTTTAGCATAATTAGCTAACAAAGGTATGAAAACAATTAAACTTTTCTAATGACTGAAACACCCACACAAACATTTCTACCTAGATTTTATTAACATGTTGTGTACAATTTGGTATTTTTACAAGATTACATATATATCTTTGAACTACAGAAAATGTAGATTTGAATTTATTCTAAGTACTTGTACTTCATACTCCCACACACAAATAATTCCAACATTTACAATTGGATTAAAAATTTGACAATTAGGTCAACAACGTTCAAGAAAAAGTTATTTTCATTAGTAAAAAGATTATGAATAACACATATTACAAATCACAAGTGTTTCGTTGGAATTAAGAATACAATTCACATCAACAGAAGGAACGGACAATCACTACTTACTCGGAGAAGTTGTGCCTATTGATATTAGCTAAAGCCGATTGAACAGTTTCTCAACTCAATTTCAAACTTGTATGTTGTGATTTCGGACTGACATCTTCAAATTATCATTTGTTATTGAATTTGATTATAGAAGTTACCAATTCCGCTCATAGAACATTATTTCGCAAAATAATTTTCAAACATATAGGATGTCTCACAAAATAAGTTTGTGGGCCATATTTTTATCACAATTTTTTGAGTGATGGGGAAATTCAAAAATATTTATCCATAAAAACTTCTTTCACTTCTCCATCTCCCAAATTGAGAACTTATGTATGATAAAAGTTGGGGGCAAAGTCCCTTTAAAACTAGCTAAACAAATCTAGTAGGAAATGTTACAAGTTATGAGCCTTGAAATTAATAATTTGTTATGTAGATAAATTATATTTTTTTGTAAAGTAACTGAATCACTACACTAAACAAGTTTTTGCCAAGCACCAAGACTAGTGTTTAAAATACTTTCAAAGGGCAAGAAAATCTTGTTGAAACAAAAAATATTTCTTATAATAAATATGGAAATTTACTTGAAACCATGCTTAAAAAGAAAGAATAATTGTCAAATTGAGAATGAACATTTTGTTCTCATTAAGTTTTTATAATTTCTACGATAAAAAAATGTATGTTCCAAAATAGTATTTGCTATAAAAAAACTGTATACCTACTGATAAATATTTGAAAAATGACAATTAGTTAATTGAAACCTTAATTCTGTTTTCTATCTGCATGAGAATTTGTAAAAGGACATAATAAATATTATTAAAGGTAAAGACTTGCTTGCTTTTCATCAATATTTTTTCATTAATTTAAATTTTTATAGCAGTCTGAAGAACAAGTGGTTTTTTTTCTCCAAAATTGGGATTTAAATTAGATGAAAACCTCGATTTTTAAGCATGATACAAGTTAAATTAGGAGAGAGAATACAATTTTCATGTAAAAAACCATTTGAATTGACCCCAAAAAATTATAGTGGCAGCCAAACTTAAAAAGATACCTAAACCAAAAAGTGGAAATATACTGAAGCAAATGTATCACAGTGGCATGTTTATTTCCGAATAACCGTAATATGAGAAAGTGTTTTAATGTTAAAAAAATTGACATTAGAGATTTTTATAGCACTTCAAGCATAAAAAACCCAAAAATAAAAAATTATGAAGTGTTAGTTCATTCTTCAAATTCATATTAGGTACCTTTCTTAGTTTTTGAAAATTCCAAAAATTAGTTACAGGCAAAATTTTGTATGTTCGATGTCTATGATATTAACATAACATAGATAAATTTGTTGTTTGTAAATGCAAGTTGCAAAATTGTCATATAATTCAGCTGTTTACGTTTGAACAGAACAATCAAATAAACTCTTTGGTGAAGTTCAAATATGATTTATGTAATGGTGGATAATGTCAGTACTGATCTTGGAAAACTTTTTCAGCACATTGTGTGCCGCAGTAATTTTGCAAATCTCACCTATGGGACCTTTCTCTCTATATCTTTGTTAAAGGGGTTTTTGATGATCACTTAGATATTATGTGTTCCGTTTTCCTTATTTTTTCGTGATCACCAGTGATCATATGGATCCAGCAAGTAATTTTGCATCTGGGGACTGAATGACGACCTGTGGTGGTTACTTTAATTTTTTTCATAATCTAAAAGGGCTGATCGGGTATACATTATTTCACATTTGTTCGTAATGTTTAGTTTATGAAAAAATAATAAAATGTAAATAATAGTTTTAAAATTAAAATATGAAATCTGCCCAGTCCGCATCAAGTTCTGATGTCCTCTGGGACCGAACGATTGACTAGCATATGCAAAACACATAAAAAATATGTCAACAGGTGTGCAAGTGGCGCTGAATGAGCAAATGCAAAATGTTGGCTATGAAGTGACCTGAAAATGACCAACTGTGGGCACACAGCGCTCAACGTGTTAAAATATGAACTACCAATTATTTTCGGCGATTATAACCATCCACAATCTGAAAATAAAATTAAATGACATTAGTCAAAAAAGATCACATTGAAAATACATTGCGTGAAATATAGCAAGAACTGAGAAATTTTCATCCATATTCAAAAGATTTTTGAAAACGGGAACGGATACAGTTCCCGAAACGTCAAGAGTATAGAAAGAAGTATCCTTTAAATCAATATTTTTTTCTGATAGGCAAAATTTAGAACAAGACAAGTTACTGACTAATTGAATATTTTCAAATTTGTGAAAAATAATTTGGTGCCCGCAATAACTTAGCGGAGCAAAGTAATTTCTTGCACTTCTACACTTGCATAGATTCCCCGATCCATTTAATTTTGCATTCATATTATGGAAGGTTATAATCCCAAAACACTGTCAAGAATGGGTATTCATAAAAATAATAGTTTAAAAAAACTAAAAAACACGCTTTTATAGAAAACCAGACTAAAAAAATAGAAAATAAAAAAAAAAAGTATTTTATTTAAAAAAAAGCGTGGGGTGCATGGTATCAATAATTATATAGTACATTACATACCTAGGGCAGTAAAGTAAGAAATGTCTCAGATCACAGGTAATTGTTGGCCGAGGCGATACCATGCACCCCACGCTTTTTTTTTTTTCATATTTTCCATTTTTTTAGTTTGGTTTTCAATAAAAGCGTGTTTTTTAGTTTTTTTAAACTATTATTTATTTTCTACTTTTTAGTTTGGTTTATTTATAAAAGCGTGTTTTTTTAGTTCTTTTAAACTATTAATTTTATTATTTTTTTGCAAATTAAAAAATGGAATAATCTTATCAAATTAGTGTATTGTCATCGGTCCTCGATAAATCTACAAAGTTTGAATGAAATCTGACCGTTTAAAGTTGCTCAAAATCGCGCCCAAAGGAGTCGGTTACAAACAAACAAACATACAAGTGAAGCTAATAATAATCTCCGACCCCAAAAACCCCCACATACCAATTTTGAATAGAATTGGACCGTAATCACAAAACTCGTCCGCCATTTTGAAGCCGCCATCTAGAATCATAATATTGGACCCCACCCAGCAAACATGAATGAGTGGTAAATAGACGAGCCGTTGCTGTTAACTGCGGTAAGATGTCGGCAGCGGCACACCGATGTCGGTAAATAATTGGAATGATATCAGTTTTGCCGCTCTGGCTGAACATACTCATAATTATTATGGATGTTTTGAATTTAGCCAGAAATTACCCGTTACAGATTTGCGATAATCGCGCCGATGTCGTTTTGACACAGTATGTGGCATTACACGCCGCACCGCTGCGACCTCTGTAATGAAAATGCAACATTGGCATTACTGAATATCACGTTGGCAGTTGGCCCTACTGCTGATTTCGTGTAGGATGTCAAATCGATCGGGTATTTTCTATTTTGTCTGGTCGTGGTATATGGTCATGAAAAATAATCAGTGGCGAGAATTTTTTCAGATTTGTGTGTAGTCATTCTATCTATTTGGTGAAATACTTTTCCAGGCCAGTTTAAAATGCAATATCTGGGAAATATTGATGAGTATCTTGGAAACCATTTGAGATACAATAAAAATGGTTGAAATGGAGAAAAAGTCTGTTTAGGTAAATAGGAACAATATGGCTCTACAGTTTCAGAAATCCTCTACAATTAGTGGCTTCAGAGAGTGAAAACATGAATTGTATATATCTAGTCCATGAATCAGTCGATTCTGAATGTATGGTGAATTTATTGTGTATAATAATGACCTATCTTCATTGAAGTTTCACTGTTTTCGAAGATATAATGCTAGATTGTTCTTAGGCGCTTATATGGGCCATTTTGTTTTCATTGCTCATTGCCTTCCAAGATACTCTATACTTGCATGTACTGCATTTTAAATTGGACGCCCCTGTATATTTGCATAGATCATTGATGAAATCCCAACAGTGGAATGACGCGGTTGATTAGTAAGATACCCGCAATCGCACCATAATCTGTACCATGCAATATCAGTTCATCTTAACTCTGCCTATCCGCTGAAGTCCCGCTATGTAATGAAGCGGGTGGTAGTCTGGAGGCCTACTGATGGCCGTCGCGACACGGGCTAGCCGGGCCGACGACGTATCATGATTATGGCCCACTTATGTTGTCTGTCGGCAGTTTTTAAAGTGCCTCTAGAGGCCCACGCGTAACATGTTTGCTGGGCAATAACCCCCACATACCAATTTTGAATAGAATCGGACCATAATCACAAAACTCGTCCACAATTTTGGAGCCGCCATCTTGAATTTTTCAATTTTGACAAAAGAATCATAATCTCCGACCACGAAAACCCTCAGATACCAATTTTGAAGCAAATCGGACCATAATCACAAAACTCGTCCGCCATATTGGAGCCGCCATTTTGTTTTTTTCTCAAACAAAAATGTCTTAATGCATTGTCACCGGAATTATGTACACCTGCCAAATTTCAAATCATTCGTACGTCTAGAAGTGGGTCAAAATCGCGCCCAAAGGAGTCAGTTACAAACAAACAAACATACAAGTGAAGCTAATAAAAGGCGTGTAAAAAAATAAGCTTCAAACAATATGAACTGCTACTCATATTCAACAGTCCATTAAGAATAATGGCAAGAAAATCTAGAAAGTGTGTATGAAATACCATACCATTTATTTACTTATTGGTATTTGGTTTTTCATAAAAGTTGTATTCTCGTTCAACTATAAATTTTCCAATATGTTGTAGTTGGAGTTTATGAAATGTTGGCATCATAACAGTTGTCATTTGCTGTAGATTAAATTTATGATACATCTTATCAAACCAAATCATGAAATTTTGAGAAATTTTTAAACTCAAATTTTATTCAGCAATTTGACAATAACTAGGATAAAACAAGTCTGACCTTTGGGGCAATTGGAATTGCCAATTATGTAATAAACAGAAAAGTCCTAGTCAGCATAGGACAGTAGCCTCAGATTTTTAACTACAAAAAAAATCAGTTGAATATCTAAAAGCTCTTGTAGAAATAAATCAGATGAAACGGTTTTGCGAAAATGTTTATCGTAAGTATATACAACATATTGAAAAATTGGAATATTTACCATCACATTAATCCTACATCTCATCTATCCAACATGTATAAGTTTGAGGGAATATCACAAGAAATCTCAATTTTGTATTCATATTTCCAATATATCGAGCACTAAGTTATACAATAAAACATTTTTAAGAAACAGTTGTATAAACATATTGTACAAAAGAAGCTTATTGAGAAACATCAAAAGTCTTGGCAGAAACTATAAATTAAATATTTGTTGTTACACTTAATGTTCTCATAAACAAATTATACGAATATTTGGAACACAATGATTGGGTCTCTTTAGTTTCAATTTTTCTACATTCAAGACAAAACAACAAATATGGCATTCTCCAAATTATTTGAATTGAAGGGACGATACTGAAAACGATAAATTCAACAAGACTAGACAAACAACCAAAGTGGGTACCAATAAAAGAGAAGAAAAAAGTGAAACCTAACATATTTTACATTCTTCTTTTCACAAAGGGTAATATCCCATGACATGTATTTTTTCATTCTTGGAAAACATTGAGGCATGAGAGCAATACTGAAACATTTCAGAACAATTCTAATAGTGAACTGAAATTCATCATAAATCAACTAATTCAGACAAAAACGATTCAAGATGTATAGTTATTCTAATCTTAATTGGAACGGCAATGAAAATAAAAGCACTACGAGGAGTGTTCATATGCACTGCCCGGCAAATGGGATATTTTTATACTACCAGTGTTTTTACTTTCAAAGCGTTCCTGGTACAATCATAAAGAAGTTCTATCGTGTGGAAGAGAATTCCTCCTCGAAACTTTTTATGTCGGTCCAACTGGGATTAGAAATACTATACCTGTAAGATATAGAATGACAAATTACCCAGCGAGCACAAAACATCCTGGTGGATTTGTAATGTTTAAAAAATTACTATTTCTTTGTGCTTAACAAGTACATCCCAAAAAATTTAAAGAGAACTGTAATAATATATGTTATTTTATCATATTTCCTTTGACTTGAAAGTACGAAGGCGTAGAAGGGCCAACAACTAAATATTTTTCAAAAACATTTGGAATTGCTACTTTGAACTGACAATTGTCACTTTGAAGTGAAGTGACAATTGTCATTTACAAAAACATCGGGAATTGCCATTTTGAAGTGATAATTGTCAATTTGAAGTGATAATTGTCACTTTGAACTGACAATTGTCACTTTGAAGTGACTGTCACTTTGAAGTGAAGTGACAATTGTCATTTACAAAAACATCGGGAATTGCCATTTTGAAGTGATAATTGTCAATTTGAAGTGATAATTGTCACTTTGAACTGACAATTGTCACTTTGAAGTGACAATTGTCACTTCGAACTGACAATTGTCACTTCTAACTGACAACTGTCACTTTAAAATCGCAATTCCAGATTTTTTTTAAGTGACAATTGTCACTTCAAAGTGACAATTGTCAGTTCAAAGTGACAATTGTCAGTTCAAAGTGGCAATTCCAAATGTTTTTGAAAAATATTTTGTTGTTGGCCCTTCTACGCCTTCGTATGAAAGTGACAATTCTGGTTTGCTGAAATTATTTTTTGTGGTGACAATGTGACAACTGTCAATCAACATGAATTGGTAAGCAATTTTTTATTAGAAAATATAGGGCATATTCCGATATTCCCGAACAGTACTGCACAGTAAATTGAAGCTGTCCAATTTTACTAAAATTTACTGGCAATATTTTCGCGCTACTTTTAAAGAAACCTTGTTAGAGGCTAAAAATTTACTGGTACTACTGGTACAGAAAAGTTCATGTAGTCACAGTATCCCCTCCCCAAATTGAAAAAAGGTAGGTTATATTATGATTTAAAATTAAAACATCAACAGTGATGGGACATAATCTAAAATCAGTTATTATCAGATGATCACTGCAAAAGTAATATTCTCATCTACAAATACAGCAGAAAAATGTTTCAAATTGTACTGGCACGAATCGTTTCGAAATCAGTTTAAGATTACTTTGAAGCGTTCCGAAATTGCTTGCTGTGGCCAGTATTTCCAGCAATAACGGAACGTGGGCATAGTAACAGTCAAGTAGTGAATATATTTTAGATTGAGATAACTTGAAGGATGCTGAAAATCATCTTCATTCTGACAGAATTAAAATCTTATGGGGATATGGGCTAATAATAAAGTGCGCTCTAGTGTTCATTTTGGTCAAAACAAAAATAGTATATTTTTTTTCCTACAGAAAAAAGGAATTGTATATGATACTTCTTAATTTTTTAAATTGCCAGATAAATGATTGATAAAAAAAATGAAATGATGTGTGAACTAGTGTTTTTTCTAGATGAGATACACAACCAATATTGTTGCCTCCATACATCTGTTTTCTGGAAATGTATTATAGTCTGGTCAACAAGTGATTTTTGGACTATTATTTTTCTATAGAAACGAAAAATGGGGTGTAATTCGATTCGTAATGGCATTTAAAAAGTTAAAAAAACTCCCATTTGCAAAAGTTATAAGCAATTTAATAAAAAAAAGAGGGGATTGGTTTTTCGCAAATATCTCAAAAACTATTGCAGATATCCAAAATCGAAAAAAAGATCCAAAGAGAGCAGAAAATTTCCTCCCGGAACTGTACCACCAATTTTTATAATTTCAATTGAGCGGTGATAATACGGGTGAAAACGTGTGGTTCGGTTCGCGCGCGCATCATCCGGATCGGATGCTTAAACAAAAAAAAGTATTTTAACCAATTAAATATAAATATTAAGGTACTTTCTAAATACATGAATAAACAATAATCCGTTGGCAAAAATTTTTTACAGCAATTTGCAGTTATGCTTTTATTAATTAACAATTCTTAATAAGTTGAACATTAACATAAAAACCCTGATAATTGTTAAAATCAAACTTTAATTTTTTTCTCGGAGCTATTCTTCAAAGGCTTAAAAAACGATCCCCGTTAAAAAAAAATTTTAAATTTTTTATAAACAATGTAAGTATTGAAAAATAAAACATAAATAAACATTTTTTTTTTCAAAATATGCCGATCTTTTGTTTTTTATTGTTAAAAGCTATATGAAAATGATTTTTTTAAATTGTTTACCCCATTGTTTAAATAATTGTTATAAACAAATGCATTGTTTATAAGAAAACCTATTTTTTTTCGTAATCATTGGTAAAATTAATGATTTTTAAGAACAAAATTTTTTTAAAAAAAAAAATTGCAAATGACATTTTTTTTTTTTTTTAATTTGTTATTTATTTAATACACAATTTGTCATAAAGAAAGAAATTTGAGTTATATTTTTTTTAATTGTACAAAAAAAACAACTATGTCTTTTTTTTGTAAAAAAATTGTTTTTTTCACTGCTTTATTCATGTTTTCAACTTTTTTGTCTTTATTATTGTTTATAAAAAAGTTAAAGTCCCAATTTTTTTTTCAACTGGGACCGTTTTTAAGCCTTTGAAGAATAGCTCCAAGAAAAATAAAATTAAATTTGGATTTTTCAGGGTTTTTATGTTAATGTTCAACTTATTGAGAATTGTTAATTATTAAAAGCATAACTAATAGAAAAATTGCGGTATTTTTTTTTTGCCGAAGGATTATTGATTATTCATGTATTTAGAAAGTACCTAAATTTTTTCATTCCTTAATATTCATATTCAATTGGTTACATTTTTTTTTTGTATATGCATCCGATACGGGTGATGCGCGCGCGAATCGAACCACCCATCTTTTCATCGCTCAATTAAAATTATAAATATTGGTGGTACAGTTCCTCTTTTTTTTATTAAATTGTTTATAACTTTTGCAATTTTTGCAAACAGGAGTTTTTTTTAACTTTTTTCTAAATGCCATTACGAATTGAATGACACCTCACTCATAATTTTCCGTTTCCATAGTAAAATAATGGTCCAAAAAGCACTTGTTGACCAGACTTATACATATACACAAAACAAATGTAGACAGAACTTCACACTGAATGTTTTATGTCCCAAAATATATATATTTGAGATGTTTTTGTGCATGCCTGCATTTTTTTCGACCCCTCCAATGATTCACAAGTATGAAAATATACATATTTTAAGCTTCATCAACCACCACCAATATGTTAGAATATTGTTAGGACCAGAAACCTCTTTCACAAATAAGTTTTATAATATCCATCCCTATTACCATAAAAAAAACATTTATAATTTTCCCTGTGTTCTAGGATTATATTGTCTGTATGATCCCAAAATCTAACAAGATCCAAAAACTACACCCTAAACATTTAGTGTATGATAATTGTCAATAAAGATAAAACCACAATGTTTGATAAAATGGCTTATCTTCTAGCAGATAAATTGAAGAAATTTTCCTTGGGTGTTCCAACACTTTGAGCAAATCACCAACATATTTCTTCCATAATTAATATTTTGACTAGATTTTTCCAGACATTCAGTACTAAGACATAACCTTTTTTCATATATGGACAGGAAGAAATCATTAACTTATAATACGGTGATAGTTCCTAACAGCTTTGAAATGTATTTCTTTAATGGGAGCTTATACATTTTTTTTCTAAACCGCTTTTTTGAATAAAAAGTTGTTTCTGCTCAAAATGGGACACTGTGTATGCATGTCAATTACTATTACTGCTAAAGTAGACTGATACATTCTTTCAAGGTAGAAAATTATTGCTAAAAAAAGCACGTTTCAAATAAAGTCAGCAAATTTATTTGGTTGTTATGAATTCGGATGTATTGCTGGGTAAAATATGATTTATGAATACACTGATATCTCCGTACACTTTAATTGATTTTATTGAAAAAAATTACATATTTTTTATGTTTTTTCATCTGAACAAAGAATTCAAAGAATACTTCCAAGATAGTTTTTGTTATCTAATAAATCTGTACTGTAAATAAAAAATGCATCTCATATTATTATAAGAGCTTAAAGCAAAATTTCAATAGAATATTTCAGTTTTAAAATATACGATAGTTTCGTACCATCATGGACGGTAATACTGCATAATCAATAATACTATACTATATCTCCAAAGGAATTATAATGGTTTGTTTTATATACAAGGAGATTTACCACAACATTTGGAAAATAAATAGGTGTACTCGTCTTCCATGTGACAGCAACTGCAGAATTTTAGAGCAATCGTAGGTAATTCATTGAATTTTTCTACATCAAAATGTGCAACGATATGCTAGTGACTGCACAGCTCCAGTGGTATCTATGAATCAAGGTTTTCCACGCTGCAAGCATAATATTTTGTAGATCAAAGTTGAAAAACCTATACGATGCTCACAATTTATTAAATTAATTTCAATTATAGACGCCCTCCTATATACCAGAGATAATGCCGCAAAAATACTGTAAGAGGATTAGGAATACCCTGATATGCAGTCAATTAATATCATATAGTGTTTCTTTGCTATGTTGTGCGACTAAAACAAAAAAGTAATTCCTTACCGAGCCGATAAAGGAAAAATGACTTGTCAGAGTCCTTCATGTTATATCAGATTAGTTGAAGCCATCTCATCTCATCTCGAGCACACCTCTTCAAAAAAAATTAGGTCATATTCTGGATAATTTTCCACATATTGTGGTAAATCATATATAAAGCATACTAAGGAAAGATCACAGTAAAAGTGTACTTTAGCTGTGAATTCAGACAATATCTATTTATTATTAACCAGATATCTATCTAAGGAATGGGTTATCAAGGAGAAAAATAATGAAAGAATCGAGTTAAACAAGAGAAATATAAAATAAAAATTTATTCAAACAAAAAAGCAATATAATATACAAATTTGGAATCTCAGTATTTTTTTTCATTATTTTTCCCTGACTTATATTTTTCATTTGAATCACTTAGTACATATCCGACATATCAGACTCCCTAGGAAACACTTTTGGTAACTACACTCAAATAAAAAATACTACAAATTTTCATTTACAGAAGAATTAATAAATGCACCATTAATATAGAAAAATAAGTTAAAATTATTTTTACACTTAAAAAGACTTAAAAGGCTTTCAAAAACACTGGGGTTTGTTTCATGAATGCCATTCTCATTTGTTATTTCAGACAGCTCTTTGTTTTGTATTGGTGTATCCAAGTTGTTTTTAAATAAAATTGGCTATAACATAGATCTAGTAATTCAATCGGATTCTGCTCGCAAACCTCGAACCTCGCCCTTCTGGCGTAGAGTCTCAAGTTCTTCTTTTGTCTTCTCTTCTATTGCTCGAATATCTTCCATTGTCAATCCATGCCAACGATCCATCCAACAAAATACTTGCCTAAAAGATTCGGCAATTATTAGAATCATTTTGAAATTTCACAAAAAATTTTAATCATTTCAAAAATTACCACAAACTGTTTTCCATTGATATTGAAATGTGCAATTATTTCTAAAAGCTAAAAAATAAAACAAACAACTATTATGCAATAGTTGAAATTGAAATGTGGCCTTAGGTTATGCACTATGTAAGATTTAAATTTCAATTAACATAAAATAGAGCGAGTTGGTATGAGGATATTTATAATAAATTCATACTTTTCAGATATAACCAATTATACTACCATATTTTGGGACAAAACTTCAAAAAAAGGCTGAAGAAATTAAATAATTTTTATAGAATGATCTCACCAATTTTCAATAATTAAATTCGAAAATAGATTCATATGAATCATTCGGGAAAAATTGAGAGTGCTTTTTTCTATGGGATTTTTGAAGACATGATTCGAGCGATGGATATGTGTAATTATTTGGTCGTGGAAAAGTTTTCAGGAATATACAGTGTCCGCCAAAATCTTGGAACCATATGGGAATTTTTTTTATTTCTCAGAAAATTTTATTCCTCATAAAAGTTGGTGCATTCAATTAGACTAAATACGCATATAGTCGTTATTATCAGTGGCGTGCGACTAAGCGGGAATCGGCCGATATTCTAAATTCACTGTAAAGTGACATTACTATGTAAAATATCGAAAAACGTTATTTGCAATTAGAAGATATTTCCAGTTATCCAGTTCAGACTACCAATTACTAATTTCAATAACTGCTTAATGGGTTGACTTCTCCATGAGGCCAACTCATTAAACAATAATTGAAATTAATAATTGGTAGACTAAACTGGATAACTAGGAATATCTTTCAATTGCAAATTTTTTTCAATAACATTTTTCGCACGCCACTCGTAAAAACGGCGTATTTAGTCTAATTGAATGCACCAACTTTTATGAGGAAAAAAAATTCAGGAAATATAGAAATTTGGAGAGGACGTCTGTTGGGTCAGCTAGTTTAATATATTCTTGACAAATATGTGCCAAAACAGTTTCGAGTCCAGCTAGTAACTCGCTTCTGCCTTGATGAGTTAGGACCTCAGATTAATAAATAAACTTATTGATCTGAGGTTAGGACAAAAAAATTATCAATCAAAGATTTACAGTACATTCGCATTTTATCTATATCTAAGTGTCACTTGATGTGAAATTTTCCTGATGGTAGGCCTTTTGGTATATTTATGTGCTCTGTTACCTAGTTAGGTTTACAAGGAACTCATAACTTCACACTGTGTAGGGCAATATTTAGTTCTACTATTTAATATACACAGTACACAAAATTAATAAACAATTTTAAATTCAATGCGGGCATTTGGAGTTCATGGATGTTGTGTTCCTTGAATTTTTGGGTTCAGGGTGAATAGCAACTTTCCGAGTATCAACGTTTTTTTAAGTAGTAGTTAGAAGTCTGAAATCTTCTTTGTAACTATCATCATTAGACCCATTCTTAAATCTAACAATAACAGGTGGAATATTATCATTAAAAGGATAGCGCCCCCATGTCTTTTGTACAGTCATCCGAAATAAGTGTCAGTGTGATTAGATAAAATTTGTACACATACAAATTAAAGATGCAATGGTGGTAATCTCTTTCAAAATGTCGCCAATAACATGTCTTGTCTCCTTATACAAACAGTTCAATTAATTTGTATAGTGGTGCTTTGGTCATATGTCATATTCTGCTACGGAAGCTCCATTGTTATGGTTTTAGTAATAAAAGTGTTGAATGAATCAAGTCATACCTAACATACAGAACACAGTTTGTTGTAAAACTGTAAAATGTGTCAAAAATTGAAATGGGAGTACTTCAATTCTATTTTAGGACCAATATTATTCCTTCTTTATATCAATGATATCAAACATTTGTGCCAGAATCACACTGTTCACATGATACGACACTAGATCTTGTTGAATTGCATCATAGATTATCAAGTAAAATGCAAAAAGTGAAATTTTGGTGTGATTTAAACCTTCCCTCCTTATATTTTAATAAAACAAATGTTTCTTTCAAGTGTCATATGGCAGTCATAACACTATTGATGCACACATAAGATATGGAATCAGTTTCTGGGGAGTTTGCAACAAATGCTTCAAAGTGTATTTGTTGCCACCACTCTTCATACAGAATCGTATTATCACTGTGACAGTTGACTGAAGTAATTCTCCTGGAAATTGAAGCCAAATACTATTTAAATCCAATTCCACTGTAAATAAACGATAGTATTGACCACATGTAGACACTAGAATATGAAGTTTGAAGAATGTATGACATTTTTGTGAAAATGGAGTTACTCATCTATTTTTCGACTGTAGGTACCCTAAACTTATTTTTGTAAGGAAAACGAATTATGGCATATTATTTATAATTGAAAATATCAAAAACTAAAATCCAGTTTTTTTTTATCGATATAACCCTCAAAAAAATTATAGAAGAGCAATGCCCATTTGAAGAGATGGAAAAAATTGGAAAACCTATGAAAGTATTCATTTTTAGGCTCCACAAAAAGTTTACAATTATTGGACCATTATATTTTCTATCTGCTATAGTTGCTTAAATGTCATGCCCCTAATGGGGGATATTCTTATGATTATGTTTTGACATTTCTTGAAACCAATGAAAAATTTCAATTCAAATCATTCATGTACGTTTTGGCCAATCAAAACATTATTATAGTGAGAATAATCTACCTAGAAAATTGCCGCGGGAATAATTTGAGGTATTTTGTTTTTATTCTTTGACAGCCCATATTTTTGATTTGACATCTGTCATCAATTCGCTTGAAAAGTGAGAAATGAATCAAAACCGGTTTAGTTCATTATATCATTTTGCGAAGAAGTGTGTTTGTGAGAGTAAATCCAAAAAATAATCTACAGAATACCACACGAGAGTTCGATAAAGTAGAAAATAATTCTCCAGATATCTTGTTGCCATTTGGCAATAGTCACTCGAGTCCGTTGGGCTCTCGTGTCTATTGCCTGGCAACAAGTTTTCAAAAATCTGTCGAATTATTTTCACTTTATTCTCACTCTGGTGGTATTACAACTGAAAATAGCATTCAGTCATGTCAATCATAAAGTTGTAAGTAAAAGTAGAATCATCTGACTGCCATAACTTAGCCCAGATCTCTTCAACTATTATGTGTATTTAAGAAAAATATATTAGTTTCAAAAATAATTTGTATTGAAATGTTTGCAGTGATTTTGCTGTTAATAGTTTTCTCTCAGAGTGCATACCAAACAAAAATGAATCTCGATTCTTTGTAAGCCCAAAACATGAGAACAACTCGACCAATTTGGCTAATTTTATTTAAATGTTCATAATATCCCAAGGATGGTTGATACGAAAAAAAAACTAGGAAAGTTACCCGGAAAGTAGAAAATTCGGGTATATAAGAAATTTGGAGAAGAAAAAGACTATCGAGTCATTTATTATCAATGAGGAATTAGCTCAGCAGTTATACTGTCGCCTACCAAGCAAAGGTCACAGGAACGAATTCGAGTCAGGTTAACATTTTTTTTAATTCTATAAAAACAATGGCAGGACCGATTTGGCTAATTGTTTATTTGAATGTTCGTAATAATCCAAATAAGGTTTTTAGGGATAGAAAGGATTTTTAGAAAATTATTGGAAAAGTTTTCAGAAATATATAATATAAAATAAAAATGAATGTCTGTTTGCGTTGGTAAGCTCATAACTTGAGAACAGTTGGACCGATTTAGCTAAATTATTTAGGGAAAATGAGATAACGAACGGAAAAACGGAGTAACAGGATAACGGGAAAACGGTATAACTGGAAAATGGGAAAACACGATAACTTGGTAAGGGCATAACGGAAAAACGGTATAAAGGCAAAACGGGAAGCGGGCAGAGTCAAAGGCATAACCTAGATGGCACAACACAAAAAAACATAGGAATATAGAAATTTGGACAGGACATCTGTCGGGTCAGCTAGTTACGAAGAGTAACGAGTAGATCATACTTATAATATTCCAATGTGCTCTGGTACTCTATGATCAAATTTCATGACAAGCACACACTGAAATATGCAATAACATAACTTCAATAACTTACCTATGAAAATTCGTGAAGAGCCGCCTTTCGGATTTTTGAATAAAACTTTCTATCCTTGACTGCAAATAAAAAAAGATATATTTAAACTATGAAAATACAATTTCAATGGTTCTTGAGCCAGAGCTGCCCAAAGGCACTGTGCTTCGTACTTGTCTGAAAGCTGGAAGAACTTTCATGCTCAGGAAATCGCTGTTTCAACCATTTACGAAAAATTGTATTATGCATAGTATGCATGTATTGAAAAATTATTAATGTATTGTTTTCTTCACATATGAACTATCTATGTATGTATCCAATATTCTAAAACGTTTTGAATGTGTTTTAAACTTGGATCCATTCACCTTGGGTGATTCATATCTCGAATTTTTATGTAAATCTATTAATATTTGCAAGTTACTGACATATTTCTTAAACAAAATCATCTGCCACTTTGCGAGTGACTAAGTATTATATATATATATATATATATATATATATATATATATATATATATATATATATATATATATATATATATATATATATATATATATATATATATATATATATATATATATATAAATCAATATTAATAGGATCCAAATCTGAATATTGGTAGACATACTTCAAATATACACAGGGTGTTAATTAAGTACGTTGACAAACTTCAGGAGGTGATTCTTTGGAAGATTTCAGAACAAAAAATGCATATAAACATATGTGCCAAACGGCTTGGTTTTCTAGGTACAGGGTGATCAAAATACATTTTTTTCAAGATTTTTTAGAGTACTTCGACATTTTTGGCAATAATAAATTCAAATTAGGCAAGTACAATCCATTCAAAGTGCGCACGATACAAAATAATTCATTTCTCAAATAGTAATAGTTCACAGGGTCCTCTTTTTTTCAGAGTCAAGCCTTGTTCAGCCCTTTAGAATTTGTTTTCTCAAATAATTCACAGGGTCCTCCTTTTTTCAGAGTTAAGCCTTGTTCAACCCTGTAAAATTTGTTTTCCGCCGCCACTGACACATTATGAGAAAGGAATATTCAATGTTGTTTCATTTAACATCTTTTTGTTTTCTTGAAGTTTTTCATTTACTTGTACGGTTTAGAAGCTATAATGAAAAAATGAATGCAAACATTTTTCCAGTATCACATAACATAATGGAATTTTTCTGCTCGTGTAGAGAAAATGTAATATTAGTGAATAACTTTATTATCAAAATAGTAGAGCAGAATAACATAAATTTCCTAGAAATAAAGAGAAGTTTAGAAAAGGACACTTATTGAAATTGTTGTCAGAGCAACTGCTGGAAATGACCACCGCCGACTTCAATGCATGCGTTTATGCACCTGACCATAGACTGGCGGACACGTTCAAAAATACCAGGAGTGTTTCTAATAATTGTGCATTACTACTGTATGCGATTCCTCAGGTCTTCTTCACTTTAAACTGGAGTTCGGTACACCAATTAATGATTTAAGGTGACCTTGATGGCCAAGGTTGTGGCCCACAATGCCCAATCCAGCGATCAGAATAATTTTCTTATAAATATTGGCGTGCAACCAATCTGAAGTGAACTGGAGCACCATCATGCTTAAACCAAATTTGAATTCTTTCCCTCAGCAGGATCTCTTCTAGGAGTCCAGGTAAGATACATTCAAGAAAATGTTGGTAATGGTCACCATTGAGTTTATGAGACAGAAAATGTGGCTCGATAAGGAAATTCCCTACAATTCCATCCCAAACATTCACAGAAAACGTCTCTTGAATAATGGCTTTACAGGAAAAACATGCCTCATCGGTGAATAACACTTGAGATAAAAACCATGGATTTCTCACCAATTTATTTCGAATCCAAGTGCAAAAAGCTAGTCTCTTTGAAAAATCCCTTGGCAGAAGAGCTTGAACACGCTGTATGTGATAGGGATAAAGTTGTTGCTGTTTTTAAATTTGCCATACCAATATACTTATAAACCTTTATTTTCAAATAGGCATCCTAATATACAGAAATATTTCGAATTTGGGTTGACAAAATCACAGACAAATTTACATACCATTGAAAATGTTTGCTTATCTTATAATAGTCTAAACATTTGCTGAATTAAAAAATAAATTAAATTAAGTACATCTAATATTGATGTCGATATTGTATCTTCAAATGAATGGTAAGTTCTTTCTTGAATGTCCTAATGGAATCACTTTGTTTTATCTCAAGTGGAAGGTTATTGTAGTCTAATAGACCTTTATAGAATAAAGATAATTGTTTTTTTTTAAATTGTTTTTTTTTTTTGTAAAATTGTTTTTAACCGCTTTCTTAGTTGTTTGACCAACCCTCAGAAGTTAATGAAAACTTGTACGAGTTAAGATCACGGGGACCTTACCTTTTATAGTGGGATCCAAAACCACTCTTGGGACCTTGAAAAAATTTTTTCACCAGCTGCGGGAATCGAACCCGCGCCAGGTGGAAACAGTTGACACAAGACCGACGCTGGTGCCACTGAGACTAATAGACCTTTATAGAATAAAGATCATAGATCTTGTATAGTTTAGACGCAGTACATATATATTAGTATTTCCTCTAGTGGGGTAATCATGGATTAGGAGATGGAAGACTATAAATTGATCGAAATATGAGGCTGCATTACTAGACAGTATTTTGAAAATAAATATCATAGAAAAATAAAACAGGCAGTCTTTCACAGAAATCCAGTTCAGAACTTCAAGCATTGTTGTAGTTGGTGTATCTATTACATCTTAGAATCAGACGCATGCCTCTATTCTGTAGCTTTTGAAGTGCGGACAAACAATTTGCATCAAGCAGTGATATTAAACTAGCACAGTAATCAAAATGGGGTTGAATGATTGATTTGAAAACAAAGAAAAATATTTTTTTAACAATTTTATTGCTAATATACTGGAAATGTTTCTTCATATCTAGTGTTTGGTCCACGATAAACCCCAAATATTTAAATCCTCTACAATTTCAATGTTTTGATTATAAATATTAATACTTATAGCTGCTTTGTCAATAGAGTTGTGTTTATGGTTTGTTGTAATTATCATTGCTTTTGTTTTATTGAAATTGAGCTTATTGAGGAATTCAGATATTCTAATCAATATATCATTAATTTTACTGATTGCTGTATGTAAAACAGGTTCACTTATTGCAACTAGAGTATCGTCTGCGAATAGGTTAATGAATTCGCATCCATTAATGAAGTTGATATCATTTAGATTTAGCACGAACAAAAGCAGGCCCAGGACACTACCTTGTGGTACGCCGTTATTGACGCCTTTTTTGTTCAAGTATACTTCATTTATTTTAGTATGTTGCGTTCGATCAGAGGTATAGCTTTCAAACCATTGAAGTACCGAACCAGAGATACCATAATATTTGAGTTTTTTTAGTAAAATAGAAATATCAATTGTCTCAAATGCCCTTTTGAAGTCTAGAAACACTGCAACAATATATTTATTATTGTCAACAGCTAATTTCCATTTAGAAAGGGAAACTTGTAGTGCTGTTTCACATGAATGTTTAGATCTAAATCCAGATTTATATAATCATATGAAGTTTATTATTTTCAATGTATTCAATCAATTGTTCATAAACTGCCATCTCATTCATTTTTTCAAGGGGAGGTAGGATATTTATCGGACAGAGGATCATAGCTTCGTTAGTATTATTGATTTTCGGTACAGGAATTACTGTCACAGTTTATAGCTAACGAATCAGTTCGCTCACTTGGCGACGGCACTTTGATCTTTATGTTCCCGTTTGTACACTGCGCAACTCTGATTTGTATCCCTCGCGCATACCGCGTGTTCTGTGTTACTAATACGTGCATTTTTCAGATATTTCAAAGACCTGATACAATATACGACAACCGCGTACAGTCTTCTGCGCATCCTGAATTGTTTCCCTAGAGTGGATGTTACCTTGGAACATGCATTTGGGCCAAGTGAGCGAACTGATTCTTCAGCTATAAACTGTGTTACTGTACTGTTTTTTAGATTTTGCGGTAATTTATCAGCTCTTAGTGATGTATTAACCAAGTTTAATAATACTCCACCAATTGCCTCAAAAATTATACTTTCAATAAAGAAATAATTGAACATCTCTGCTTTCTCCATATCATGGGTGTCATGTTTGACTCCTTGGGCTGTTTGAAACAATATTGGATGAGAAAGTGAATTATTTTTCTGTTTGACTAGCTTCTTTACCGTTTTCCACATTTCTTTCGAATCATTCAAACAATTATTGAGTTTATCAGTGTAGTAATTTTTTATCTTCAGTAAGTTAACAACTTAATTTCTGCAATTTTTATAAATATCCCATTTAAGTTGTTCATCAACTTCAGAGAAACAGGTTTTTTTGAAGTCTTTATGTGCCCGATCTCTACCTTTCTCTCTGACTTCATTAACATACCAAGGAAGTTGGCCTTCTGTCAAGTTGAAAGTTTTCATAGGGGAAATGTCAATGTCAGAATATATCACATCAACGTCTGTAGAATTCAAGTCCCAATTACAGTGTAGAAGCAAATCATTTAGTGCATTGAGATGATTTTGGCTAAAGTTCCTAAAGTATTTTGTTGTATGACTTTTAACATCACGAGTGGATTTAATTGAAATAGTAATGATATTATGATCAGTGATTTTTGTATTACTTAGTACATAGTCGATTAAGGTGCTACTGTTATTTGTAACTCTAGTAGGATCTTTGACTGTCTGCTCAATTCCTAGCGAATTAATGGAGTTTTTGAATTGACCAACATATCTATTATTGTCGTCTAAAAAATTGAGATTGAAATCTCCTACTAATACACACTCACATTGTTCATTAAAAATAGTCTCTGCCAAATCTTCAAAACTATCCAAAAACGTGATGAAATATGAGCTTGGAGAACGGTACAGGCATCCCCCTAATACATCTCTTTGTTGGATCTTCAGTTTAATAACTAAACACCAATACATTTTGTCTGAGGATATTTTTTTATAGACAGTTTATTTGATATTATCATGAACGTATACCACTACACCACCAGTGTGGCGACTCTGTGAGTCGCATCTCACTATTCGGTAGCCATCGATTTCAATTTCCCAAGTCCATTATATCAGCGGTTGTACGCGATTCACTGAGCAGTTGGTTGATAGCATATTATATCCTGAATAAGCTGATCATGATTGGCGATTGAACTTTGGATATTCATGTATAAGAACTCGCTACAAAGGGGTATATCAGGATGCTGAGCAATTAGTTTTTTCTTTTTGGAGACTTAACCACAATAGTTGGAGTTTTATTTATGTATTTTATTGTTTTGTTAGTTAATTCATTAAGTTTACTTTTGATTGATAAATAATACTCTTTTTGCATTTTCGTTTGGTCTCCAAAAATTATTATACCATCAGGGATGTTTATATTTCTTTTATTTTGTAGAATATGGATAGCTTCTTTATCTATTTCTATCAGTGGTGAACTTTCCAAGCCGAAATGTATTTTTTATGGTAACTTGTTCTGCAAGCCCACAGAGAATTTTCTTGGCATTTTCAGTATCATTCATTGCTGTTTTAGTCAAATCCATTCAGCAACAGTACCCTAGCACTGTAAAATTATATAGGGATTTTAATAAAACAAAACTTGAACTTTTAAATGAAAAATTAACCAATTACAACTAGAATATGAACTCGAATGATGCTGATACGATATATACTAACATTGTTATGAACATCAGTAAACAAGTTGATATTATTAGTCCTTTGAAATCATTTAAACAATATAAAAACCAATTGCCTTGGTATGATAACGAAGTTTTCGTTGCAACAAGGAATAGGGATAAAGCTTACAAAAGTTTCAAAAATAGTAGAAATGTGAATGATGAACAACTCAATTAGGCCATATAAAAGTTATAGAAACGAGGTAGTTAATTTGTTGAAAATAAAAAAATCTGATTACTACAAACGGAAGATTGATGATTATTCACGTGATTCAAAGAAAATGTGGAAAACCCTGAAAATGCTTATCAAACCAAATAATAGTCCAATTCCTGATGTAGTTATATTTGATGCGCTGAGAGTGACGTCTGATCAAGATAAAGCTGAAAACATTAACAATTTTTTCATTGAAAGTATTCTTGATATTAAAGCAACAATTCCGTTTTTCCCATATTGGTCAAGTGAAAATCTTCAAACGATTGAATGCAATTTGTCTGATTTCAAAAGTTTGTCCCTGAAGGAAGTGAAATCAATTATTTACCGTTTGGATAACAAGTGCAACACTAATATAATGAACAACAAGGTTCTCAAGAACATATTTTCTGTTCTGGGTCACGTAATTCTTGATTTTGTCAATACTTCTTTGATAAATGGGCAATTCCCCGATCAACTCAAAATTAGTACAGTAGTCCCTGTGCCTAAATTAAACAATTCAAACTAAGCCGTCAACTTTTGTCCAATTAACACTTTACCACCTTTAGAAAAAGTTTTAGAATTAGCCGTTTATAACCAAATTTGCACATACATTGCAGACAACAAGCTATTGATGGATTATCAATCAGGTTTCAGATCTAAACACTCCTGTGAAACTGCTCTCCAACTTACGTCCAAATGGAAACTGTCAATTGATGACAATAAATATGTAGTTGCTGTATTCTTGGACTTCAAACGAGCTTTTGAGACTATATAAATTTTGCTTTCAAAATTAGAGTATTATGGAATATCTGGTAGTGTGTTGCAATGGTTCAGAAGCTATTTACTCAACAGATCCCAGTGCACTAAAATTAACAATGTCCTTTCAAATCTAAAAGCCATTGACACAGGAGTGTACTTGGTCCTGTTTTATTCATTCTATATCTGAATGATATCAATTTCATTGGGGATTGTGAATTCATCAACCTCTTTGCAGATGATACTCTTATCGCAGCTTGCGATGTTGACATTCGTAGTGCTGTACTTAAAATTAATTTGACATTAGACAATGTGTCTAAGTTTTTGAACATAAACAAACTCAAACTAAATACTACTAAAACTAAAGCTATGATAATGACAACTCGATATAAATATAATATAATTGATATTGTCTCCATAAATATTGAGATATACGGTGACACTATTGAAATTGTTGAAGAATTCAAATACCTGGGCTTTATCGTTTATAACACTTTGAACTTTAAAAAACACTTCCAGTATGTGTATAATAAAATTTCGAAAAAAATGTTTTTTTTTACAAGAATTAGTAGACAACTAACATTCTAATCAAATTTGACAGTTTATAAATCGATAATTCAACCACACTTTGACTACTGTACTCCTATTTTATCGATGATTAATCTTCTGAATTGGATCACAGTAAAGGATAGACTACACTATTTTTCAATGATCTTCATATTCAAAATACTCACTGGAAGAACACCATCTTACTTTAATGAATTCATTACCTATAATCACCAAATTCACAATTATGCTACAAGTGGTAGAAATGACCTGGTTCTCACACGAACTAACCTTGTAAGAACGAACAATGAACTCTTTATTTCACAGAGGGCTCTTGGACTATAATAAGCTTCCTGAAGAAATTAAACAAATTAACTGCCTCCAACTCTTTAAACACTCCTTAGCTCAATATCTCCAAGCGCACTATGTTTCCAACTGAGTTGGTCATCATTTTTTAGCATTTTTATCATTTACTACTACTTTATACCACATACATTCTAAATCTACTATTGTTTATGTCTCATACATCTTGTTATAATTTATATCTTCTTTATGTATATTAGGATATCTATTTCAAATAAATCCATTTCTATTCTCACTGGATTCTTGAATGTTGCAGATTATTATGTTTGCTTCTCTGTGTCTCCTTTCTTTGATTTCCTGAATCATATCATTGATGTTATTATAATTTTTTCTTTCATTTTGTTTTGCTATAATTTCTCGCAGCTTTGTGTTAAAGTAAAGTCTTATTGATTTCTAGTACTTCATTTAATTTTTCAATAATATTGGGTACCTTCTTGAAGTTTTCCTTGCAAGAAGGACAAAAATACAGTACAGTACGTTTTCTTATCATATAATTGCCCTAACTTCTGAAGTAGCCAGTTGCCAGCATTTTTCATGGTGTATAGTAGAGTAACAATTGCATATAATTGAAGATTCGTTATTTTCTATCTCACAATTGCATTTCCCACATAATTCTTTTTTTTCCATGGTTTATTAATTTAGTTCGATGTGTCGGGTAATTCCCTAGGTATCACCCTGCATCCTTCATAAAATTTATATTCATTAAAGGTGTCTTCTTATTTCTTGTCAGTTCTTTGTGGTGTTCACAAAAAAGAACAGAGCAAAAACTGGTGTAAATTCTTTTATTATCTTGCTAATTTAGCACAATGGATGTTTTGATTGAATTAGCGCAATATTGTCTTTATTCAACAGTTTTTCTTGTAATTTCTCACTATTTCATGGTTGATACACTTTTCTTTATCAGTACATATAAAACTCACAAACAAAATTCAACTTTTTTACCCCTTAATTCTTGTAAATTCGGGAGCAGATGTATGAAAATATGGGTTACGTTCAACTGTGCCGCAATTTGTCTTGTACTGGTGTCTGGATTTTGCTCGATTTCGTTAAGGACAGCTTCCTCTATCTGAACTGTTCTAACTCTCCTGGGTCTTCTTATGAGAACAGCAGACCTCTTGAAAGTATCCGTTTCACGAAGACGAGAGTGAATATTAATTACATTTGTGTACTGGGAATAGGATGTTGTGGAAATCTTTCTAGATACATTTGTCTGGCGGCACGAGCGTTACCATGAGCCATTCCAGACATTAAGTGCATGTCTGCCATTTCTGAAACCCTATATTCAACCATTTTATCCAAAGGGATATTGAATGAATCTGCTTTACTACATGCACTAATGAAAAACTCTCGATAACTGTCAAGTTGTTGATATTTAAATAAATGAATTAATATCAAAGCCCACTTTGCTATTTTTATGAATTGAAATTGATTACAAAATTTCTGCGTTACTGCAGAAGAAAAAACAAACAATTCTTCTTGAAGAAAGGTAGATTCCAAAATTTTTTTTTTTCAAGAATTAATTTTTGAATAAAACTGAAGTTTCCGATAATTACTGTATTCCACATGAACAGAAAAATTTCATTAATTCACTTTTTCGGGGTTATGACCGGAGATTCATAAAATCAAATGTGGACTCATATGTGACTGTAAGATAAACCCTATTAACTATCTTCCATCGTACAAGATTACCTTTTGGAAGATTTTTTATGTTGAAAGGGAAACATTCAATTAAAAATTGGAAAAAATCTTTTTTTAGAATTAGGAAGACTGGATAAAAATATTTTTAATCAAATATCTGAATGAAAATGCAAATTTTTACTATCAGAATTTTCAGGTTGAAAGTTAGGGTTTTCACAATATCTACCAGATGTAGTTCAATATCCAGCGTGCCGATGTAGGGGGGAAATAGTTGTTTTCTGTTAGATATCACAAAAAGTAACTTCTTTTTTCATCGTAGATTTTTCTAATTCTAAAAAAAATGTTTTTTCAATTTATAATTGAAAATGTTTTATTTTCAAATTTTATTATGTTATGCAATACTGGAACATGTTTGCATTCATTTTTTCAATATAGCTTCTAACCTGTACAAGTAAATGAATATTCCTTTCTCATAATCTGAACTGATTATTGTCGAAAATGTCGAAGTTAACTCTTGAAAAAAATGTATTTTGATCGCCCTGTACCTCGAAAACCAAGCCGTTTGGGACATATGTTTATATGAACTTTTTGTCCTAAAATCTTTCAAAGAATCACCCCCCGAAGTTTGTGAGAATGTTTACTTCTCAAATTTCGTTATGTTATGCGATACTGGAAAATGGTTGCATTAGTTTTTTCATTATAGCTTCTGAACTGTACAAGTAAATGAAAAACTTCAAGAGAACAAAAACAACATTGAATATTATTTTCTGATAAGCTGTCAGTGGCCGCGGAAAAAAAAATTCTGAAGGGTTGAATAAGGCTTGAAAGGAGGACCCTGTGAATTATTTGAAAAATGAATTATTTTGTATCGTGTGCACTGTTGAATGTGTTTGTATAATGCTAGCTTTCAAACCTCAAATTAAAGAAATCATTTCCAAATTCTGAGGATGCTCTTCAATATTAAAATAACCTTCAAATAATGGTATGCTTATTACCTGCAAACCAAACCATTTGAACTCCACGGTAACTAATTTGTAACAAGTCATCACAGGGTTGATTTTCTCCTTCCAATCATGTTGCACCAACGGCCCACGGCCAGTTTTTTGAGATTTAAACTTGGTGGGGTCCTCATCTTCCTTGTAATCTGCAGTTGCAATTGGATCATTGGCAATGTCAATATAGACTATATCCCTTTGCTTGAGTTTATCACTAGACAATTGATGCACCTAAAATCAATAATAATTGTGAAAAATATAAAATGTGCATATTATTATATATTATTTCAAGATCATCAGAGATACACAAAAAACAAAAATTTGGAATAAAAAACATTTTTTTTATATATATTTGAAAGAAATTATAATTAACCACAATAACTTTGACATTTAATCATTAAAGAAAATATATAAAGTGAGCTTTGAAAAAAATCCTAGAAATTGAATTTTTATACAAATCCTGGCTTCATGATTAAAAATATAATGATATTTTTATTAGTCTTGAGTATGATTGTAATAAGTCAAGGAAACAATTAGTAAACTTGAAGAGAGTGCAGAATAGAAGATTTTATTAGTGAAATAATCATGCTACAGTATATTTTCATACATAAAAGTGAAGAAGCTGTTGATGGTTAACATGGTCATTCAACTAGTCAGTCCTAATATTTCCTAACTGGTTATATATATATATATATATATATATATATATATATATATATATATATATATATATATATATATATATATATATATATATATATAACCAGTTAGAAAATGCCTCATTTTGTGTAATGGGTGCAATGTTTGCGGGATGAGCAATGCAAACTACAAATTGGATCTTGCCAAGAAAAAAAAAAACATTTCACATAAACAGTGGTATGTTGAAGGATTCCTCATCAATATGATTTTTATGGAATTTATTTCAACTTCGAGTTGGCCTACCTCACGTGCACAATGTCAGAGGTAAGGTTGAAAGAGCTGAGCGGTAAATGCCCACAACTACCCAATCGATTCAAAATAACCAACTGACCTGAACAAAAACAAACAGCAAGATCCCAAGAAAGCTTTCACCTCTTATCCATCGCACCAAAAAATGGACTTTCTGAGACCCACCTCTAATATTTGAAAAGATGGCCAATTTAATCATGAAATGGAAAATTGAAGGAACATAGTTCACATTCGTGAATATTTACAGTGATATGACAATTTATTTTGAATACCTGGCACATGCCTGGAGCTCCTTGACTGAAATTATCCATTTCAATATCAAGTGTTTAAAAAAAAAGTTTTTTAACACGTTGACTTCCAACTCGCCTAGGACACCAACTACGAGTTGTCACGTAGTTTGTTTGCTTGCCCTATTTGCGCAGCTACGATTAAATTCGTAGTATATCAGCATAAATATGAATAGATGGCCTCAGGGAGAACAAAAAATCGTGGTTGGCTTACAGGAACAGAAAATTGATTCATAAATGAACAGAAACTAACAAATTGATTATAAAATAATTATAAAGACATAAATGTGATGCGCCCGACTCTATATCTGATTTATTATTAACGAATTTAGACTCATATAGCAAAACGACAGGTGAAAGTGTGTCTGTGCACGAATTAACTCGTAGTTGGCTTCCGTGCAAAGAGCTTTCTGTTACATAAGCCAACTACGAGATAATTCGTAAGATCTTTTCTTTCAAGTAAATTGAATTGGCTTTTTGGACCGGAATCCTGAAAAGTACCATGGCAGTCAACGTGTTAAGCGCTATTTCGGTTGTCTAACCAATCGTCAGAAGTTTTTAATGAAAACTTGTTGAAGGTAAAATAATTGCTAGAAGTATGTCGCAGGTCTAGTTATACAGTCTTTTTATATTTCATCAGTTGTTTTTTTCCTACCTGGTTTGGTCAATATTAGAAAAAAAACACCACAACATAAACATCTACTCAATATTAATGCTGTACTAGTAATTAGGAAGGTGGAAAAATCTGTGAGTGAGGCCTCCAATAGATAAATCATATAAAATAAATCAGAATTGCAGAAAGTGCATGGTGCATGTTGGAAATCACTAAAGAGTTAACATAACCTCTTACTTACATTATCCTGTTTGCCAGTATCCGCAATGTGCATACTCTCAATACAAATAACGAAATTGTCTTTCATATAACCGGGATTCTTTGTATTTTTTAAAGTGTCCACACCATATGGATATTTACATTAATTTGAAGCATGAAGTCAATATCCCATAACCATTTAATATTATGAAGTGAAGATATTGGATGAACATGGAAAAAAAATATACATATTACTACTTACATTTGTATGATTACCTTTGTCAGGGGCGTGCATAGTCTCTATTACTAATTTGAAGTTGTTTTTCATATAGCCTGGGTTCTGAAACATTCATTAAATGACTTAAGCAATGGAAGTTCACGTGGGTAGAAGCTCCACCGCATATCCATTTTAATAATTATGAAAATAATTTTTCTCAATTATATTATTGATAATCACATGAAATTAAGGTTGATTTATTCGATATATTAATTTTTTTCATTTTAAATACCGAACACTACAGATATGTGAAAGAAACAGTATTTTCAGGGACAACCTGTATGTATATATGACTTTTCTGTTCATAGTTTTCTTTCTAGAATACATAAAGAAATAAACAAGTTGTGCTAATCCTCTTTTTCCACGTATATTTGGACTTAAATTACAATAGAACTTGGAACAGTAGATTGCTAATGGATCATTAAACATGAACATAAAATATGTGAAAAGTTCAAACCATAACGTGAATGAAAACACTGAGACTATCTTATCACTATTGAAACTATCATTGGTCACAAATTACTGTACACTGAAACTGTATTTTAGATGTAATTTTTTCTATATTTATTTTTTCAGGGGTATAATAAATTAATTTAAAAAACCAATTCCTTATGAAAAAAGCTTTTTTAAGAAAATTGAATGTAAAATCCATTTTCTATAATATATTATCTACAACTACAAATATTGACCAAATGTCATAAGTCGCAATGAAACCACTAAATAGAAACACATATATTATATTCCTTAAAAAAAAACTCAACATAGAAGAGATTGTTTTGGTTTCATATTATCAATATTTGTAGATAATGGTTACATTCCCGTACATATCTTTCTTAACCTATTCACTGTAGCGCATGGTCGATCTCTTTGTGCTGTCAGTATGGCTATGGTATGGATATATCCCAAGGGGTATTTTGATATAATTTGGCACTAATATTGCGAGTGAAATTTATCCAATTTCCACTTATCCAATCATCTTGAAATTAATTTGCGGGATAATGCAATTTCGAATTGTTCTAAGAAAAATCAATATGACGGTTCCAAAATGATAGAAGTCTTGTGATTTGTGATTAAATCTATTTAAAATTTATGTCCTGGTTTTTTCAGATCAGAGATCAAGATTTTCTTGTCAAAATTCAACCATTCAAAATGGTGGATAAGTGTTGTGGATCAAAGTCAGATTCTAATCAGAATTGTTTTCCTATTAATTTAGTATTGAAAAAGCATTAAAAATGTGTAAGGCGCTAGATGCATCTTGCAGTTCAAACTCAACTCGAGATACATCATTAATATATCTGTAAATCACAGGTTTTAAATATTTTTTCTGCAAGCTGAAATCTGTCCATCTCTTCTCGTTCTTTTCTTTGTAGGCTCATTCAATTAAGTAAGCTCTTCCGATTCATTTTCAACCAAATGCATATGTTGACTGTTGATTATCAAAGCCAAATTCTCAATATTTTTGTCCTCTGCAGACCTTATTTTTATTTAAGGTAGTACTTCCCTCAGACAATTTTCTTAGGAAAATGTTGAAATCCAAATATGATATAAATAAAATATCATTCTTCAATCCTCCAAACTTTGAAATTTTTCTTGTGTTTAGTTTTTGAGATTTGTAATAACAAAGTCGATCACTTTTACATGCAAGGTATAGGAAATCACTACAGAAATGTGTCTAAAACATACCTATACAATGAACCGCTCTTATGACCGATTAGAAAAACTAAAAGCTAATTTTTTATTAAAAAACGAAACTACTATCAAAATTTAATACAATTCTTGTTTTGTTCTCGAGTTATTCAATAAAATAAATACAAAAGTACATACGTTTTTTGACGTCCGAGCAGTACACTTGAAAAGTTGGCAACACTGCGCCTCGAGGAAAACAGCAAGTACGTTGTAAAACCGAAGAGGGAAAGAATGCATTGGTTTCGTGCACATTTGACAGATAGTCGACATTGGAGGTTGGAGTTGAACATTTTTAGCGATTTCAAAAAGAATTCAGTAAATGGATTACATATGTTCAATTCGTAGATTATTATGCCTTCATATTGTGCTGTTGTGAAATTCAAGAATTTTTTTTTCTTCATACCGTTCTCAGTGACCATCATCTAAACTGGAATAATATTCTCACAATATTTCACTCAAAACACAATAATAAAAATTTCGAATAACCGTTCTTCAACAAGCTAAACAAATGTGTTGTTTTACCTCCAATGTCGACCATCTGTCAAATGTGCACGAAACCAATTCGGCTGCACGAGTTGTTTTCCAATGTGTATCGAGGTTAGGATGTCACAATTTGAGCAGTGAATCGACAAAAATGCATTGATTCCTTGTCGAATATATTTCTCGATATTTTTTAGAGATAATGTATTTTTACAGGAACAGCTAATTAAACATTCGGCCATAGTGTCAAAATCGGCGATTTGAGTACCGAGCGATAAACTCGCTTTCATTTTGCCTTCCGCCATTGCCGCGACTGTTTTTAAACGTTTTCCAGCCCCTTTTCTTTCATCCATTTATTTTTATATTTCAATTGTTTCGAGATTATTGTAAAGTTTAAATAATTAAGATGTGTAAATAGCAGAGATCACAAACTCACAAATTTGCTCCATATGTGCTTGAAGTTGAAATATAGAGATAAAATATTATGTATGCATAGTTTTTCCTGAAAGATATTGTTCAATATTCGAATAAACGCTCCTCTAAAACCCTCAAATTCAGTGAGACATTCAAACACGGCGTTAATGCCGTTTCTTTTGACGTCATAAGTCCATTGATTTGGCATTTTCCTGTGTTGCCAGTGTCACTATTTTGTTATTATTCTGTTTCATCCCATGAATAAAACAGAACTTGTGTCAGCATGTGTTATATTGAAGTAAAGACTTCAATTTGATAGCTGTTCTTGATTTAGTTATTCTTGAATAATATGTATGTGTACAGAGTGCTATATTATTTTTTCGGCTTGCATACATTGTAAAGAAATATTATAAATAGCGCTTGGCAACGCTGAAATTCTCAGCGATCAGCGATAGTTCTGAACTTGTTACGTCACATCCTGGCGCGGTTTCCGCAGTGTTCAAACAGGAACATTACTTTGGGATTTTTTTTTGGAAAAATCTAACCATTTTTCTCATCATTCTGGAGATTGTGGCATTTTTTCCAGAAATTAGTGATGTCACCTATTAAAAAACTGACATGCACTCAACGGCTTGTCTGTCTCTAACAATTGCGAAGTTGCCAGCCTTCTGGGGCGGCCGAGATCCTTGATTCTGTGTGTACGATCAAGCGAAGTGAGTACAGTCTCGGTAGAAATGACTGGCTCTACAGATGAAGCCAGGGCTATGGCAGTCCGCCTGGACCT
The DNA here is from genome assembly GCA_018342105.1 of Gonioctena quinquepunctata. Lineage (NCBI taxonomy): Eukaryota > Metazoa > Arthropoda > Insecta > Coleoptera > Chrysomelidae > Gonioctena > Gonioctena quinquepunctata. Next base: position 281,470 of record JAFIRS010000230.1, on the reverse strand, counting down.
ATTCAAAACTTCCTACTCCGAAGGTTAGGGAAGTACTACTATACCGTGTGTAACAGGATCATGGTACACCCCCCGTATCTCCTTTAGTTTTGAAGGTAATTGATTGAAATTTGGGATATCCCATATACATAATAAGCGGCACTTTTTGACCTACAAATGATTTTTTTTTTCACTTCCGGTTTCGCCGGAAGTGATACCAATTTTCGATTTTTAAATAGAACACCCTGTATATTATTACATTTCTGAAATCTGCATAATTTTCTGAATCCAATGATACCACATAAGTGACATTTCAAACGTCAATATTTTTTATAATAAAATTTTTAGTTTTCCATTTAAGTGTGCCATGATGGTTCCGATTTATTCCAATTCACCCGTCTTATGCTAGAAAAATCGAAATCCTGTCAAAAATACTAAATTGCGTTTTTTATGAGCAAATAAAGTTCATCGTAATTGATTTTGGGGTAAAACTCAATTTTTTCAAATGGAACCATATTGGTACCATTTATTAGTACTATCAATAAGGAATTTATTCATACCTGCTAATAAAATGTGCGATAAATACAATCAAAATTACAGCTAAAAGAAAATAAGATAATACAATTACTTTGTTCTAATTTAATGCTAAGAAGTTACTAAGGTGGCTTTGAAATACAAAAAATGAACACAAAACATTACAACAATTGTTCAAAATGCTGTCCATTAACGTCAATGCACTTCTGAACTCGCATAGCTGTTTCTCGAAGAACGTTCGCTAATTGCTGGGCGTTATACTATTAATTGCGCGTCTTACTCGCAACTCCAGGTCTTCGCGGGTTGTAACGGCGGTTGCATAGACAATGTTTTTTAAATGGCCCCAAACAAAGAAATCAAGAGGTGTCAAATCAGGTGACCTTGGAGGCCATCGCACAGGACCATTTGTCGAAATTATGTTTTCTTGGAATGCCTGTTGAAGGTAATTAGTTACTATTCTTGAATTATGGGGAAGAGCTCCATCTTGTTGGAAATACATTCCCTGTCGTAGATGGACAGGTAATTCAGTCAACCTGTCCTCAATTTCATTTTGCAGAAATCCTAAGTATCTATCTCCAGTCAAGCGTCCTTCAAATATTATTTGACCAATGATTCTACGACCGAGTATTCCAAGCCAAACATTGAAACCGAAACGCACTTGAAAGTTACCCTCCCTCAATAAATTTTGATTTTCTTGTGACCAATACCTTGTATTTTGTCGGTTAAATAATCCCATATTTGTAAACCTAGACTCGTCAGAAAATAAAATCATTCCCAAAAAAGCATTGTTTGGCTGCACATTATTCTGCAAGATCCAATTGCAGTTGATATTTGAAAGATTTATAATTATGTTTGTGCAAGATTCGGCTTACCGTTTGGTGACTAATTTCCAATTCAAACCAAATTTTTCTTAAAGAAACAGTCTTATCAACATTAATTTCCGTTCCTTCGTCAATGATATCGTTTTCTTCGGGATCATGGTTAGGCTTTCATCGGAATTGATTTTCAAGACGATTACATTCCCCATAAATAATTAACATGTCCACTTTTTCATCCCTTGTATAAATGTGGGGCATTTTGAATAAAAATAACAACAAATGTAAAGACTTTTCCAATACACAATAAAAACACCGATAAACCAATACCTATTTATTTGACAATCTGAATGAATAATTTCATTATTTTCAAAGCCTCCTTAGTAACTGATTATCTTCAACAGGCATTCGAAGCTATGCGAGTTCAGAAGTGCACTGACGTTGATGGACAGCATTTCGAACAATTGTTGTAATGCTTTGTGTTCATTTATTGTATTTCAAAGCCACCTTAGTAACTTCTTAGCATTAAATTAGAACAAAGTAATTGTATTATCTTATTTTCTTTTAGCTGTAATTATGATTGGTTTTATCGCACATTTTATTAGCAGGTATGAATAAATTCCTTATTGGTCACGTTTATACCATATGTGAATTTGGTAACCTTACCAAGTGTATGTGACCAAATTCAAACCAAATGTTTTAGTAATCGTTTATTTACATAGTGTTTTGTCAAATGATTAATTAACCAACTTGGTTCTGGTTTGGTATTTATTTAGTCATGTAATCAAGAGAAAGGTTTGAAACTCTGCTATCTAATTCGGGATTGTGTCATCTGTCAATGACTGGATGTCAGTGAGCTCAGGCTCAGTCATTTTAAATTTCATTTGTTCAGCAGTTTTTGTAAAGCCCCTACTCAACATGTCTTCTTCAAGGCTCTTGTAAATGTCTAGGTGTTTAAATTTTTTGTTCCTAGGAGGTTCTGAACTACAGCAACTCATTTTATATAAAAAATACTAACAAATATATATAAAACAAATTCCGAGGTAATGATGCGGAAACCAAGGTTAGGAATCACAAAACATATTTTTCACTAACTCTCTCTCGCTCTCTTTTTTATGGCTAAAGGTATCTTTAGACAATGACAGAACGTTTAGCAATCTTTCAAACCAAAATTTACAGTCACGGTGGGTAGAACTTATCATACTGTTTACACCATCTTAGTCAACTTAGTATTATAGTCTGGTACACAATAAATTTCGGTACCAAACCAAGCTAGTTACTCGACCAAGTGCACAGTTTATACCACACTGACTAACAGAATTTGGTTGGAATATAATCATTAGTCTGCATACCAAGGCACGGTATAAACGTGGCCATTAATAGCACTAATAAATGGTACCACGGTACCAATATGGTTCCATTTGAAAAAAATTAATTTTACCCCAAAATCGATTACAATGAACTTTATTTGCTCATAAAAAACGCAATTTAGTATTTTTGACGGGATTTCGATTTTTCTAGCATTAGACGGGTGAATTGGAATAAATCGGAACCATCATGGCACACTTAAATGGAAAACTAAATATTGAATTATTAAAAATATTGACGTTTGAAATGTCACTTATGTGGTATCATTGGATTCAGAAAATTATGCAGATTTCAGAAATGTAATAATATACAGGGTGTTCTATTTAAAAATCGAAAGTTGGTATCACTTCCGGCGAAACCGGAAGTGAAAAAAAATTATTTGTAGGTCAAAAAGTGCCGCTTATTATGTATATGGGATACCCAAATTGCAATCAATTACCTTCAAAACTAAAGGAGATACGGGGGGAGTACCATGATCCTGTTACACACGGTATATATCCTCATCACTATTCATTGAAAAATATAACAATTCATGTTTTATTAAGTGCTCTTCTGCGGTTGTAAGCCATTTTTGTTAACTATCAACAATCACAATTCACGCTAGTTTTGATTGAACAAACTTCGGGAGACAGATATATCCACTCAAAAAGTATAAATTACTCCAACCAACCATACATATTGTTACGGAATTACTGGAGGGCGCCACTGTCAACTCGCATGTGCCAGACGATGTGGCCTTTGGGGGTTCCCATGAAATCATAGAATCATCGAGAAAAAGCCAGATGGTTCCGGAAATAACCTGCGCGGAAAATTCTAGATGTGTGTTTTTGACTATATAAGCGGATTGCACGCGAAAGGGTTCAATTTATTGATGTTATTGGAGTCATTCATATAAGCGAAGTCAAACTGAATGTGTATTTAGTGCAGTGCGATCGAGTATTGTATCGTCTGAGTATATTATTGTACTGTGTTTCCAAAGGGAAATAAACAGATATTAAAATGAACAGTGTTTAAATAAACGAACCCAGTTTCTTAACATTTATGTATGTATTGTTGTCTATGCCACATAATGGATATACTCGATTCCCGCAGAAAGCACCAAACAAGGTCACTGGATATATCCACTTTAAGCACTACGGACACAGCTTTGATTTTTGGATATATCTGCATCCTACAGTGAAAGGGTTGATGAAAGAATACCGAAAAATAATAATTGCACCATATAGTACTAGGGCCATATTTTTGAGACAAACTTACCGTGATCACAGTCTTGCAATATGGATAAGCATTCCAGGCCTCTTCATGGATTTCAAGACTCCCTTTCGGAGCTAGAAGCCTTATGAAAGACGGCACTTTACTGGCCAAATGGTATATTTTATAAGTATACTGGCCATTGTTGTACTTGCCCCCAAGTAGGGGATAATTAGTGAAGGGTTCATTTTTTAATACCTCAATACCCTCACCTCCCCCAGTGTTGTCTTTGGATGCCTCAGCTACACTGAACAACTGAGCTACTTGGTACTGAAAGAAGAAAAACATATTCCTTTTCATTTGAATTTAATTTATCATTTCAACATCTTGACAAATGTATGACTGACAATGGTTTAAAACTCTTCTTAGCACTCGAGATACAAAATATTAGTGCATACAAGACTTTTGAAACATGGATTCTTTCAGTTCTCTAGTTTTAGTTTTTTGGTACAGGAGGGAAAAATCTGCAAGCTTATTATCTAATTTGACAATATTTTAAAAGGATGGTAAATGCATCATAAAATCATATTGAATTTATTTATTATACTAATTTTTTCTTATCCCAGGTATGTTCTTATACAGTGCAGCTTTTTATCCCCCCCTCCCGTTAACTTTTGAAGTAGAACAATGAGACAAAAACCGTTTTGAATGATATCACCTATATTGCTTGATAGATGGCTTTTTTAACACATGTATGTGTGTTTGGTATAAATAATTGAAATTTTACCCAATTCATCTTGTTCCATTTTCTTGAAATGTGTCATGTGTACATGGTTCACGTGAATATACATTTTGCAAATATATAAAGAAAAATTAAAAAAGGTGGCTCAAGATGACAAAAGAGTTATGGGCGGAATCTATTCAAACTTGATTTAAGTTTTTTTTTAATCAAGTTGATTGACTAGTTTAGCGAATTATAGTTCAATTCTGTTCAAAGTTTTTATCCATGGATTTTAGGGGGTGGAAAACATTTTTACATAAAACTCAAGATGGCAGAATATAAAATTCGGGACGCAAAAGAGTTTTGTAATGACCCGGTAATTTTTAAAATTGGTATCTAGAAGTTCTTGGGTTTGAGGATTTTTGTGACCAAATCCTTAAAATAAAATGGTGGACAAGTATTGTGATTATGCAGGTTTATGAGAACTCAAATTACTAATTTTTGGTTAGAATCATAGACATGAAAATGGTGGTATAAAGTTGGCAAATTTACTCATTTTGAAAATTTCTTTCAATGAGGAGGCGCCAACATTTTGGTAGATTTCTTTGTTAAATAGACTAAATCACATAGGATATTGATTCTTCCTGGGAACTCAAGAAGGAGTAGTCATAAACTTTGCTACATATATAGTTAATTTTTTCCAAAAATCTACCTCTTCATTTTATTTAAAAATATATTTGTATATTTCGATCTCAGAAAGTCGACATATAGTTCAATAATAAAATCAAATGACAATTGTCCAAAAAAAATTTGAAGGGAACATATTAATGAGAGTTTCAAATAAATAGGTTGTTTTTATCTTTGAAACAAGAAAGGGTAAAATGGGTCTGCCATAATGAATCGATGTCAATGAATCGAATGTGATACAATCCAACTATTGAATAAAGAAATAATTACACATAGGACCAATATCCTACGGGTTGGCACAGTATATCATGTACTATCTCACAGAAGTCATGTCCAAAATATAAATTTCAAAGGCTGTAACTTGCTTCCATATTTTTCAACCGAATTCAAATCTAATTATTTTATTCATACCTTTTTGAAATGTTCAGGCGGACACACTTTTGTAATAGTTATATAAAAATAGTGCAGATATGAAAAAGTTTTACAACTGGCTAACTTTACTGGTCAATTATACTGACACCATGAGCAGGTTTTTGGAAAGTGCCAAGATTTATCTGAGAGAAAAATCAGAATATTTCTTATAAAAGTTTATGATCATTTCTTGAAGCAGAATTTTTATAAATTAACTTAATATTCTGAAGAATATTTACATGAAAGAAATTTCATTTTATATCTTCAACAGGAAGAATTGTGCCTATTTTATTTATTGACTTCGGTCATTTTATGAAGAAAACAGGTCATTGCAACTATATCTGACTGAGTTTTATGAAACCAAAAGTTATTGTCCCACTTCTGCAAGCAATAATGCCCATGTCTTTGCTCAAAATCAAAGGAATTGTTAACTTTTCCCTTTATCTTTATTTCATAAAGAAAACTGACGTATCTCGCCAAAAATTACAATTCACACTGACTTGAGTTCAACAACAAAAAATAATAAACATGTCATTTCAATTATTTCAATTGTCCCTTGATGGGACTGGAACATCCTCTCCCCATTAAGAAATTAGTTTCTTCATCCGTTCACTTCCAGTCTGCATAGCTTAGTAACGGGTCGTCGATAGGTATTATTTGCCGTTTTCACCTCTGCGACTCTTACTTTTCCGTCATTCCCTGGAAATACTCCTGTGACTTTCCCTAATTTCCAGGAGTGTCTAGGAATATTTTCATCCACCATAATGACAATATCTCCCAGTTTCAGTGATTGATTATTGTCAATCCATTTATTCCTTCGAGAAAGTGTTGGAAGATATTCTCTCGTCCATCTTTTCCAAAAACTGTTAACCAGCATTTGAGATTTACGCCACTCCTTTCTCAAATGGAGTCCTGAATCGAAATTACCTGGTGGTCCATCCATATTTTGATACCCTGTGAGGAAGTGATTGGGCGTTAGTGCTTCAGGGTCATCGGGGCTCATTGAAACATAAGTGAGTGGCCTTGAGTTTACTATATTCTCGGCCTCTGCAAATAAAGTCAGCAGCGTCTCATCACGAATGCTTTGACCGTGGATGACAGTTCCCAAAGCAGTTTTTGTTGACCTCACCAGACGTTCCCAAACGCCTGCCATGTGCGGAGCTGCGGGGGGAACACAGCTAAATTCAATCCCCTTTGTTGTCATGGAATCTATCATTGCATTTTCATCCAGCTCTCGCAGGGCACAACGAAGTTCTTGAGCTGCTCCTCTCAAGTTGGTCCCATTATCGGAGAAAATTTTCTGCGGTTGTCTACGCCTTGCGATCATTCTTCTAATCGCCATGATGGCCGATCCTGTGGTGAGAGAATGAGCCACTTCTAGATGTATTGCTCGTACAGCAAGGCATGTGAAGATTACACCCCATCTCTTTTCGCGGTGTCTGCCAACAGTCACCAAGAGGGGACCAAAATAGTCCATTCCTGTATTGCTGAATGGACGAACTCCTGGTGTTACCCTTGCTGGCGGCAACTGTCCCATTGTTGGAGGTTTAGGATGTGCATTTTCATTTTTGCACTTTTGACAAGAATACTTGATCGCTTTCACGGCAGCTCTACCGTCTATCACCCAATATTTTCTGCGAATCTCATTCAGAATTATTTCATTACCATGATGTCCAAATTTTTCATGGTAATGTCCCAGGAGTAGTCTGGTAAATAGATGTTTTGGGTGAAGAATAAATGGTTTTCTTGCTCTCTCTTCCATAACTGTGCAAATTCGAGACGGCTTCCAAGAACCAATAATTCATTTTCAAAGACAGGACTAAGTTGTTTCAACTTGCTCCTTTTTTCAACTGGTTTTCCTTGTCGTAACATTGTGATATCTTCCATGAAGCTCTGGAGCTGCGATGATTTTATCCAGTACTTTTCAGCCTCTTCGATTTCTTCAACACCTAATTCTCTTTGTTTTGCGAGTTCTCCGCCATTTTCAGTCTTTCTTCTCATTATTTTCAAGAACCGCAATACCCAAGCTGTTGTCCGGATAAGTCTGCGCCATTTTGAGAACCTCTTCAAATCTATAACATCTTCATGCTTTTCTTCTGTTATTTTTCCTACGAATTCAGTCTTCATTTCAACATCATCTTCTCTGAATTTGATTTCTCCAACTTCCTCTTTCGACCATTCATTTTCTGATTTTTTCAAAAAGTCTGGGCCCGTGAACCAATTCGGAAGGATGATGTCTGTATCTCCATAACTTGTTCTGGTAGCTTTGTCAGCAATATTTTGTTTGGTAGGAACCCATCGCCATTGTGCCACATTGGATCTCTCTTGTATTTCTCCAACCCGGTGAGCTACGAATTGCTTGTAGTTCTTGCCATCCCCTCGTATTCAATTCAAAACGCACTTCGAATCTGACCAATAGAACGTTGCTGTCAACTGTAGTTCAAGTTCATCTTTCAGAGTGACAGCTATTCGGGAACCCATTACTGCGGCCTGTAGTTCTAATCAGGGAATGGACAAGGGCTTCATGGGTGCTACTTTCGCCTTTGCGGTAACGAGAGAAACTTCTATTTCTTCGTCAGTTACAACTCGCAAATATGCTGCTGAACAGAAATCTTTTTCGCCAGCATCACAAAAAATGTGGAGCTCCATTCTTCTAGCGTAAGGAATTTTCTGTGAATAGCATCTTGGGACTTTAACATCAGAAATATGTCGCAAATCGGAAAGCCATTTCTTCCAAATTTCATGTAAGTTCGCGGGCAAAGCGTCATCCCATCCGATTCCGGTTCTCCATATATCTTGTAAAAGTATTCTGGATCGGATTGCGAAACATGTCAGTATTCCAAGAGGATCGAACACTGTCATGACAAACTTGAGAATTTTTCTTTTTGTAAGGTTAGTGAAATTTGTTTCATTCAGCTTCAGTTTGAATTCGTCTGTCTGAGGATCCCAAAGAATACTCAATATTCTTTGTGTTGATGAATCAGATTCAAAATTCTTCATTGGTGCCAAATCTTCGTGAATTTGTTCTCTTATCATTCGGGAATTTGACATCCAATTAACTATCTCGAAACCTCCCATGTGCATTACCTTTTTCACATTTTTTATCATCTCCATGGCCTCTTCTTCAGTATTCTTCGAATCGCAGTAATCATCGACGTAAAACCGTTTGGTTATTGCTACCTGTACATCTTCGGATTCTGCATTCTCTTGTGCATTAATATTTTTTATATACTGAGCGCAAGTAGGTGAGCAGGTCGCTCCAAATGTCATCACTTGCATCTCATAAATACATGGTTCTTTGTCTAATTCGATGTCTCTCCATAACAGCCTCTGGGAGCATTGATCTTCTTTTCTTATTCGAACTTGATGAAACATCTCCCGTACGTCTCCGCAAAATGCTATTTTTCCTTGTCTGAATCTGCACAAAACTGCGAACAAAGGTTGGAGAAGGTCTGGTCCAGACAACAAATTATCATTCAAGCTAATTCCTTTCATTTTAGCTGCAGCGTCGAAGACCAACCTTATTTTGCCGGGCTTATTCGAATTCGTAGTGGCAAAGTGAGGTAAATACCATGTACGGGGCGTTTCAATATTGGCTTCTGAGGGTGATAATTTTCTCAGGTATCCCTTTTCCAGATAGTAGTTTATCTTCTCGGAATAGGCTTTTGAAAATACTTCGTCTCTTCGACATTTTCTCTCAATGCATAGAAGTCTTTGCAGTGCCATACTTTTACTTTCTGGGAGATGGATATCTTTATCTCTCCACAGCAATCCAATTTCGTATCGGTTCTCACCATTCAACCTATTGGCGGTTTTTTGCATGATTTCAACTGCATCCCGTTCCTCCTTGTTGATTCTCCTGGTAGTTGGCATCACTCCAAAAGAATCAGTGGAGAAATATTGCTTGACCAATTTGTGGAGATCATCGTCTTTTCTGGATTGATCACATATATGGAACATGTGAATTCCGCGACATTGTTGACTTTCGCTATACAGGGACCATAAAGAGACCAACCTAGCTTGCATTTGGTTGCAACTGGTAGCATATCGTGCGAATTCTGACTTGAATACGTTTTCACAGGTACTATTAGGTTGATGTTGTCTTGACCTATGAGAATGGACGGCATTTCTTTGAAGATACTGTCTATAGGTACATTTTGTGAATGTTCGTATTTTCTCCATAAGGCCATGTCGATTGATTGAGAAGGTAACGATAAATTTTCAACAGTATGCACACCTTTCATTGAAAAAATCTTGGAATTTTCTTTAGCTGCTGAAATGTCTACATTTATGCGTTTGGAGTCCTCTTGCCTTAATACAATATCGTTTGTCCATTGTATGCAAAGAGTTTCCGATGGCCCAGTCAATCCCAACTGCGAGGCGATTTCATCTTCTACCAAAGTGACTGTTGAACCTTCATCGCACATAGCTAATACTCGAAGTATACCATTGGGACCGTGAATGTTGACAGGAATGACCCGTAACAGGACATTTATCTCTTCCTGTTGGACAGTGCAGACGCTTTGGACTGAAGAAGAAGTAGGTGTTTCAATTTCTGTGTTATTTTCGATATTTGTAGTATTCATTGTTTTGTGTAGAAGAAGTGTCGAAACTTGCACCCATTCACACCACATTCTTTTCTGGATTTGCACTTAAATCTGGAATGTCCTTTTTTAAAGCAGGAAAAGCATAGTTTTTTACTCGTAATCGTGGCCCACCGAGTATCAATGTCATCAGCCTTCAGTATGTCACATGTATTGACAAAATGGGATTTTTTGTCACAGTATGTACAAGTACGTTCGATTTCACCTGCTTTCGGATATTTTTCAGATTGAATTGCATTCAGAACAATGTCTGCTTTTTGTCCTTGGTATTTTTTGCATGGTGTTGTCACATAAGTGGCTGCATCAGCTATGTCACTAATCCAAAGGGAAAACTTCTCCATATTGGCTCTCCCATGGTTGAGTAACATCGTTTCACCCCATTTGAGTTTCAAACTATCGGGTAACTTGTTCACAAATTCTTTCAGAAGTTGAGGGTTATAGTAATGACCATAATTATCAAGTGACTTCATTGTTGCTACAAGATTATTCACTTCATTTGAAAGGGATATCAGTTTGTCGATATTGAGTTCTTTCATATGAGGAATTGCACTTATTTTGGAAAAAATAATGTCTATTATTTTCATGATAAGCTCGAGGTTTTTACTTGTCATCATGGCAGAAACAGAGGATTTTGCTTCTCCTCTCAGAGACTTTCGCAACTTGACCATGATTTCATCTTCGCTGTATTGGCACATTGTGGAAATTCTCTGAAATTGTTGGTGAAACAGGGACCAGTCTTCCGGATTGCCATCGAATATAGGAAAGTCTTTATTGAGAGTTTGTCTGGCAAGGATTTTCTCTTGTGTCACTGGATTCACTGATTTAATAGTTTCTGAGATTGTTTGGCACAACAGTTTCATCTCATTAGAAGCTTGTACATTCGAGAATTCAGCTGATTTCGGGTGTGACTTTCCGTGAGAATCTGAACTTCCGTTATTTGAAGTTTGCTTAGCTTTGACACTTATGACTGAAGTTTAGTAGGCAGGTCTGCAGATTTCATGGTATTTTGCACTTTTCTGGGGTCCGATGTCACATACTTCTTCTATTTCTATTGGTGACAATTTGTTCTCTTCAGTTGCTGGTAACTCAATGTTTTCTTCAATCCATTCTTGTACGTTCAGGAGTCTTGAAGAAGCCTCTGATATACCACTGGAATGGAATTCATTGGATTCAAACGTTACTTCTAGTTCTGCTTCATGTAAATCATGTTCCATCCGAATCAAACGCATTTGGTTTTCGACTTCTCGCTGTTTCTGTTGTAGAAGCTCCTGTTGTTTTTCCAACTATTGCCTTACTTTTTCTGTTTTCAGACTGAGTCTCATTTTCCGTAGGTTAAGGGTTGCCTGGGACCGTTTCGAACTCGTCACAGAAACAGTCTCTTCACAGACTTTTCCCTTAGAACTTGTTACAGACTTTTGATCATGTCTGTCTAGAGCCACCAAGGACCTAGTTGTGTCCGCCTTCTCAGCTTAAGTATTTCTGTTAGATATACCAAACTTCTCAGGCCATATATAGTCGACTGACAAACTTTTATTTATGCCTGCGTTTTTCCTAGTGGGTTTGAAGGATGTATTTTCCATTCCTTGGTTCAATATATCTATTATCCGGCTCGAAGGACCAATGTCTTTGCTCAAAATTAAAGGAATTGTTAACTTTTCCCTTTATCTTCATTTCATAAAGAAAACTGACGTATCTCGCCAAAAATTACAATTCACACTGACTTTAGTTCAAAACAACAAAAAATAATAAACATGTCATTTCAATTATTTCAATTGTCCCTTGATGGGGCTGGAACAGCCCAGATATTTTAGGATTTTCATCTTGATAGTATGTGTTATATATTTGCAATATATACAATTGATATTTCGTTGTTTTTGTGCCATATGAAAAAAATTTATGAAATCAGGCTCTTCATTTTTATCTTTTAGAAGGAGCCAAGTTGATCTGATATATGCTGTTTGCTAAATATTTGAGCTACTTTTCATTAAGAAGAGTTTTTTGAAAATGTATCATTTGGTCCAACTGACCATTTTCTTGGTTCAGATTGTGTTCTTGTACTAACAATATTAATAGATGTTAGATACTTTGGTGCTTGTGGACTATTAAAGCCTTATGAAAATTTATTCGTATTAAGGAATCTAGTAATAATCAAGTTGGAAATATTTTTCCGTTTTAAATGCATTACATTTTCGAAACCCTGTATCAAATTTGAATTTTTATATTAGAGCTGATCCACCCGTGATATCAGTATAAATTTCATAAAATTACTCTGAAAGTTTTGAAATTATTGTAGAATTTTTGAAAATGTAATTCACCTAAAGTATACAACATAAAATAATCCAGTGTAATTTCCACGACAAGATTCAAATGGTCCTTCAATGGTACTCATTCTCAAATACTCTTCCAAAATTTCAATAGAATTCCTTGTTTTAAAGTTATTGTTAATTCATAAATGAAATGATATCTAAAGTATTTGAAAATAGTTAGGTACCCAAAAGGCGAATTCAACAATTTACCTAGCAGTGGTTTTTCATATTTCTGGACAATTTGCTGAAAGATTGGAATGACCCACATTTAACTAGATCAACTCAAGTAAGTAATAGATGTTTGTTAAATTCCCAAATAAAAACGCAATTACATGGGTATGTAGATGTATATTGAAACTAGTTATTTCTTTTGAGTTATCTAACACTGACTAGCAGAAAGTAAAGCAAAAATGGAAATATATTTTCATAACAAATTTCTCAATAAAACAATTTATCTGTCATGCCTGAAGCATACAATTATTTCCTGTAATTGCTTTGAGGTCATACTTTGAAAATTATCAAAAAAAAGTCATAGATAAAATTAAAAAACAAGCCTAATACCTTCAATTGATTTTATTGGAATACAAATTAAGAAAATACACATACTGGTTTTTCATTTCCCAATAGCCTAATTTATAGTTTGATACTATTTTATTCCACTGAAGCTAACAAATATGTGGACAGATTAATGTGGAATACTTGCACTTGCATCTCAACTATTATGTTTTGAAGATAGGTGGCCATGACTCTGTTACCAAGAATAAATAGAAATTGTCTTGAATAAAATCAAACAACAATCCAAAACCTATATCGTAAATCTATAGCTAGATTCTAGATTGATCAAATAATCTAAACATATTCTTTCAATGTCAACTAAAAAAAAAATAACTATAATTTCTTCTAGAGTACCCAACCAATTGAAACATTTACAGAAACGTTTTGAAGTAGCGGTATTTGATTGGCTATGGAATTGCCAGAAGAGTAAAACAGACACAGACTTTTAAAAACTTTTCAGATTAAATAAAAATAATGAATAAAGAGTTTGTTCCAAAAGGTGTTTGACAAACTATTTAAATTATTATTTTCTTTTATTTAATTTAATTCCTTCTTCATATTTTTGGGGCGTTAGCTGGTTTACCATTTATAATATAACAAGTGCTGAAATTATTTCCAGTCACGAATGTTTTCAAAACTCAAAATATTCATGACCAGGAAAAATCTGATATTCTGTAAGAAAATTTCACACCAAAAATTATAAATAATATTGAAGAACATACCATGGTCATTTGTCATCTTTTTCAACAATTACTTGATTTTATATTCATTGTTAAGTCGACATGAACACATTGAAAATAGCCCCAATATAAAATATGTATGTATAAAACTGAGGTTTGAGAGTTCATGTCATTAATATCACGATTCTCAAGTGTACAATTACCCTGTTGTGGAGAAATATTTGAAAAAGAAAAAAATTGTATAATCCAAATATTTTGAAGTTATGGCGAGGCTGCAAACATTTTCACTGTACTCCAGTCTCTCAAGTACTTAAACGAGAATATATGGTGTCAATAAGAATGTGGAGTTAATTGCAGCTTGAAATTATTATTTTTTTGTGCAATACGTTAGGTTATGTGAATTTAAAACTATTTGTAAACTTTTGTACCTTGTGAATTGGAGAGTTTTTCTTTTGTATTATATAAAACATATTGCATTGATGGGTAAAATAGATACAGGAACAAATTCTGTATGAATTTTTATATGTACTTAATGATCAGGATTGTCCACCATTGAATTTAAAGAAATTATTTTAGTGTTAATGACATTCATACTACTTGCATACCGTTCTGCCTTCATTCAACCAAAACTTGGTATATTATTCGTGAATATAATACAGAGCTAGTTAGCTTTTATGATCTAATGAAAAGTATGATATAGATACAATTATTTCAACCCTAATTAAACTTTGGAAAAACGTCAAAATTCAATTTTTTTTTAAGTTATCAAAATTCATTTTGCATCTCAACTATTATGTTTTGAAGATACTTGGCCATGACGCTGATACCAAGAATAAATAGAAAATGTCTTAAAAACATTTGTGTTGAATAAAATCAAACAACAATCCAAAACCTATACCGTAAATCTATAGCTATATTGATCAAATAATCTAAATATATTTTTCAATGTCAATTTTTAAATACTTCATATGATTAATGCCTGCTTTCTGAGTTAAAAAAAAATCACTGTGTAATTTCTTCTAGAGGACCTACCGAACCAAATGGAAAATTTCCAGATTTTTTTTTAAGCAAGGGTGTTTGATTGGCTATGGAATTACCAGAAGAGTAACATATACACATACTTTTAAATATAATTCAGCCTAATAAATTGTGATAGTTTTTAATTTTCGGATTAAATAAAAATAATGAATAGAATAGAAAGAGTTCAATAATTTGTTCCAAAAGATGTGTGACAAACTGTGCGACAACAAGTGCTGAAGTCACGAATATTTTTAAAACTCAAAATATTCATGACCAAGAAAAATGTTCCAAGAATAATCTGATATTCTGTAAGAAAATTTCACACCAAAAATTATAAATAATATTGAATAACAAACCATGCTCATTTGTCATCTTTTTCAACAATTATTTCATTTTAGATGCATTGTTAAGTCGACGTGAACACATTTAATTTAATAGTGTTTTAAAATTTAAAATAGTCCCAATATAAAACAGTATATGCATAAAACTGAGGTTTGGAGCTCATGTCATTAATATCACGATTCTCAAGTGTACAATTACCCTGTTGGGGAGAAATATGGGAGAAATATTTGAGAAAGAAAAAAATGGTATAATCCAAATATTTTGAAGTTATGGTGAGGCTGAAAACATTTTCACTTTATACCTATGTACACTCTCTCAAGTAAATATATAGTGTCAATAAGAATGTGGAGTTAATTACAGCTTGAAAATTTTATTTTTTGTACAATAATGGGGTAACTGACATATTGGAGTTTTTCTTTTGTATTATGAATAAAATATTGCATTGATGGGTAAAATAGATGAACAAATTCTGTGTTACTTTTTATATGTACTTAATGATCAGGATGGTCCACCATTGAATGACATTCGTACTACTTTCAAATAGCTACATGAAATATTTAAAGGATATACATTAATCCCCAGCAATTCAGGGTTCATACCGTTCTGCCTTCATTCAACTAAAACTTAAACTATTCCTGATTGTAATAGAGTTATCTTTTATGATCTGAAAAGTATGATATACAATTGTTTCAACTCTAATTAAACTTTGGAAAAACGTCAAAATTCAAAAAAATAAATAAAAAGTTATCAAAATTCATGTTACACTAAGGTGCATTATTGGGGAAGTAGAAGTTTTCTATTAGTGAAAATTCAAATTTAGCATCAAGATATAAACATTAATTAAATGATGAAAAGTGGTGACCAAAGCCAAACACATTATACAGAGTTATATAAAAATAAATAGCCCACAACATATGCAAAAAGATGTAAGTCGGCAGTAAAATCAAAGTGCAGAAGGCAGTATCAGTTTGCCACATTAATGGATTGGCAGGTACAGAGTTTTATCTTATCACGAATACTACTTAAGTGAAAATATATGTATATTCCATTTTTCACATAATGTGTATACTTCGTGATGATTACCTATAATTATGAAGTAAGTAATTACTATGAATTTTACTTAATAGAATGTGAACTCACCTCTTCTACTGTTAAGGGTAACGTCACACGGCTGGAAAACGGAAAATAATTAAAATATGCAAAATGAAATAATTTCATTGCCATATGAACCAAGGTCTTTAGAGAAAAACTATAACTATTATCTATAACAAGTTTGGGTGTCAATCTGATTATTAGAACCAAATGACAAATAATACGGAAATTATAGCGTATTTGCTCTACAGATATACCTAGATGTAATTGGACACCAAAAAAAAATTGTATTTTCAAAGGGTTACTTGCCATTGACAATTTCAGAATTCATCACATAAACTATCAGCTAACAATTACTATTCGTTAGTATAAGGAAAATTAGTTGAATAATACTTACTATTCTTTAATTAGCATTTTTTATAAGAGAATTTATTAACTATTAAACATACAAAAATCACTGTCCAAGTACACTAGTCCATTAATGAATCACTTCATGTAAAGAGGTTTGTCAAGCGCACGCTCGGTGACGCAATATCTTGACGTCAAAATGTTTTTATTTGCAGACGTTCTGAATGTGGCGACATCTATCGTAAGGTTTTGAAAAAGCGAAAGGGTGATCATTGATGTACGGTCATATGCCCCAATCAGTGAACTGTATACTTAGTTACGAATAGTGTACATGAGACTGATCGTAATTATGTAACCTTTGTTACCCGATTGTTGAATATAATACTAATAGTATAGAACACTTGTCTATGATGATAATATAACGCCACAAGAGATATAAGTGTAATACATGATTGTAGACCTCTACCCATTATTTCAAACGAGCCCAGAACACTGGCTTCCAAAATTGAATTTCAATTTATATCTCGAAAAATTGCTACACCGCTGTTCATTGCACATGTGAGGAAAAAAATGTTGCATGAAATGCCTGTATGGAGCATTTTGAAACTTGGAATTTGGCACGGTATATATGGGCTACGCACATGTCTAGTTAGAGAAAAAATGCTAACAACTCATTTCATTATTTCTCTTACTTTTTTCTGAAGTACCTAATTTTCATTCCTAAAATTCTAAACATCACTAGTCCCTAAGATAAGGGCTGTTATTATACGTTCAGTTCAATCTACAAACACATTAGCCAAGTTAGAATGGAAGATTACGTTTGTTGACTGATGTAATTGCACATTCTTGCCACTGGTTAATTTATCTGGCGTTCAAAGCAAACCTATAGAACTGGCCCTGAGCTCAACGAAATCTCAAAAAGGAAGTAGGTTTAGCATGGTATATCCCATATTTATTAACTACGAATATTGATAACTGGCCATAGGCATTTTCGGAAACTTACTCTAGTTCACCAACTCGATCCTAATAGATCATGTAACGGATCACTCTGATCAGTTACCAGAATACTCTCTCTCTCCCTATGTTTGTGGTCCTTGCTTCCTATTGGCGCATTTGACCATACCAGAATACTCTAGTTCACGAACGTATCAGGTTGAGCTGTTGAGCGTCTTCTTATTTGTTCTGGTTCTGACTATAGATTTTTCTGACACATGACATAACATGTCTAAAAACCCTGGTGAATGAACTGATTCGATATTGTTTAGATTTTCGAGGGGACACCACCTGTTACTTCAACAGAGCTTCTCTCTGTGGTAGATGGCGCCGTCCAAAAATGTTTGTTTATATTCTCGCTTAATGTCAGAACTTAATTTCTGACATCTGCAGCACCTTATACAAAATTATTTCCGGTGTTTTGTCGGTATCTATGCGTTTTCCATCTCTTTGATTTGAAATCTTGCTTAGCTTATTCCTGAGTTTGTTCTTTAAAAAGTCACTCGTTCATCAGTTCATTAGTGAGTGAGGAATTGTTTATTTTCAGGTAGTGTAGTGTGTAATGATACTTTTTGTAGAATGGGCCACATTTGTATTTTGTGGACAGTATAAAGCCGCAGACTCTAATATTCACCTGTATTGAGTACCAAAAGTAAGTACAAATCTTGACTAATAATGATATCATCATATTGTATGCATTGAATTCTATATTTTCTGCAATTTAATGACAATTTCATTTCCAATTCCCCGTCTGTCGAAATGCAGTTAATCTCAAATTCAAATGGTATAAAATACGAAAAACAACAATGTTCGAGGGCTTTTAATTCTATCTTTGCTATTGGTGAAGTTTGACATATGTCTCTTTTCAACCAATAGCAAAGCTAGAATTAGAACCCGGGAACAGTTCGTCCCAAAAAGAAAGCTGAGGAAATAAATATTCCCTGTTATTGAATTGAAACTAAAACGAAATTGGCGCCTTCTGACACGCTAGTAATCTCTACTATCAAGTAGGCCAAGTGTCGCCAAGTCGATCCCAAACTTCTACAGGTATAAGTGCAAGCACCAGGGTTTTCAGACATCTTACATAAAACATTACCTAACTTCAACTTTCCTAACAGTTCTTCTTTCTAATCGAAAATGACTCTGAAAATCTATGAAATCAAATTTTGAATGATGAATTTGCGAAGGTAAAATCAGTCTCATTTTACCTTCCATGGAATAGCGTAAAATTACTTCTTCATAATTCTGGATGCAAACTCGTCTTCGTTTAGAAACGTTTTGTTTCTTCATCTTACAGGAAGTTAACATCAAAATATAAAACATCTCCTCACACATATCATCGTCCTCATCAAAAACATAATCAAAAGCTAACACCGTTATTGTTTGGAATGTTGCAATTTCCCTTTTCCTCATAAATTTAAATAATTTTTAAACTTTTCGTAATGCGCATGCTGTGAATGTAGCGACTCTGACGACCCTGCTTTTGAATAGGGTTATGCTAGACGAACCTGAGTCAGTGATCGAGTAAGCACACCAAAGTTTGCGAACGCGCGTAGTTAACTCAGATTAGGAAGACGAACGTAAAGGTTAGGGATCGTGTCAACTCCAGTAGGTTTCCGAAAATGCCTTATGTATTTCCTTGTCATATTAGGTTTGTTCGCGTTCCTAACTTTAGAAATTGTTCTAAGATTGCGCACAACCCGATGCGCAATAAATTGAATCCGAGATAGTTCTAGGACACTCCAGAAAACGAAAACTTATTCATGATTACGATTAGTTTAAGATGTCTGAAAACCCTTCCTGCACTTATACCTGTAGAAGTTTGGGATCGACTTGGCGACACTTTGCCTACTTGATAGTAGAGATTACTAGCGTGTCAGACGGCACCAATTTCGTTTTAGTTTCAATTCAATAACAGGGAATATTTATTTCCTCAGCTTTCTTTTTGAGACGAACTGTTCGCGGGTTCTAATTCTAGCTTTGCTATTGGTTGAAAAGAGACATATGTCAAACTTCTCCAATAGCAAAGATAGAATTAAAAGCCCTCGAACATTGTTGTTTTTCGTATTTTATACCATTTGAATTTGAGATTAACTGCATTTCGATAGACGGGGAATTGGAAATGAAATTGTCATTAAATTGCAGAAAATATAGAATTCAATGCATACAATATGATGATATCATTATTAGTCAAGATTTGTACTTGCTTTTGGTACTCAATACAGGTGAATATTAGAGTCTGCGGCTTTATACTGTCCACAAAATACAAATGTGGCCCATTCTACAAAAAGTATCATTACACACTACACTACCTGAAAATAAACAATTCCTCACTCACTAATGAACTGATGAACGAGTGACTTTTTAAAGAACAAACTCAGGAATAAGCTAAGCAAGATTTCAAATCAAAGAGATGGAAAACGCATAGATACCGACAAAACACCGAAAATAATTTTGTATAAGGTGCTGCAGATGTCAGAAATTAAGTTCTGACATTAAGCGAGAATATAAACAAACATTTTTGGACGGCGCCATCTACCACAGAGAGAAGCTCTGTTGAAGTAACAGGTGGTGTCACAGACCTTATAAAATCCTCTGGCATAACAAAAGTATTACGGATCTGCATGACCAGATCAGTGTGGACCTTAAGTAAAGAAGTGGTGTGATGCTAATCTCCTTTCGTTCAATATAAGCAAAACGAACATTGTCTCATTCAAATGTGATATCAATGAAATCCCATTGGAGAATGGAACAATTACAAATGTTTCAGAGAGGTGCGTTCGATTATAGACTCCTAGAGTAGAGTAAAGTATTTGAAGGTTTCTTAAATTTACTCTGGAGTTGAGTACTATTCATGTAATATTCGAACGGTGCGGAATTTATTTGGAGTTGTTTACAAAGTCCGAGTGACAGAAGGTTCTGACATCGGAAATATAGGTAACAAAAAAACGAAAAATGGCAAGATCAATGAAAGTTGATGAAAACCAGAGAAAAATATTGTTGACAATAGCAGATAACTTTTCTAGAATCTTGTTCGCCAATTGTAAATTAAATGTTAGTATTTATGGTAGGGAATGACAATGGTATATTCAAATGTGATGGTTTCGAAGCAGTTTGATTAAAAATAGGTCCTAAGTTAAGAATCCGAGTGACACAGTATGAACTTTGTAGACCATATGTTTCTCCAAGATTACAACTATTATCAGTGAACAGTATTAAAGACATACACATAAATAATCTCAATCTTGGGTTAGCTGTGGGAATGTGAGACACAGCTTAAAGAGATTTTCCGTCCCCCAGAGGTGTGTCAATTTTCTGGAGTTAAATAAACCCAGCTATTTTGTAGAGTTACGAGAGTCAACTCGGTAGCGAATACTCGGGTATTTTCGAACGACAGTCTTAGGCTACTTTCAGACTAGGCGGAACGCGGATCGCGGATCGCGGAAATGTCAAATTTTAATTTTAGGCCAATGGAAACGTTGGAATTCAATCTCAAGGTCATTCCGGCGTAAATTGTTAAAGTCAACTTTTTCTGGCGGAAGCATAAACAAGAGACAAGAGTTATATATAACGGAAGTATTCAGCAAACCTAAAAGTAAACGGCAAGGTAACGTATAGTTATTTGTGAACGAGTTGAAGCTGTTATTGAATCTCTGAAAGTTGTATTCTTTTTATTGATATTTGGCCCCACAATACATAATAGTTCCTCGAATATTTGAGGCGACATACGCATATAATTGAAAAATTTATCAGTCATGGAGCGTCATTTTCTCAAATAAATTATTGTTTCCTCCTTGCTCCATTCTCATGTCATCAGTTAAAATCTCTCGAACCCAAAATCTTCTCTTATTCCTCAATGTTTTTTTCAGCAGGTATAATTTGTAGATCAACAATTTTTTTAATGTATTTCTCTAGCTCTGTTTTTCATTTTGACTAATTTGAGGCACATAGCTCCAATGACTAATTTCAATTTATTAGACTTCATCATGGATGGAGATCGTTATTTAATTAATTAGAGGTTAACTGTTCAAACGTTTGATGATAGTTAGCGCCAAACATCTGATTTCGCGGTTCCGCATAGTGAGAAAGCATTTTTATTTATAGCGGAAAAATTATAAGGAATTTGACATTTCCGCGATCCTCGTTCCGCCTAGTCTGAAAGTAGCCTTATAGTAAAATATACACAACTTTACGATTTTCGAACGCTATTTAGTAAATTCTACTCGATGGAGTTAATAATCGAACGCACTCCAGAGAACAAGTTTTTAGGGTTGCATATTGATGAAAAATTAAGATTTGAAAGCCATATCAATAAATTGTGCAGACGGTTGGCGGCAGGCTGCTATGCTGTACGAGTTGTCTCTAACGAGCTAGATATTGCCAATGCTAGAAAGGTCTACTACTCATTGATTGAGGCACACCTTAGATATGGTATTTCCTTTTGGGGGCTGTGTTCACAATATCTCTTTGATATGGTCTTTATTTTGCAGAAAAGGGCGACCAGGTATTTATGCAAAGCCAATTATCGCGATTCGTGTCGTATAGTATTTTTGGAGCAGAGAATTTTAACCCTGGCATGTCTTTTCATTCTAGAGACAGTATGTCTCATACACAAAAAGTATAAAGATAAAGCAAAATCTACCTCAACATATAAAACACGATTATCACTCCATGTCTCACTTCCAACGCCTATATCCTCCCTAACACAAAATTCACTAATATTTAAAAGCAAAAAATTATTCAATCATCTTCGTAGCACCATAAAAGAAATACAAAACGGTATTCACTTCAGAAAAAAAGTAAAAAATCTCTTGGTTACAAAAGCCTATTATACTTTGGATGAATTCTACCAGGACTCACTTACCTGATCTTAAACTATATATATATAAATAAATAACCCTTTATCATATTCGATCACTGGGAACTCTCTAATAGTTTTTTTGTTATATGCAAGGGGTAATTTTTATTCGCTAACAGAACGTTTTTATACATATATATATACATAAACTTATTTATTTATTTGTAAAGTTGAATTGACTCGGCCGTTGCTGTAATTTAATTCCTTGTCTAGTATTAATGTTAAATCTTATGACTTATTTTTATTTTATCTTATTTTATTTTGTATACATTTCAAATTACCTATTGTAGTTGTATCCTTAAGCTTTGTCAACGAGAATTGTATTCTTCCGATATTAAAGCATATTTTGATTGATTTATTGATTGAATAGATACTTATTAGTTAATTTTAGCCACAAAAAATGAAAAATTAAAACTTTTTTACAAAAAATTAAACCGACGAAAGAATTAACTGAAAAGCAAAAAATAAAATAAATCTTCCTAGTCTCACTGATAAGTGAGCTCCTAAACTAATGTGAGTAACTAATTTTGAGTCGGCGCCAAACAAACAATTAACGAAGATCAGTATATTACTTTGAAGAAGTAATCAAAACTCCGCCGTGCATCCCGCGCCATCATTTTACGCTTTACCTAATTCAATTGCTAGTTTGTTTGGCGCCGACTTAAAATTAGTTACTCACATTAGTTTAGGAGCTCAGTTATCATTAAGACTAAGGTTTATTTTATTTTTTGCTTTTCAGTTGATTTTTTCGTCGGTTTAATTTTTTGTTAAAAAGTTTTTATATTGTTATGTCTTCATTCAAGGCAATAAATTCGCTTGTGTGATTTGAGTTGTTGTAAGTACTTGATATTTTAGTAAACAAAAGACACTCACTTCACTTAATTATTTTCACTAAACAGGGATTACGTAACCACAACACGTGTTTCGCTATACAGTAGCTTTGTATAGCGAATCACGTGTCATGGTTTCGTAAACCCAGTTTAGTGAAAATCATTTGTTTGCTTTAATATGGATTTTCATCGTGTATCGGCCGCATCAATTCAAAATTTGATATTTTGCTCTAATACCGAGAGTATTTACTCTTTGTCTTAATATGCAGTAGATTGATAGGAGTTCAAACTGAAGACACATTTGTTTAGAAAAGAACAGAATATAATAATCTCAATATTGAAAAGCTGAGTTTGCTTTCGATATTTCTTGAAAAAAATTATTTTTCTTATAAAATGGTTGTAGTTAAATGTAGAATATGTTTCTGATTATACTGCAACAAAATATAAAAGTTCCAATTTTTTGAATTAAGGAGTAATTTTTTCCCAAAAAGTAAGTGCCGAGTCAGCTTATAGTACAATTCCAAAACCCATTGTAAAGGGTTTTCTTCCTCTACGATCAAATTCTGACGCCCAATTACGATTTTCCTGTTGTCTCGGGCCTTATGTTCAGCGTGGGTAGGCCCCTTGCTCCGGGCAGCCTCAGTGACGGAATAACACTCCAGGGGTCAGTGTGGTAGATTTTACTTGCCGTCAACTGGGCTCCGGGCCTAGGTGTCGGCTGTCTAATAGATAGTTCTACTCAAAGCAATGAGTCTAAAACTAAACAAATAAAAAAGTACCAACTCTAATTAAGTTCAACCAACTCCATTCTCAATAGGACAATTACACAGGACACCTGACGGCAGCACTAATTAGCAAAACGGAAATCAATGGGCAATATAAGTGGGGAGGGTGTGCCAAGCTTTAGGATCACCTTAACAACCAAAAGCGAATACTAACGGGTACGTTCAAGCAGAAGTATTAACAGGATACAAACGGAAGTTTCTTAAATGGTTGTTAACAAATAATTATATATTGTTACATGCCATAGTATCACTATTTATTTATTTAACCCATCTAATTTATACCCATAACATGTATTCAATACAGCACCTAAAAATCCTGTTAAATTCCGTTTTCTACATATTACATAAATAGGAAACGGACCGAAAAGAACCCTTTGGACCGAAAAAAAATTGTCCGAACCGAATCGAAATTATATTCTGAGAACCGTAACTGAATCGGAACCAAAATTTTCAATTTCCCTTTGACCCGAACCAGAACCGATATTTCATTTGGGTCCAGGTCCCTGTCTAAGAGTTTATTTTATGAACGGTTCCAGTCCCTACCCCTATCCTGCGCGACTGCTAGTGTGATGAGGCCCAGGGCAGCTCTACCCAACTGACAGCTTTGTTTTTTCCAGCTAACTACAGAATCAATGCGCAATAACTCCTATTCCTAATACTTTCCTGCGCGACTGTTGGTGTGTGAGGCCCAAGGCAGCTCTACCCAACTGACAGCTTTGTTTTTTCCGACACAAGACCCTGCTAAGACGCGGTGATTCTTATTTCCACTACTATCCTGCACGACTGTCAGTGTGATGGGGCCCAGGGCAGTTCTACCCAACTGATAGCTTAGTTTCTTTCGGCTTACTCCACCACTTATAAGGATTTACGCGCACGGCTCACCTTCGAACTACGTGTCCCTATTAAGTTATATGCTCTCCGGTCCTGGATATTTCACGATTACGACGATGCTAATACAGTTCACTCCGCTCGCGTGTTGGTTATTTTTGCAGACCGGACACTACCGATCTTACTATCACGGAACGAAATGAAGCTCAACTAACTTTCCCTCTCTTAAACTTTCGCTAAGGCGTGGACCAGTATTTTGCGGACTTCAAAAGTCTAGACCATGTGCAATTTTATAAACGACTTGGAATATTTTCTGGCTGGTCGCCTGGTGGTTTATGACCTAGCTGGGCTAGTCACATCTGATTTCAGGTGACTGCGGGCAGCGTGGTGGACTGCTGCTAGTCTGGAGCACAACTCACTCTATGAGTTCTCTCTCGCCTAGATTCCAAATTCATATCCCCTTTGCTATTCAGCTGGTCCGGCGCAATTCTGCCTATTTGACTTACAATATTTCTGACCCAGACGGTTGACTGTTCGTGACGTAGCTGGGCTTGTGAATTCTGGCTTCGGGTTACTGCAGACGGCGTGATGGACTGCTATATACTAGTATGGGGCAGAACTGTCTCTATCAGTTCTCTTCCGAAGAGATTCCAAATTATTGTCCCCTCCGCTATTCTGCTGATACGGCGCATTCCTGCCTTCTCCCGATTGAACATTTCTTACCCGATCAATGACTCGTGACGTAGCAGGTGTTGAGTTTTCTGGGGTGGCGGTGTAGCTTCCTCGCTAGTAGAAGTATGACTTTCTCACGATGCAGTGTGGGGTTCGCCTATTTTTTTAGAGTAACGGAGAGTCGTCAGGGCGACGTTGTATAATAGAGAGGGAGAATATGTTTATTGTTGCTAAGAGTTATCTCTTGTTAACAAACACAATGTTATACAGTAAGATTATCGATAATCAGTCAATTTACAAATTTTGTACAGCTTATTTTAAAATTATAACAGACATTAGCTTATTGTAAATAGCTAAGTTTTCACAATAACATTAATAAAATGTAATATAATACAATAAAAGAACATAAATAATATAGATTAAACAGATAATATAAAAAGATGGAAAGATTGGTATACTTAATAAACTAGGATATCACAGTGTGTCATTAAAGTAATCTTGTAGATTATAATAGGCTTTATCACTCAATATGCTTTTTGTTTTTTTTTAAATAGTTTTAGCGATGTTGTTTCTTTAATTTCTAGCGGGAGTTTATTGTACATCTTAATGCCATTATATATAAATGAGTTATGTGTCAAAGTTGAATTGGGTATTGGAAGCCTGAGTTGGTTAGCTTGACGGGTTGAATATGCAGTGTTTGTGACTTCATAATTAGCTCTGTTCTTGTGGATTATGGTCACTGTTTCCATTATATATATTGAAATGACTGTTAATATTCGATGCTCAAGAAAGAGGGGTTTACATGAATCTTGGCCTTACAAAGATATCTGATGGCTCTTTTCTGTAAGACAAAGACTGACTGCATAAGTGTGTTACAGCAACCTCCCCAGAAGGCTATACCATACCGCAGTTGGGAATCTATCAAGGCGTAGTACACAGCCTTAGCATTGGGAAAACCTAGCTCTTTCACAACATTTCTCAGCGCGTAACATCCAGATGCTAATTTTTTATTGAGATGTCCGATGTGTTCGTCAAATTTAAGATTTTTATCTAGATGGACTCCTAGAAATTTCGATGTGGTGCTGTTTTCGATAGTGTTTGTTCCTAAAGAGATATCTGAAAATGTACATTCGAATGATATTACATTGGTTTTTTTGGTGTTAAGTGTTAGGAAATTAGAATCGCACCAATCTTTTACTTTAATCATATCTGCACTCATTCTGGTATGCAGCCTGTCTTTGTCTTTGTCATGCCATATTAATGTAGTATCGTCGGCAAAGATAGTGAGTTTTCCTGTAATTGGGATGTTAGTCAGATCGTTGATGTATAGGAGAAACAGGACGGGACCCAGAACAGAGCCTTGGGGTACGCCATATTTCACATCACTGATATTCGAACCCGAAGACGTCCTTACAATTTGCTTTCTTGCAGTGAGATATGATCTTATCCAAGCATGACTGTTATCCCTAAAACCGTATCTGCTGAGTTTTTGTAGTAGTATATCATGGTTGACACAGTCAAATGCCTTAGAGAAGTCACATAGAACCGCTGCAGTTGTTTCCGCGTTGTTGATTTCATTATAAACTGTCTGCAGGAGAGCAAATATGGCATCGGATGTATTTTTGTTTTTTTGGAAGCCATATTGACGTGCACTCAGTATATTGTTGTTGTCTACAAATTCCATGATTCTCCGTTTTACTAGTTTTTCAATTATTTAAGCTAATGTTGGGATAAGGGATATTGGTCTGAAGTTCGCCGGTTCATCTTTATTGCCACCTTTGTGGATCGGGATCACTACCGAAGTTTTGAGGAAATGCGGAAAGAGTCCCTCTGTGAATGATCTATTAATAAGTATGACCAGGACATTAAGTGCATCGTCAGGAAGGTTTTCAAATATTTTTATGGAGATGTCATCTAAACCAGAGGCCTTTTTGTTTTTTATGTCTCGGATTACCTCTTTCAATTCAGTTAGATTAGTGCTGTTCAAAGAAAATGAATTTTTTATATTGACACTTTCTAGGTAAATTAATGGGTCATGAGTTGGAGTGATGAGATCATTAAGTTTTTCGGCTATGGAACAGTAAAAATTGTTTAAGGTTTCCGGCTTTAAGTTCAGATCAGTTGGAGTTGCTTTAACCTCTTTTCCCCTAGTTCATTTATTATTGCCCAGCTTTCTTTAGCTTTGTTGTCAGAATCGTCTATTCTTTTATTAAAATATGTGTTTTTCATAGCTCTGATGATTTTCCTGTATATTCTCCTATAATTATTGAAATAATTATGGAAAAAGATATCATCAGTGAATTTTCTGATGTGATGAAGTGACCTAAGGTTTCTAGACGAGATTTTTATGCCTTTTGTGATCCAAGGTTTGAGTTTTTTCTTATTTATTCTGATTTTAGGAAATGCTATTTGAAATTTATTTACAATTTCTTCGTAGAAGGTTTCGAAGGGATCTTCTGCTAGCAGTAGTACTTATAGCGGAATGAATACCTTGGTCTAGTTAAGCCTGATTCGGGGATTCAAACCCGAAACGAATGCTGTTTCTATGACTATTAATAACGGATATTATACTTAAGGCTTTTGTTTTATTTAAATGGAATAATGATAACTTCGTCACACCATAGTGTTACGAAACTGGAGTTCGTGCTATTTAAAATACGGAGCTAATTATTGTCTGTTTATTACACTTCACAATTACAGCAACACAACACTGTGTGCTTCGTTCTAGCTACATAGCAACATCGAACATAATTTTTAAACGTTCTTTAAGTTAGGGCACCGATGGCTGGTCAGGTTGACGAGAGTCTTAGCGATATCTGGTGACGGGTGACCACCGGACAAGGAAGCTCCGCGTTAAATGTCCTAACAACTGTAGCGTAGTAGCATATTCGCAGCTGCAGGCATATTATCAATGAGCACGAGATAAGGCGATAGATATGCCGTCCTTCGGAGGGGACGTTAAGATGGCGGTCCCGAGTTCATAGATATTGAGCTCGTTAAAGAACCCTACCTCTAAAACAACAGAGGATTCGGCAAAATTTCCGGTTGGGAGGAGTGTGCTCACCGGCGTCGGTGTTTAGCCACTGTTCTCCGACATAAATCAATAGGGGAGTCCCGCACAAGTGGCTTCAAAAAAACTCAAAAGTTCTGCCTCTCCAATAGCAATTGTTAGACTTTGGTCACAGAAGTTACACAGAGAAGAAGGCTAGACAAGACAAACAAAATTGAAGAGAGATGGAGTCCTATCTCAAGTTAAATGCCCCAGGAGAATGATGCCCTTTTTTACCTACATCAAGGTAATTGTGTATAAACAACTGAAGGGGTTACGGCAATACCTCCATTTCGAATGATGACGTTTGTTATGACACAGAAAACTTCACAAAATCTCAGAATTAATCAGGAAATTCAAGGAGTAAATGATATTATTCTACATAAAACTCAAGCATTCAACACAATATACGATTTCGAAAGCGAGTTAACAATCAATCATTCATTTTTCATACATTTTTTCTACCTTATCACTTTTGTTGGCAGTATTGCCTTATTCCGAATAAAACAAAATTTAGAACTGGCAACTGTGCCTATCTCGAGTTAAAGGTCCGAAGTCAATCAAGCGGCAAACCAAACATCAGAGGAAATGGGCGGAGCTTCCTATCTGTGTGTATAATCTGTGCTTTGGTTGTATGGAAAATCGCCAATTTGATATATCAATTCAATTTTACTTTTGGTCATGAAGCGCTTATATATTTCTTATCTCAAATATGTCATTTATAGAGATTTTCTGTCTAAAGATGTGAACAGTTGGTAGCGCAAAACATATTTTGTGAAAAAAGATTGAATAAGAGAATACACAACACAATAACAACTAATAACAACGGAAGTCAAACAAGAGAAAGAAATAGTGTTCTTCTGCGTTAAGGTTCAAATGGCATCGTGACAGATGACAGCCGATAATGCACTAAAGCACGAATCAGATTGGAACAGGCACCATATATATAGATATAGATAAAAAAAATATAACTTTTTTATATACAGAAATATAAACACTTTGGGACTAAAAATAAATGATCCATTCATTCAGTTTTTGATTCTACACACAATCCGGATGAAATTATTACAATTGGAGAGGCCGATTATATTATCAAAAGACAAATAACTTTGTTGTAATATTGATGTTTATTCAACAGATATCAGATTAATGAGGTGGTGAGGTTTGTGTTGTGGTGACATATATGATTTGTACTCCGAAGTAACAAGTTGGTGACGCTGGATAGCGCTCCATGGTAGTGATGCTGAGTTCGAATACGGTACCGACTCTGACCTGCATGGTACCCAAAGAGAGTAAACGTTATCTGAATAGGAGGTACTAATAAGCTCTAGCCAATTAGAATCTTGTAGCATTACCCGTCATAGTGACGTATGTGGATATGAGTACAGGTGGCCTACGTAACATACAGAGTGCTCCAATATACATTAAAGATCCAGTAACTCTCAGATACCAGAGTGCAGAGTGCGCTTGTCCGCCACTGTCCAGAGAAAATGGTGGCCATGACATATCCACATACGTCACTATGACTCATAAATGATCTTTCATCTCTTTCTATTAGTGTCACCATTGTCTTATGGGGAATAGACTCTCCTACTCAGATAACGTTTACTCTCTTTCCATGGTACCAACATAAAACGAGAGACTAATGGTGGCGTCCTTACAGGTGCCATACAGTGCATATGTTGTCTTTTTATATTTGATAGGTTTGTGGGTCAGATTAGTAGTTGCTATGAGGTGTTTTGTATCAGAGTGGAGCTTATATTTAGCGCCTGTGACGTATCACATATATAGACATATCTAGTACACATAAATATTGCAGAATATATTGAAGTTTAGAGTTTGTTTAATGTTTTTAAATGCTGATCGAGGCAAACACTCAGTGTTGATAACTTTAGAGAAACTATTCGAGACATATTCATCATTATTTTTTTGTTTCGAACTTCTTTATACATAGATGGTAAATTCATATACATTAAACTCTTGCAAATTACGTTCAAAGCTAATAAATGTCCAATCCTCAATTGAAAAATTTATTAGACTTGAAATTTTTTACCACGAGCTCCAAATTATTCTTTGGTCGATTTTTATTCCTTTTATGTTATTTTCCAAGCAAATACTTGAAATAAAGAAAGAAAAATAGTGCCATGTTTTCTGGTTCGTGGCTATCACAGAAAACGAGACGTTACAACTACAGAAAATATGGTTCAGTATATGTTTGTGAAGTCCTTTGCTCCAGGCCAGGACCTCAAAAATTACATTTTGTGAAAGTACTCAATTCAAACTCAATAGGGGATTGCCTCACAAGTTGCCAATTAAAAAAAAAACCTTTAAAAGTTCTGTCTCTCCAATGGCAATTGTTTGACTTTGGTTGTATGGAAAATCGCCAATTTGATATATCAATTCAATTACTTTTGGTCATAAAGCCCTTATATATTTCTTATATCAAATGTGTCATTCATAGAGATTTTCTGTCTAAAAATGTGAACAGTTGGTAGCACAAACAATATTTTGTGAGAGAAAGATTGGGACAGGCACCAACACTCGGGATATAGACACAAAATTTCCTATTAATATAACTAAAAAATAATAAACACTTCGGGCCTAAAAATAAATGATCCAGCATATTCAGTTTGTGATTCTCTACACAACCCTGATGAAATCATTACAATTGGAGTGGCAGAAGTTTTTGAAGGTTTTTTTTTTAAGTTTGCAACTTGTGCGGCACTCCGCTATTTGACCTTCACTTTAATAATTCCCCCACTAGCGCCAATTAGTGTTGTTTCAGGTATGTTGAAAGACAAGACTATTTCTTACAACAATTCATCCCCACTTTCAATGTGATGTTTCTGTAACACTTGAAAATACTATAATGATAAAATTATCAGTACAACATATAAACGAAGGCAGATGAATTTATAGATGACAGTTGTAAGCAACTAGCGGTAAAAATTGAACTGTGTGAAGTAACGATGGATACGTCCATCAGAGGCGCTAGGAGTACGTTTTTGAATGTGATGAAAAAATTGGCGTTTTACATTTAACATTTTTTTCAATTTCTAAGTTTGTTGTTGAGCTTTCCAGGTGGTAATCTTTATGTGCAAATAGAAATATTCCAGAAAAGGGGCACATGCGTGTTCCCTATTGGAGTATGGTGGGTAGAAGTAGTATATCTGTGTATGAAAAGTGTCCTCAAATATGTATGAAATTACGATGGCGCGGCTGTCACTAGAGGGTAAAATGTTAAGGAACAAGTAAGACAATTAGACAAAGCTCAATTTTCAAATTATTGTGTTGCTCAAATTATTAAATTCCAGTCATAAAAATAGTTGAGTTGAATCGAAATTCTGGCACCTGGTCATTTTATTTGTTTGTTTTTTCGTGTTTGCATTTTGATTTAAAAATAGTTATTTGTGCAACCAGTTGCGAAAAGCACAATTTTTCGTAATGAGCGAAACGTGCGAGCGAGTTCCGCAAAAGAGAGTTACGAAAAATAGTGTTTCTCACAATATTTTTTCTAATTTTGATATAATGTGATCATTTTTCAAGTTAGAAATATAAAATAGTATTAAAGTATAAGTGGATAAAAAGGGCTTTAAAACACGCGCGATTTTTCGAGCACGACGGCGGTTACAAATTGTAACAATAACCAAAATTTACTTTGAATTTTTATGGTTCCAAATACTTTAATTTGTTCCCCAGTTGTATCTAATAAGTACTTACTTATTGTAATTTTTTCAAATAATCGTTAATTATCGTTATTTCTTTATTTCACTATAAAAGTAATTCTAAATTCATGTGCACTTTTTATAGAAACAATATTCAAACATAGACTGTCACATATAAAACGTAAGATTAGTCAGTCAATTCAATATACACGATCCAATATTTACATATTGTTTAATAAAATAGGTGGTCGTAGGAAAAATAGCGTACATTACTCGCGCGAAAGTGATTTTTCACACTCGTGTGATTGCCGCACTCGGCTTACGCCTCGTTCCACAATATTTCCCACTCGTGTGAAAAATGTCACTTAACGCATTAGTAATGTAATATACTATTTCATCACCAGTTGCGAAAAATTTTACTTTTCGTAACTAGTAATGAAAAGTAAAACATTTGATAACGTCAACGAGTTTTGAAAAGTGTCACTTTAAATGTCAAAATTAGAAAAATAATGTTAATGCTTATAAAAAAAGACATTATTTTGATAGTTTAAAAAAAGTAACGGATATATGGATATAATTATAGTTACGGTAATAATAGTAGCGAATTATAAATGAGTTAAAGCTCCAATCAATTATTGACATAAAATAAATTTAAATTTACTTAAGACGTAAGCTTGGTAGTTATATATATATATATATATATATATATATATATATATATATATATATATATATATATATATATATATATATATATATATATATATATATATATATATATATATATATATACAGGGTGTATCTTAAATGATGTCATTAATTTCAGGGGGTGATTCCTTGTATATTTCATGAAAAAAAGTTTATATAAACGTGTGTCCTAACTTGCTCCGTTTCCGAGTAACGGAGTGTCCAAAGTTTAATGAAAAATCGGTTTTTCATGAATTACTAAAAATTATTTTCGCCTATTTTGATTAAACTTCGTGTGTGTTTTATTTGTAGAGCTCATCCAGTATTGAAACGACCACTTTGGCCTTCCCCCACCTAACAACCAATTTTTATCGAAGATACCCGAACCATTGTCTAACTATGGCTATTAATAGACATTCCATAGGCGTACCAAATTATTTGGTATAGGCGATTCACGAGACGTAGAGAACTTACACTCCTATAACTTTCCTAACACTCCTATTTCTTTTTCCGCTACTGAATAGTACTTACCATTGGGCATTTTGGCAAGGTAACGAGTAAACTATTGCAAAGTTGAATAAATAACTGCACTACCTATTTATCAATTAAACAAATCTATCCTTTCAAACACTGCATGCCAAGACACTGGTGAAGATTCGCCGTAGCACAGCAAATCGGGTCCACTCGTGTTTTCCCCCTCTCTACCTACCAAACGGTCGTTTCAATACTGGATGAGCTCTAATACGATGCTTCTTGTCATGAAATTAGATTTTGAATTTTGTTTCCAGTGGTGTCGCAGAGGGTAACCAGATTGATATTTACGATAATAAATATTGTACGCTAATGTTTTCGCTGTTTGATATTATTTGAAATTAATGGCTAAACAGTGGCGTAGAAATGGGGGGTTACATAATTTGAGTGCAAAAAGTGTTTTGCTATTCGTCGCCATTTGAACATACTGTGAAATGAAAATCTGTTTGGTTTGGCTAGTAGATGGAAGAAGTATTCAAACTGCTAGTTTATGTCTAATTTATTCGGTAAACAGCATAGGTAATAATGAAAAATAATTAAAGCACACGTTCAAAAAGTGCTGGGGTGTTGCGTATGACATTAGAATTATGCATAATTCTGTTCCTCAAGTCATTGTTATCGACAACTGGTGTCGCATAAACAAGCGATTTCAGATATCCCCAAAAGAAATCATCCAGAGGGTTCAAGTCTGGAGATCGTGGTGGCCACGGTTGAGGTCCTCCACGACCTATCCACTGGTGAGCAAAAGTATCATTGAGATATTCACGAGCGGTTACACTGAAATGAGCAGGTGCCCCGTCGTGCATAAACCACATATTTCGCCTTACTAGCAAAGGTACATCCTGTAACAATTCTGGCAATGTTCCTTCTAGAAATTGTCTATACGTCACACCATTGAGTCGAAGAGGAAGAAAATGCGGCCCTATTAGATGATCGCCACAAATTCCCGCCCAGACGTTGACCGAAAACTCCTGCTGAAATCCACTTTCTACAATGACATGAGAATTCTCGTAGTCCCAAGAATGATTGTTGTGGAAATTTATGATGGCATCCCGTGAAAAACTTGCCTAATCTGTGAATAAAATTTCAGACATAAAATTGCGATTGTTTACAATTTGTTGACGGAACCACTGACAAAACTCCAATCGTCTGGGAAAATCTCTTGGTAACAGTGCCTGCACCCGTTGTTTGTGGTATGGATATAATAAATTCGTATGCAGAACCTTCCAAACACTTTGATGACTGACATGGAACTGTAACGCTAATTTTCGGGTACTTAATGATGAATTGTTGTCAACTTCTTGGAGAATTTCTTCCTCTAACTGTGGTGACATTATCGTCCTCGGTCTACCAGGACGCTCAGCCTGTTTAGTTACAGATCCAGTTTCACACAGTCTAGCATGTAACCTGGTGAAAGTTCTTTCTGCTGGAATATCTCTGTTCGGATATCGTTCTAGATAGAGTCGACTGGCTTCTGCAGCATTTCCATCTGCAAGTCCATACACAAAATGCATCTGCGCTAATTCGCGGGTGTTCATATTTACTGGATAGTATGTAAACAATCGTGTTTGCATGCACGCTCAAACAATTTCACGATACTTGTGACTTGTACCTACTGTGTAAAACAATCAGAATTTTCTTATCGCTGGTATTAGTTTTAAATTCTACGAAAAAACTAAAAAAGAAACTATAAACATCATGTCAATCCATCAAGAATTTCGTACAACCATTGTCGTGGGTAAATAATTTTTCACTTTAAAAATCAATGTCATTCCGGTAAAAATGTCACAAGTTATTTCAACCTTGTCGGGTTTGAGATGTATTTAATTTAAAAGTAAATAATTTTTATCCCTTATTTTACTACATAATCAATTTTTACTTTGATTCGGTAATGTATAAAAATTAAAAAAAATAAAAAACTTGAAGAAAAACTTTTATACAAATGCACTGAAAAGAACAAAAGGATTTCTTTCATTTTTTGGTCTAGGTTATTCTGTAACAGGCTTACCGTGGATACACAATTGGTAATCTTGCACGGCACGATTTTGAATCGGTTACAGAATGTCCTAGATCAAACAATGAAAGAAATTATTTTTTCCATTTTAGTGCATTTCCATGAAAGAATGAATTTAAAGATGTTTTCTTAATAATTTTTCTTAATTGTTCAATTTGGTAAAAATATCAAAGTTATAGAAAAACAGTGGCTGACATGATTTTTACCATAAATATCATTGAGGTAGCCCTCTGTGACGACACTGGAATTTTAATCCGTAAACTAATTTCATGAAAAGAAGCCCCTTGTTACTGCTAACAAACATACCTAGTGTCATCAAAATCGGCGTAAAGACTTTTGAGTTATTAATAAAAAACCTATTTTATAGTAACACTTTGACACCTCGTTACTCGGAAACGAAGCAAGTTAGGACACACGTTTATATGAACTTTTTTTCATGAAATATGACAAGGAATCACCCCCTGAAATTAATGACATTACCCTGTATAATAAATATGAATCTCAATTCTTTGTAAGCGCATCACGTGAGAACGGCTCATAGACAAGAGTTCTATATCGAACGGCTGGACCGATTTGTCATTTTTTTAATGTTCGTAATAGTCCAAGGACGGTTTTTACGGAAAGAAAAATTGGAAAAGTTGCCCGGAAAATTCGGGAATTTAAGATATCTGGGCAACAAAAGGTCAGTCAGCGGTTTCATGTAAGCCTACCAAACAGAAGGTCGCGGTCAGGTAAATTTTATTTTATAAAAACAACTGCTGGACCGATTTGGATATTTTTTTTTATGTACGTAATAGTCCGAATAAGGTTTATAGAAAAAGGTTCTTTATAAAAGTTATTGGAAATTTCTTGGTCCTGGAAAAGTTTTCAGGAATAGATAATATATAATAAGAATGAATTTGTCTTTTTCGGGATAACGGGAAAACATGATAATGGGAAGCAGGCAGAGTCAAAGGCATAAGCTAGATGGAACGACAAAGAAAAACATAGGAAAAAAGAAATTCTACGCGGACAAGAGTTTTCAGGAAAAAAAATATTTATGGCTTCTGTCGGGTCAGCTAGTTTTATTAAAATCAGATTTATTACCAAATAATTGATTAAAAACGCTAATTTTTTTTAGGAAAAGGCTAAATATTTACAAAAAAAAGTAAACAAAATAAATTTATTTGAGAATATAAAAAAATTCGTCAGCAATGAAATAAACAATAATTAAAACAGATATTTATAGATTTTCATGAACAACAATACTATATACAGTTATGGAAATAAAAGAAAAATGTAATTTAAGAACTAAAAAATATTTCTATTTTCAATGTTTAAAATTAAATTTATTTACATACCGATGGTTTTTTTACGACCACTTGAGCAACTTTTAACTACATATACACTCACCATTTTTATAGTTTTGTGTAGTTCAGCTCAAGTATGGCTTGCTTGCTTGTTTTTTATTGCCTATCTATATTACAAGATAATATGCCATAAAGGGGGGCTATAGCCACAACTTCAGCCCCCCTTTCGTGGGCAAACGGGATTGTCTCACTCGAAATGATATCACGAATGCCCAAAACTTTCACAACAATAAATTAACTATGCGATGCACGTGGAACGGCTTTACAATAACTCACATTAACCTGACTTCCTGATCAAGTGCTCGACGTCTGTCTCCCACGACAGCAGGAAGTCGAATCCAGCTCAAGTAAGGAGTGTTTTTAGGTTATGCCGCCATACTGACTATGTGGAAATCAAGTCATACCCTCTAACTGCACAAGCGCTATTGTGGTGGACACTTTTTCAGTTCAAGTCCCATATGAGATACTCCTCCTTCCTTCTATCCTCCATACATTGGAGATATGATTATAAATAATAAAAATATAATTACAACATA
Source organism: Gonioctena quinquepunctata (assembly GCA_018342105.1). Lineage (NCBI taxonomy): Eukaryota > Metazoa > Arthropoda > Insecta > Coleoptera > Chrysomelidae > Gonioctena > Gonioctena quinquepunctata. The sequence continues at coordinate 244,020 of JAFIRS010000230.1, read as the reverse complement.
TAAACAAAGACAGATTAAATTATAGTTGACAGTTCGAATCAACTATCGGGTCAAAGTTTGAACTGTGTGAAATAACGATGCATAATACGTCTATCAGAGGTTTTTTTTAATGTGATGAAAAAATTGGCGTTTTTAATCATGAAGAACCTTATTTGAACATTTTTCCAATTTCCAAGTTTGTTGTAGGTGCGTAGGTGGTAATCTCTATGTGCAAATCAAAATATTCTAAAAAAAGGGGTTTATGCGTGTTCCCTATATTACATATAATAGTGAGTTTATACAGCAAGTAAAATAAAATAATTTAAAAAGTTAAAACTACACAACATCCATAACAAGTTTATACAGAAATAAAATAAAAGATGGTTAACTTTTATCTTTTATTTTACTTTGAGTAAGATGACGAAGATTTTATAATATTGTTAGTGTTGTCAACAGTGGCTTATTTTTCATTCAATAAACAATAACAGGGACCAATTTTTCAAGTATACATCATTGAAATTGAGGTAACCTCAACATAAAATCCCAAATTTTGATTGACAGCTTCTTACATTAATTTAATCAGCTGTATAAACACCTGAAAATTATTATTTCTCATTTTACTTTACTTTATTTCTTATTTTATTTTACGTGCTGTATAAACTCACTTTAAGTCATGTAATTTCACGTCAATTGGCAGAATTGATTGTTTTTGATGTAATTCTACTGATTTAAATCCTTACTAAAATCGTTCATAGTGAAAAGGGAAACATTCTCGATTGAATATTGAATAGAAATATTTTTCTGTGAATTGAAAAATCCACGATAAAAATGAAGTTATTTTCTGTGAATGTCTAACAGAAAACAACTACTTCCCCGCCTAAAGCCACGCTGGACATTGAACTACATCTGCTAGATATTCTGAAAAGACCCTAACTAGTAATAACAATTGGGAAAATAAATAACTTTAGAAAATATCAAAGATTAATCTCATTCCTGGTTTTTGAAGAAAAATATCGAGTGGAGTAAAAATATGAATATGAGAAATAGTACTAAATCAAGATGAAGAACTAAACAATTATTGCCCAGAAAAATATGTGATCCTGAGAAAAAAACCTTTTTTCAACTTTTTGAGGGTTTTTAGAAAACTGATGCGTGGTAAGAGCGCCACAGAGGCAGTGGAAGACGGCAAAATATAGAAAGCAATTAATATCCAGAAGAGGAGGGAGTTTTATCCGAAATATGGTGCTGTATCTGACCAAAATAAAAAGAAAAAAAAATATTTGTCTTTTTTTGAAGTAATCATTTGAATATAGGTGTTTGTACAATCATTTGAATCAAATTTTTATTACAATTATCATTAAATTCTAACATTAAAATATTGTCTTGTTTTTATGTACAGGGTGAGATGCCACATTCTTCCCCCCTGGTAAGGAAACAGTTTTCTTCACAATCGATCTGAAGACGGGATAATCTGCTTACTGGTCGGCGAAGGGTTGTGTGCAACTCGGATGCCTCCATCAGGTACAGGAAAAAGTGCTTCAATTTTCCCCAACTTTCAGTTATGTCTTGCAGCATGATCGTTCACGATGATTGTATGTTTTTTTTACTTGTTGGCTATTGTCAGTCCATTTCGCTCGTTTGCAGTGGCGTAACTATAAGTTAGAGGCCCGTGGCAAATTCATGGGATGGTCCCCTCTCTCATTGTAAAGAAGAACAAACCAACGTTTTAGTTTCTTTTTAATAAATCACTATGTAAGGTACGTAGTACGTACAAACGCTATTATAATTATTGTTGATTTTCTAGTAACTTTTGGTATTGGAATGAAATAACAATTTAATTTTTAGTCAAAATTTTAATTATTAAAATTCCTTTTTTCGGGCTTTCTGTTCAGCGAAAGTTTCAATGACAACATCAAAGTTCAAATTTCGGACCATGGAATGTTCGATGGATAGAATAGCTAAGTTGCGTAATCTTTCTTGTCCCATATAATTTCTTAAATACATTTTTATTAATTTTAATTTTGAAAATGATTGCTACGCACTAGCCGTAGTTACAGGAATGGTTACAAATAACAGAAATGCAGTGCACACTTCAGGGAAGCTTGAAGACATAAAATGATTCTTTATGATTAATAGGTCAGCTAGTTCTCTTATAGAAGATTACTTTTCTATTTCGTGTCTGAAAGTGGATCGAAAACTGTGAATTTTTCTTCAGACACCTTCCTTCTCTTTCGTTATTCGCTCCCACTTAGATACTTTCTAGAACTAGACATATTGTTAACTTATTTCCACAATCACAATTAACTAATTAACTTGATGACTGATCACGGATCCGATAAAACAAAAACTGTGATATTGAAAAAACAAATCTATATATGCCACAAACAACCAATTCTTATAACAATCAACAATCGAATGATGTATGCGTAGTTTTACTAGAGCCCGCGCCACGAAACAAGTCCCACAGCGAAAATATGAACTAACAAAAAACCATAGACAAAACATTTCTTCCATAGCTGACAGCATTGCAACAGCGCCGTGTCTACATGAGGCAAGGACTTATCTTGCCCTTACGGCTCACGGGCCGGGGGCGTCTGCATTTTGCCCGGCTTGCCACCCCATTGTTATGCCACTGCTCGTTTTGTTAGTTTGGGTAGATTTTCCCTAGTCCATCTCTTCCAAAAAATATTGGCCATTATTTGGGATTTATGCCATTCTTTCAAGGTAACTCCATTGAGCTTCAACTGGATCCACATAGCCGAGAAGGAAATGGTTTGGTGTTAACGTTTCTGGATCATTGTCATATACGAAAACGTGAGTCAGCGGCCGGGAATTGACGATATTTTCGGCTTCCGCAAACAGGGTAAGAAACGACTCATCTCTTAAAGACTGTGCATGTAAGGCTTTCAAATAACTCTTTTTACCAATCCAATAACCTTTTCCAGACTCCCCCCATATTCAGACTCAAAGGTGGTATGAATATGAATTCTATCCCATTTATGGTCACTGTATCATTGATTTTTGATGAATTAATTTCTTGTCTTCACTTCTTCTACTGCACCTTGTAGATTTGTCCTGTTGTTAAATATTTTCATTGGTTTTCTTCTTCGACGAATCAACCTATGGATTGCCATTATTGCTGAATCTGAAGTTAAACTTTGGGCAACCTCTAAATGGATGGCTCTTACTCTTACTTTTTCTCTTCTTCTACCAACTATAATCAAAAGTGAGCCAAAGTAGTCCATCCCTACATTTACAAAAGGTCAAGTACTTATATGGAGTTACTCTTTCTAATGGAAGTTGGCCCATTTTGGGTTCCTCAGGTATGGCTTTTGTTCTAATACAGTACATACAACCCAGTATTTCTGGCGAATAGCGTCCAACAATTTTTCTACGCCTTGATGTTGATGTTTATCATTATAATACTGCAAGAAGAGTTTCATATATAAAATGTTTGGACTTATATGGTTTCTTTGCTCGGTAACTCAATCAGCCAAGCAGTGCTCCATCTAGAATTAGTAGTTCATCTTCGTCTACTATTGGGTTTAAATACTCCAATCAGCTTTTTCTATCCAGCGATTTTTTTTTCTCGAGTTTTGCTATTTCTTTTTCAAAACTTTGAATTTGTGCCTTTTCTGGACTATTTTTTTCTTCTAGACACTCTCCAGCGAAACGTTGCCACATCACTCTTTGACATCATCATACTTACTGAAACATGGCTCACCCAGGACTTCTCCGACGCCGAATTAGGCCTCACGAACTACACAGTCTTTAGGAAAGACCGATCCCCTGCAACCAGTCCTTTCTCAAGAGGTGGTGGAGTCCTTATAGCGGTAAGGGAAACATACAAATGGCCTCAGCTACCCTCAAATGAGAGCATAGAAGATCTTTTCGTCTCCATCGGCGACTCCTCTAGACATATCTTCGGTGCTGTCTACCTCCCCCCTAAACCACCCATAACTTCGTTTCTGACGTTAAGCTCCGATCTAGATGCTATAGTTGAAAATTATCCAGACACCACCTTATACGTCTTCGGTGATTTTAATTTACCAAATGCCTACTGGACATCAGACGCATTAGGATCTACAGCCGCACCTACTCCATCAGCTTCAGTAATGGAAATTGAGGCGATTACTACTCTGTCAAATACTTGTGCTTTACATAACCTATACCAGTTGAACAACAATCCTAACGAAAGGAACGTATTACTTGACTTAGCATTCTCACACGAGTCATTAATCCTTAGCCCTGCCCATGAACACTTGCTCGCACCTGATCCCCATCACCCACCCCTGCAAACCTCTATTAATCTAATCTCTAGACCTCAGGGAGATAACAACAACGCGAGTGAGTTCTATTATGATTTCAAAGGTGCTGATTTTGATAGCATTCTCACCTGCTTAGAATCCATGGACTGGGACCATATCTTGTCCAACAAATCCCTTGATGAAATGGTAAACATTTTCTATGATGCCCTGTACTCATTGTTTGATGTATTTGTGCCAAAGAAGAAATACTCATCTGGAAAGTTTCCTATATGGTTTTCACTAGAACTGAAGAACCTCATGTTTAAAAAAAAAACTGCCCATAAGAAGTACAAATCTTGGAAAAGTGAACGTAACTTTCGCGTTTTTTGTGAACTTAGATCTAGATGTAAAATCCTATCAAAATAGTGCTATAACACCTATCTTATGTCAGAGGTCTATACATACAAATCCTAGATTCTTTTGGAAGTTTGTAAACTCGAAGAGAAAGATTAATAACATACCCAATGAAATGTCTCTAGACGACAAACGTGTAGATTCCGGTCAGGATATTGCTAACCTGTTTGCAGAGTATTTTGCAACGGTTTACCCCACAACCGCCTGTCCCAATCTGGATTTACCAACATCTAATAACTTAAATCTCTCTTCATTCAAGATCAATATATCCCAAATTTATGACAAACTTTGCCACCTAGATCCTAAAATAGGCCCCGGACCCGATGCAATCCCTCCCTCCATTCTAAAACACTGTAGTTTTGTATTATCTCGACCACTCCATCTTATCTTCAATATGTCGCTACCCATCGGTACTTTTCCTAGTACATGGAAGCTCAGTTATGTCGTACCTATTCACAAGGCCGGGAAATTGTCCGATATAAAAAACTACCGTCCCATCTCTAAACTTAACGTCATACCAAAGGTCTTTGAAAGCATAGTGACCAATTATCCCACAGCTAATTTGAGTAATATTATAATTCCTCACCAATATGGTTTCATAGCTGGTAAATCTACAGAACTCAATTTATCTCTTTACACAGATTTCCTCTTGGAAGCCTTAAGACGGACATCAAGTCTATTCTGTCTACACAGACTTTTCCAAGGCTTTCGACAGGGTAAACCACGGTCTTCTAGTGAAGAAACTTGAATGTCTTGGTATCTCTGGGCCCCTATTAGAGTGGATAAGAGATTACCTTATTCAAAGAAAGCAACTAATCAGAGTTGAAAACTTCACATCAGCAGACATCTGGGACCTCTTCTGTTTAACATTTTTATTAATAATATAGTCAACCTGGTATCTAACGGAACAATTCTCCTATTTGCGGATGACCTAAAAATATTCTCCAAAATCACCTCTCTCAATGACGCAATCAACCTTCAAGCTGACCTTAACAGCATCTCGAACTGGTGTGAACTGAACGGTATGTTGATGAATGCGAATAAGTGCCACATAATGAGATTCCATAGACAGGATACACCGATCATCTTCCAATATCACATAGAAGATATTACCCCAGATGCTGTCTCTAGCATAAAAGACCTAGGAGTTACCCTTGACACAGCCCTTAGCTTCAATCTCCATATCTCTACAACTATCAACAAAGCTCTTAAACTTCTCGCCTTTATTAAGAGAACTACCTCAGACTTCTCGGACATATCATCAATACGCATTTTATATTGCTCACTAGTCCGACCGCATCTTGAATACTGCTCTGTGGTATGGAACCCCCTCTACAAAACCCACATCGATCGAATTGATCGTGTTCAGCACCACTTTTTTAATTACGTAAACTTCAAACTACAATTATTCCACATGACCACATTCTAACCGGGCAAAGCCTGAACCTACCCCCACTATTGACAAGGAGGGACCAGAGGGACTTGATTTTCCTTCTCAATATCATACACAGCAAACTAAGCTGCCCTGAGCTGCTATCCAAGATACATCTAAAAGTGCCTCCACGTACCACTAGAAATAACAGCACTTTTCATACTCCCCTCTATAGAACCAACTATAGATACAACAGCTGCTTACCACGTATCCAACGAACAGCGAATATTCATGGTCACCTAGACTTCTTTAATTTGTCCTTAAACGACTTTAAATCCCAGCTTAGGACAATGAATAAATAAGACCCGCAACCATCCACAGTCTTTCTCCTCGAGTCCACAACAACAACTGTTACATTTAATCAATTAATCATTAATATCCTATTGTACATTCCACTCAATCTTAATTTACTTTCATTCATCTTAGATCGTCTTAATATGTAAAACTTGATTCTACCTTCAACTGTATATTAGATGTATTGGGCTAGTTCCCGTTGAATAAATGAGTAAAAAAAATAAATAAAACCCAGGCGGTTGTTCTAATTAATCATATCCATATAGAAAATCTTTTAATGTCGGGTAAAATTTCAGGTTCAATATAGGACATGGCAGCAACATATTCAACTTTCATTTCTGACAGGTCATGACAGTTTTCTTCGACTTAATTTTCAATAGGTGTGATATTCGGATTCCTTCAGAAAACCAGGTCCATTGAACTGTTCTGCCACTGACAGTCTAAGCACCTCTGCACGGCAGTTGGACGTCAGGTTATCTAGTCTAGTTATCATAATCTTTTCAAACAACATATTTTATGAATTTTCAACAACTGTCATAAACATAAAATATGCTGCGCTCTCCTGTTGCTTTTTTTTCGTGTTTTATATGTCTAATAAGACACTCATACAATAAATATTATTTGTGAACTAGACGTTTTATTACACCTTCCTTAATGTTATCTGGTATCATATTTTCTAATTGAACATCATATGTTGTTTCACAGATTCAAATTATGGAACAAGATCCCGGAGTTTTTAAATTTATTGATTTTTTTGTACCATTTCAAACGATCATCATTGCAATCATTGCAAAATATTTTTTTAGTAGGTGATCAAATCAACGTTTAATTATCACAAAATCACTTTCTACATATTCAAATTTGAAGGGTATGTAAATTAAATAATAGTGTAATCAATTAAAGAGTTAATTTTACCCCAACATTTCAAGGTATCTTTAATATTGAGTGGTTTTGGATCCCACTATAAAAGGTAAGGCCCCTGTGATCTTAACTCGTACAAGTTTTCATTAACTTCTTTCTGAGGGTTGGTCAAACAACAGCACAATTCTTTCATTGATAGATAATACTGTTCAACAATGAAATATTCACTCAGAAATTTCAAAACTTTGGAAACTGGAAATTGAAAGACAGATCTTTAATTTCATATTTGCATTCTCCTTTACGTAGGTGTGGGTTTCAATTCTTATTAAGTATAACTGGATGATTTTCAACTTAACTCATTTAATTCAAAGTACTAGCCTTTTGAATCAGTGTATTCTCAAAGACTCTGTAATGATGTTTTCGTACTGAAATACAACACTTCATTATGGGAATTTAATACTTTCTCTAAAATAAATAAAACAAAACTAGAAATAACAGAAGATATTAAAAATAAATTATCATCAAATATTATAATAACCATTAGTTTTTCTTTTCAATTATAATACAATATAAACAATAATAATTAATATACAGCCTTTCGTTCTCACTTCCTTATCATTTGTCTTCTCAGAAACTCAGTGTTTTTTGCTCTCTGAAAAATAAATGGATAAAATTAATACTTCTTTTCAAACATGTTTTATTTATCATTGAAATCAAGACTTATGTTCTACTACTACATAAAAAATGAATGTTTTGAGAACTACCTGTTCATTATTTTATGATCATGGATCAAGTTTATAATGATAGGTTTAAAGGCCTTAACATCACTGAATGAGCATATGAATTTTTTAAACAATGGTAATGTTCTAATAACATAATTTCAAATAGTAAACTGATGCCAAGATTTATGTAACCTTTGAGTATTTTTTATTTGGTCTTCTTTAAATGAACGTGTTTCTCAATTAACAAAAGTTATTTATTATCAATAAAGATATTGAGCAACTTACGACTAACATCGAACATCTAAACCTGTCTACTATGAAGGTTTTTACTATATTCTTGCCAAAGTTTGTCTCTAATTATGATCTATGTTTTTAGTTTTTTCATACTCTTCATAATGTATAAATATGACATATAATAAATACATTCATTTATTATTATTATAAAGACTTGGCAAAGCTTAAAAATGTCGTAAGTTTCCCATTTTGAAATGTTTTTAAATATGATATAAAATTACCTTCTGTTTGTTTTCGATGAAACTCTGTAACAAAAATGAAAGAAAATGAAGCTCAGCTGTTTCCTTCATATTTCTGCCTTTTATATTTACCCATATATTCTAACTGTTGCTTCCTATGAGCTTCCATTAAAGCGTTCAGTTCAGCCTTCTGCCTGTTCAGCATTTCCTCAAATGTTTCCTCCTAATGAAATAATTATCGTTAGCATATGAAAATAATATAATGAATCTTATAGCATAAGTTGAATACTAATAGCATACAACGTGCCACAGATTACAGAAAATTGCCCCATTAGTTTAAATAAATAATACATAGTTTAGGAAGAACTCTGAATATAAAAATAGTCTTCACTAAACCTAGTAAACTGAAGATCATCAACCGCCAACTGTAAGTTGAAGCATTGAGTGGTGACACTTTTGGCACAATATCAATGAAAATACACCTCTATGAACGTGTTCTCAAGTATCATCATACTATCAATTTGCAAAGTTGATGATAATCATCAAAATAATATATTACTTCATCTGATGAAATAATTGTCCCCGAGATGTGTTTTCCATGTTTATCTAAAAATGTTTGTCCCACCACCTTTCCCATTTGATGCTTCAATTTTCAGCAATGCACAGGTTCAAATTAAAAAATATTGAATTTTGATATACTTTGGTGGTTGTTGATCAATAGTTTTGGTAGCCTATTTTCAAGCTCAGTGGAATACAAATAGTTTCTCTATTTTTTTTATCAGTTTGTCTATTCCCTGAAACTATACAGAAGAGGCACACAGGAGTCTTATGACTTATGCCCAACAATCATGCAATTGTTCTTTCTTCAGTTCAATTGAAAAAATTAGGAAAACCTTTCATTTATTAATTAAATTATTAGTTTACTACTGCCTGGCTCTGCCATCTCTGAAGGTGTAAATGGGCGCAACCCTTATTAGTATGTTTCAGAAATTTAATTATTTCATACACATAAACAACATTTTAAAATTATCTCTCAGGATATTACTACTGGTACTGAAAATTACTGTAATATTGAAAATTCATCAGCATAGTTTATTCATAATAAAACTAAATAGACCTGGAGCTGATGCCCAAAAAGGCCAACCCATTTATTTGCTACAAGTAGTATGGCGACCCTTGAATGGTCGAATTACATAATTAATGAAAGGGAAATGACAGTCATAGAGCTGGCAGTGGACACGCTATCGCAGGACCAAGTAGCAAACTTGTCGGATAAATTTGGAATGATTTCGTACACAAAAAATCTTGCATTTTTCGGTAGTTTATGAAAAATAATCCGGCGGAAGCAAAATGCCATACTCATGCGGTGTCGTTTTGAGTACACATTCACGAAAATCGCCCCGCCATACCATTTTGACAGGTATAAATAGTCGCCATACTGCCGTAATTAGTCGATTTTTTTAATGTTGTTAAACGATTTCCTACAATATGGCATTTTGATTTCATGAAACAATGTGACCGCCGTTAATATATTAGCCATTCTTCTGGTCAACTGCAAAAGTAGCATTCATTATACTTGAAAAACTTTTTTTTCGAAATGTTTTTAGAATACGATTGGGCAAGACGTAAAATTATTTATTACAGTATTGTATTCAGTTTACTTCAATATGATTGTACCTAAAAAAAATACCCCATACTGTGACGATGACGGTGAAGACACCCACACTCGCGTGAAAATGTGGGAAAAAAAATAATATGAAATAATTTGCTACAGTATGGCGTTTTGATTTTTCGAAAGTTGATTTAAAAATATGCCTCGGAAAAATTGTGCCATACTTATGGTGAAAGAAAAAGTTTCAAAAAATCTACTACTTTATGGCAGTATGGCGACTATTTATACGGTATGGCATGGCGATTTTCGTGAATGTGTACTTAAAACGAATTATTTGAAACAAAAATGAGCCTGTAAGAAATCGTTTAGAAAAAAAAAATTACCTGTTTTGATTGGTATGGCGGGCTGTAAAGGACACCGCATGAGTATGGCATTTTGCTTTCACCGGATTATTTTTTATAAACTACCGAAAAATGCAAGATTTTTTGTGTACGAAATCGTTCAAAACCCGTGATTTATCCGACATTTCCCTTTCATTAGTTATGTAATTCGATCATTCAAGGGTCGTCATAATTGTAGCAAATGAGTTGGCCTTTTTGGACATCAGCTCCAGGTCTAATACAAAAAATTAGGTTTATATAATGTTTTTTGGATATTTTTAACCACCGAATAGGAATGGTATGTACAGGATATTCCAAACTTGATGATCTACTAGATATACCGATAAAAAAAAGAGTCGGCCTGGGCAAGAAAACACAACTTTTTTCGGCAAAATTCAATTTATTCATCAACATAGTTTTTCGATACCCTTCAAATAATAAGATTTCTAGAACCCTCAAACTCAAAATAAGTCTCTGTTTCAGTGATTTCTTCATATTTAGAAATGGATAATAGTCGCAAGTAGCCAAATTTGAGGAATATGATGGGAAACAATTCCTCAGAACTTTATTTTGGACAGATTGTAGATTTTTGAAAAACATTAACCATATTCCAGAATTTCTTACCTAGGGTTGAGAAAATTACATTACAAAATCTGAATAGATCCTTTTGAATATATCTTGTTTTTTATTTCCCAGATTGACAAACTCAGTAGAATTACAGTGCTTTAATTCACTAATATTTTACACAAAATATTTTATGATAGAAACCGTTTCGAGGCATACAAGGAAAATCTTCGTCTTGGTATCAATAATCAATATCTCACTAAAAATTGTCTTTGCTTTAAATTGACAATTTGAGTGCTTTTTAGATACCCTATATGAAATATGGCACAGATAATGAAACATTTGATTTCAAGTTGACATAAAAAAAAAATGAATTATACTCAATAAAAATAAAAAAAATATTTCCAAAAGCTAGATCACAATCTTCTCCACCATTTCGAACTAGTTGATTAGACTAAAATGCCCAACCTCAACGTTTTCAAAATAAACAACAAATTACACAATATTTTCCCCCCTACGTATCCTACAAAGTATAGCAAGAATACACCATCAGAAATAAACAGAAAATTATTACATAACAATGATATCAACATCTACATATAGTTCTTCTGATACATTTGAAAATGTATAATTTTCGAATGTGGTTATTCAGAAACAAATCTGTATTCCCTAAAACTCCTAATTCATCCAGCAAAATATATATTTTACGGTACCAAAAAAATAAACCCTTCAGCTAGTTGGCTAGTTTTACCAGATAGAGGATAATTTCATTTGGATTAATGTTATTAGAGTTATTATTAAATTATGAAATCATGGCCTCTAATTCCAAAAAAAAAATTTTTTTTCAAAATAACTCTATGCAGAAATAGATTGATTTGTTGAAAATATGAACAGGATGTTCATAAAATCAATGTGGCTTTAGCCGGGGAAGTAGTTGTTTTCTATTAGACATTCACAAGAAATAACTTCATTTTTATCGTGGTTTTTTCAATTAACAGATTTTTTTTTTTATCAATATCCAATTGAGAATGTTTCCCTTTTCAACTCTATGCAGAAATAGAAATGTACAAAATAGCTCAGTTTGTCACTATGATTTCGCCACGTGACCAATCTAATCTAATGGGCAACCAGTAACAAAAATAATTTTATGAAATGTTTCGATATGTTTTTAAAAACAATGTAAACTTTGAATCACTCAATGAAGTCGGATTTTTGAGGCGCTATAGAGAGCAGCCATGAAAACACTTAGTTCGTTCCTAATAGAAGGGTAGTAAGTTTATTTAATTTATGACTGGCATCCTACCCCATCTTGCTCAGGTAGTAGATGATAGTAATAAAAGCAAATAGTCCGAGTATCTTAATTCTTCTTAAAAGAAAGAGATTTCCTCTCCAAAAACCCAGAATTCCATCACCTGATTATTCAACTAATGTGATCTTTCACAGCAATTGACAATGCTGCACTAAATTCAAAGCAAATATTTACGTATGTCTACTTTCTTCCCCATCAACCCCCGATATATTTTCCGCTCCCGTGCAATGAAAGTACCAATTGGTATTTTTTCATACTTTGATATGTGTCACATTCAAACAATATGGTGATGAAGAGCAATTCTTGAAGGAATGAATTAGTTGAATAATTATTTGTCCATTATGCAGTACATATAGCATAATGGACTTTTTGGTATTTTGAAATGTAGAATACTTTCACACAAACTTTGATGTATCTCTAATGGTTGGGACTGCATCAGCCAAAATAATGTAGACATTGCTAGATTTTCAAAGATTTGATTTAAAAATATCGCGATTCTCCTACACTGTACTTTGCGAAATTAAATATAACCTATGTCTGTTTACACTGATTTGGATTTCTAACAGAGAACAGCAACATCGTACACTTGAGAATATCTTAAAGGAATACCAAGGGCCTAATATATGATGCTCCAAACAACTTGTGTACTTACGTATAAACACTTACAAACATTTAAATTGTAATAATATTTCAAATGTATGTATTATTTGCTCTTTCTTTCCTTTTCCTTCTAATAACTTATGTGTAATTTTAGTACAGTTTCACTGTATGATTAAATACATTTTTGTAATCATTTTTAAACATTGTGTTTTGCACATTGAAATAATAATAAATAAAAAAATAAAAGGAATTATCTTAAGTAAATCATCTAAAAATAATGTTGAATACATCACCATAGATGGCAGACGAATTGAAGATCAAATGGAAATGTGTGACCATTTCAATTAATATTTTGTAAATATTGGAGCTGAATTATCCCGAAATGTACCAGATACCCAAATCCAAGATAGGTTTTCTACCTGTTCCTCTCCCTCTTCTATGTTTCTGAATCCCACCAATTATCAAGAAATTCAAGAAATAATTGACGAACTTGACGACAAGAAAGCAGCAGGAGTTGATGGAATTAATGTTAAGATTATCAAAGAAGTCAAAGATGAAATAATACTATTATTAAATAGATTGATTAATACATCTTTTTAAACAGGTATATTGCCAGACAAATTGAAAACAGCTAAAGTAAAACCAATATTCAAATGTGGAAAAAAAAATTACATAGGAAATTACCGCCCAATTTCAATTCTGCCAATATTTTCGAAAATTATTGAAAAGATAATGGATAGAAGATTGAGGGAATATCTGAAAAAATCCAAATTTCTGTATGCAGAACAATATGGATTTCGGAAATCTAGTGATACTGAGTCTGCAGCAGTAGACATGATATCAAAAATCAAATTGGAAATAGATTCGACTAAAAAATGCGGCTTATTGTCACTGGATTTACGGAAAGCATTTGATATGGTTAACCACAAAATTCTTTTGAGAAAATTATATGATATTGGAATAAGGGGAAATACTTACTTTTGGTTTAAAAATTATTTGAGAGACCAAAAACAACTAGTATATATCGAAAATACACTTGGTTCAATTAAAAGTATCAAATGTGGGGTACCACAGGGATCTATACTTGCTCCAGTTCTATTTTTGATATATATAAACTCGATATCAGAACTTAAATTGAAAGGTCAAATTAAACTTTTTGCTGATGATACAACAATAATATATTTTGCAGAGAACGAATTCGAAATTCTATTTAATATTGAACACGATCTTGAAATCTTATCTCATTGGCTCATCGCTCATAAACTGTTGTTAAATTTTATGAAATCATCAATTATGTTTATTTCTAAACGAAGTATTGTAACTGATTCACTAAGACCAATAATATTAAAAAATTCTCAAATTCAGTATACCAACAATACAAAATTCTTGGGTTTAAATATCGACACAACACTCTCTTGGTTCAATCATATCAACAATCTGAGAAAACAGCTTTCACCTTTGATTGGAATATTATTCAGAATAAGACAATATACCCCACTAAAATATTTGAAAATTATATATTTCAGTTTAATTTTTTCAAAATTGCAATACCTCATATCTATTTGGGGCTCAGCCAAAATTTCTATTTTGAAACCACTACGAACTTTGCAAAATAAAGCTATAAAATGCATATACAAATTGCCATTTTTAGAACCCTCAAAAAAATTATATAAACCTAATAATTTACTAAATCTTCGTTCTTTATATGAATTTAAAATTTCAATTTTCATCCACTATGTTGATACAGGAAAAAAACATTCGGATCTTACTTCTGATCATATTTCAAATATCCATTATCATAAAACAAGAAATGTAAATAAAATAAACACATTACGTTTTAAATCAAACTTTGGAAAAACATCTATTTTTTACGAGGAAATTGAGATATATAATAAAACAGCCTTTAAAAGAAATAAAGACTAAAACTAAGTTCAAAAAATAACTTAAAAAATTTATACTCGACAAGTAACAATTCCTATAATATTTCACCTTTGACTGCTTTCCTTTTATTTTCTTTCTATTAATCGTTTGATGTATTCATTAATTTATGTTTCATATGTATTGCCGTTATTCAATTTATGTAAAAAGTAATCCCTCTATAAACAGCAATGTTTCTTGGGATCAATAAATAAATACAAATAGTTACCGAGAAGACCTGTTACATATAAACAACGTACTACATCTTTATCGTATTAGTATATACTCGGCATTCTGAAAATATCTTGGCTCAATCAAATAGATACCATTATCCTTTTGATTTTACATACGTAACTCACGAATCTCCGTAAAATTAATATCTTCATTTAAAAGTTCTGTATATCAGTCTTTCCGCTTGTTTCACATTGCATTATTACGTTTTGGATCATGTCATATAGATGCAATTCAGGATTTACGAAGCTATCAAATTAATTTTAATTTGTGAAACAATGATAAAGTCATAAGGATAGAATTGGATAAGCACCTCAAACTTGTGGCGGGTTTCCGATATTTTGTTGAAAAAAAATCCTTTAGTTATGGATTTGAGGATTTTTTATTTTTTACTTCTTTGTTTTGTGGGAAATATTCAATTTATATAATAATAATAATAATAATACTTTATTTTAATAATCCTCGGCGAAGTCCAGTTAGACTGCTCAACTCAACCGAGTACCAGTTACAAATAAATCATTACATACAGAATAATGCCTACATATATATATATATATATATATTATAATTAACAATCACGGGAGTAACAGGTATGTTCAAATAACTAAAATGTAACATGTAAATAATGCAAAGAATGCGTAAAGGGAGAACGTTAATATAATTACAACTTATAAAACAAAAATGTTATAGAACCATAAGGTATTCCTTAAAGGCTCTTTTAAATCCATAAGATGATTTGTTCTTGATAGGAGTTGGTATGGAGTTAAATATTTTTACCGCAGAATGAGAAAATGACCTTTTGAATGCAGCAGTGTTATGCCTGGGTATTACAAGTAGGTTTCTATTTCTGGTGTTTACATCATGCACAACCGACCTATATGACATTTTTTTTCTAATATACGAGGGAGTTCCTTTTTCTAATACTTTATGAACAAAACATGCAAGGTGAAGTTTCCTTCTGTCCTGCATATCAAGCCACCCTAGTTCAGCTCTGAATGGAGTTACGTGGTCTCGTAATCTTAGTGAACAGATGAAACGAATACATGAGTTCTGAATTCTTTGAATTCTAGTTGAAGTTCGAATATCAAGACATGGTCCATAAATAATATCGCCATAATTTGAGTGGCTCAAAACTAGTGATTCACATAACTGTTTTTTCAATTCTTTGTTTAGTATTGTTCTGTTGCGTAAAGATTTCTTAATGACATATAGCTTTTCTGGACTATATGCTTAATATGCGTTTTGAACCGTAAATCTTCATCAATGTTTAGTACCCACAATTTTTATTGCTCTACAGGGCTCAATTCTCACACCATTGATTACTACTTCTTCATTAGCATAATCACTATTACCAAAACATTTCATTTGTGATTTAGTGGGATTTAATTTGAAACCATGTTTTTGGAGCATTTCAATATTTTATCAAGGGTATTTGTAATGACCATGTCAGCATTATCTTTGTTGAAACTTGCATACACTTGAGTATCATCAGCAAATTGATGTATATAACAGTCACCAGAAAGTTCTTTTAGATCCATAGTATAAAGTAAAAAGAGTAGCGGCCCTAGTATTGAGCCCTGAGGAACTCCTCGAGGTAATGGCATTGCACTTGAACTGGTGTCCTCTAGGACAACATACTGACATCGGTTGGAGAGATAGCTTCCAATTAATCCTATGGTTTCCTTAGATAAACAGTAATAATTTAGTTTCGCCAATAATAGATTATGACCCAGGGTATCAAAAGCTTTACTATAGTCTAATGTAACCAGTAATGATGTATTGCTACCATCAGTTGCCTGAAATATATCATCTAATACTTTAGTTAATGCTGTAATTGTACTATGCCCAGTCCTAAAACCAGATTGGCAATCAGAAAATAGTTCATTCTCTGTGAGGAAACGTAAAATTTCATTGAAAATCAGTCTTTCGAACATCTTGGATAGCACTGGAAGCCTACTGATAGGTCTCAGATCAGACAGACATTTAGGATTTGAGACCTTTGGTAACGGTAAAATAACTGCATTTCTCCTATTTATAGGAAAATATCCCTCAAGTAGGCAGCAATTGAATATGTGAGCGATAAATGGCAATAAAAAGGGGCAGCACATTTTTATCATATGGAGGGTTATTCCATCAGAACCTTCTGTATTTGATTTGATACTAACTACAGCCTCCAGAACGTCATGCTCCCGAAAGGGTTCAATTTTGCAGTGGTCTAGGTTATAATTCACTTTATGGGTATTATAATACTGTACAAGATCATCATCAACTTGACACTCTAATGCATTGACAGAGTTAATGAAATGGCAATTGATAGCTTCAGCATCATTCAAGTCAGGTGGTACTGATATATCAGATTTCTTAGAATGGATATTCAACTGTTCAAGTGCTTTCCAGGTATCTTTCCGATTCTTTTTAGTTCTGTGAATTTCATTCAAATTTGAAAATAAGAAGGTAAAACTCTTTTACAGTTGGGAATCACAGACAAAATATTTTTTAAATCACATTTTGTTTCACTGAAACCGTTTTCTTAACCCAGTAAAATATTGAATTTGAAGTTATATTCCTGTTTGCTTCTTTTATTTGATTTAAAAAAAAATGTAAACTCTATGACCATGTTATAACTGACTTGTCCAATTTTGCTTACGAATAAAATACCGCACCGAATCAGTTCGAAATAACCACCTGAACTGACCGGTAGAATTCTATATTCAAACAGAAAGAACCCGAGAGAACTCGCACAAACCTCAGTTGTGGCACCAGGAGTGTTCTGAAATGCGCCCCCAAATCCCCTATTGAAATTAAGACCTCTTCAATTATCCATTCAAATCTTTTTCACATAGAAATTATAGAAATGGAATTCATATTCACTGTATATTATAAAAACATTATCATTTTGACATATGTTAGGAGCCTATTTTGTATTATTATTGAAAATTGTACAATTATTGATCTTTTTGTGCATTCAATGTTTCGTGAAAAAAATAAAAATCAATGTGGAATAAATACACTTTTTAAGGGCCATCTTTGGTATGCAATGCAATGATGCAGTACAAAAAGACTTGTATTATGATCTAACTGTTGATTCGTATTCATTCATAATTTTGGAGATAATTGAAATATGAAAAATTGGAACTTTCATCTCATTTTTTTTTATGTTCTAATTGACGAGAAAAAAATAATCGAATGGTTTTATTCAACTACCCAATATATTTTTACAAATAAAATAGTGAACAATAATTACCATAATACCACTTCGAAAAATAGATATTCTAAAAATATCCATCCATCCTAAACATTTCATAATATAATAGTTAGGATATCAAGTGTAATGAAGTCTTTCATTTAACAAAAGAAAAGAGTTAATGAGTTTTTTACTCTTAAGTGAAAAATTCATCGAGAAATACCTTCTATAATACAAATATGTTTAGAGTTATATCTGGCAAATGGCTCCAACATAATCTAAAATTATTTTATAATTCGTTGTAAGTAAATAAAAAATGTGTCTTTCAGATTTTAGATTCTTAAAGTCGTTTATATTATGTTTGTCCTGATGACTAGAATATTTTAATGAAAAATCGTCCGAAATTCTTGCCTTTTAATATAATTTCATTGTTAAATGTTCTGCACCTGAATAATGCAAATTTGATTCAGGTTCATCCAATGATAGTGACTGAATTGGTCGTTTACTAGAAGTTCTGTTGTTAGGGCCAATTTATGAAATACCTGTGGAATTTCTTGCTACGATTTCAAAACAAGATTGTCTGTTGAAAAGGGAAACGTTCTCAATTGAATAGAAATATTTTTCTGTGAATTGAAAAATCTACGATAAAAATGAAGTTATTGTTTCTGAATATCTAACAGAACAACTACTTCCCCAGCTAAAGCCACGCTGGACATTGAACTACATGAATACCCCACAAGAGATTATCTTGAACGATAGAAGATAGTGACTAAAAGTTTATCTTTTAGTCGCAGATGATTCCACATCTGATCTTATGAACATCCTGTTCATATTTTCAAACGAATCAAGGTTCTCTGTTTCCTTAAAAATATGTGTTCTGTTCATTATCATTATTTATCATTTGTTTTCTTTTGGTTTGGGTAGTTTATTGATCAGTTATAGTAATTTCAATATTATATACATTTCTAATAACTGGTATATTTCACGAACCCCAGAGTTTTCATGTTCTATGCCACTAAAAAGATTCAATTAGAACTCCACAATAACACACCGTAACCAATTGCTTAAAAACCATTTTCAATCAACCTTTGAATCAACCATTGTGTAGTGTATGAGAGTGACCCAACCGTGGGTTCAGAACAACTGTCTTTTTTTTAACGATTGAGGTGTTTATGCGTATGGGAACGATTATTATATAAGGATTACCATTGGATTAACTCTATCCCTGGATACTAACGGGAAAAGATAATAATATGAAACTTTCCCGCCATTAATACAGTCCACTAATTTATTCTCTTGTAACAATTCTGCTGTTCACAACTACAATATTCTCTAAAGGGTTTCATTTTCAATATTATAAGAATATAACAAAGTTTCTTCATATTAAATATTATTTTTAGACTTTGAAACCATGAGTTCTAATTGTAAAAATTGTCTTTTTATAACTTTTCTGTGGATTTTAAACTGAAGGACAAATTCGCCATTGCACATGCATATACAAGATACATTTCGATGGTCCTATAGAAGATCCAACAAACCATTTCTTTTCAAGCGGAAATTAGCATTCAGAAACCATATATTAGTATTAGTTGAAGTGAGCATTTATGTTCATGTTGCCGTAACCATCCAATTTCAATATGATCATGACAACAATGATTACCAATTAGTAAATATTTTACAGCTTGGCAAATGATGGACGAAAAAGTTCCTCGAGAAACAAGATCATAATGAATTAGATTTTCTAACATTTGCCAAGAAGTACACAAGACAAAATGCAATAAGAAGCTACATCTACTGATTATGTAATGAGAAATGTTAGTTTCAAAAACATTACAAAAGCTTTACTTCAACAGCAGCAGACAACCTTGAACCCTAACATAATTAGTGGGCTCCTAATGCAACTTTTATGTAAAAATATTCCTCAAATATAGAAACAAAAAATATCCATAATTTAATTTTGAAGAACACCTCATAAAAATTTGCAATCATCAAAAGCCAAAATGTTGTTCTGTATGTTTATGATATTTCACAAATTTGTAATAACATAATATGAAGGAAAACTATATATATTTTCCTAACACTTTTTTTTTCAATTATATATTTAAATTTTTGTTTTTCATGTAGCTTTCTAATCAATAATAAAGAACAACATTTTGTTGAAGAACTTATAACCACTATTTTAGATTGTCCCCGATTTGCTTCAATAATATCTTACCGTTTTTGGGAAATATGTTTCCAAATACTCATATATTGGCACCACTGACTTACAGTTCACACCTCCACAACAACATTTGTATATAATCTCAGTCTGGTGATGTGTGCTGCATGTGTTAGAATTACTATATGGTAGAGAATTACAGCTTCGAGCATAATAAGGGTGTTCGGAATAAAAGTAGTCCGGATCACACCTACCAAAACAACTGGGTACATGTGGGTGGTTAGGAGGATAACCCTGATAGGAATTATAAGAATGAGAGTTACGATGGGAAAAACTTGTTTCCCCATGAACCGTATGATAGTTGTCAAAACTTGGCTCAGAATATTGATATCTTCTAGGCAAATTGTGCATAGAAGAAGAATGCTTCTCTCTCCAGTTCCTCTTGAGAACTTCAATTGGCATTTCATCTGTCTTTCTACGCCTCGAGGAATAAGTACCAAACTTCTGTTTTGATACGTTGTCTTTTACGTGGATATTTCGACTTTCAACTAATCCAAAAATATTATTTTTGCGCACACGAGAGTCTGTTGTGCATAGTTCCTGATATTTCAAATCAGAAATTATGTTATCACTACAAACAGATAAAGACTCTGTGCAGTCATCGTCAGTATCAAATATATCACTCGTTTCAACGCTACACGTTTCAACATTAGAACTGAAATAATTATCGTTGGTAAGATCGGGGCATGAAGCATTTTGATCAGAAACATTATTGAAAACGATCTCAGTAAGCAACTCTTTCACTAACATGGCATGAATGTTGGGCATGCTCGTGGTTAAACTGGTTTCTTCAGGAGGATGAACTATTATTTTTGGAAAGTGTCTGAATGATTTGGAGTGTCTTCGGCCATTATTTATGCGCCTTGGATTATTTACTGACTCAATCCTTTCCTTGTTGATCGGCAACAAACTCTCAATTTCTTTTTTGAAATCTACATATGACAATGATTTTTTTAGGATTCTACTACCATGTGATGATTGATGTTTAGATAGTGTTACATGTGAATGTGTTTTGTCTTTGTAGTTACTTATTGAGTAACTGTGATGAGTAGTGCCAATGTAACGGTCGTGCGTATTGCTGTTACCAACTTCATGCGGCTACAAATACAAAAATAAAAAAACTAAAAAACAAAATGGCTACCATCAAAATATAAATCATAATTGAAAATGCCCAACTAAGTTAAACTACTCTAGTAAACTGAATAATGTTGAATTTTGAGATGGGTATAAATTACTAACGAAAATGTCATTGTTCAAGCTGAAAATGACTACCAAAGCCATACAATTTCTGAGATTTTGGTCGATCTTGTGTATGCATCAGATCACCACTATTTCCATATAATCAGCACAATATTTATAATTTTTACATATTTTCAAATGGAATTTTAAAGTACAAAAAATTGCCAAATATTTTCTTATTACTGCCAAACCTGGATATCGAACTATAACGAGTGACAAGCTATAATATACCCCCAAAATTTTGTAGATTTGAAAATAGAAACTTGAAATTTGGAATGTTATGATAGTGATTGAATATGCTTATTTTGCAAATTTATTTTCCAAATGGCACCCCTTATATTATTTATATATAAGAGCTTGAAGTCAATATCAATATACTTTATTGTCATAACATTCTTATGTTATAAAAAATGTAATGAGCTACAACTAGGTCAATTACATATATAGATAAATAAACAAATACAATAGTAAAATATGTAAAATAAAATAATAGTTTTTTTTGTCATATATGCTAATTGATGTTATAATCCAAGGCAGTACAAATATATTAAATTAAAATGAATTGAAAGGAATCAGCATAAAATTCTTCCAAGGTATAGTATGGTCGGCTACATAGCAAGAAGTAAACAGCCTTTTTAAATTTATCCACAGTGTTAATCTCTAACGTAATCAGGTAAGTATTGACATAAATTTCTTCCAAGGTTTAGTATGGTCGGCTCCGTAAAATTTATTTTACTAATGTTGAGTTTGGTCTGTGTAAGTTGATACTGTTTTCCTATGCGTGTAGGATAACGGTTAACCGTACTGAATTTATTTATGTGTTTTTTGATTAGACAAACTGTCTCCGCAATGAAAATGGCAATAACAGTATGCAACTTATATAGGACAAAAAGTCGTTTGCAAGGATCCCGTGCCTTTGCTTTAGAAATATATCTAATTGTTCTTTTTTGTGAAGTCAAGATGTTTTGCATGATCTTATTATTGCAAACACCCCAAAACGGTGTGCCGTATCTCAGATGGGACTCAATCAATGCGTGGTATACTGTTTTTGCTGCTGAAGACCCTATTTCATATGACACCCTTCTTACAGCAAAACAACCAGAAGCCAGTTTTTTGTTTAGGTTAATTGCATGCTCTTCAAATTTCAGATTATTGTTAATGATCACCCCTAGAAACTTTGTGTTGTTACGGCTCTCTATGTAACCATTTTCTAGTTCGACATTACCAAGATCACACTTAAAGTATAGCATGTTGTTTTTTTTCACATTAAGGGCAAGAAGGTTAGAGTCACACCAACTTTTTACTTTGCTCATGTGGCAGTTGATTTTCCTTTCCAGGTCAATTTTATTTTTGTCATGCCATAATATTGTGGTGTCATCACCGAAAATTGTAAATTTGCCCGAGATATCTATTCTCATCAGATTGTTGATGTACAGCAAAAAAAGGGTAGGGCCAAGTATGGACCCTTATGGTACACCACAATTAACCAGTGCTTCATCAGAAATGGTTGAGGTTTTAACCATTTGTGTGCGGTTTTGTTAGGTATGATTCAATCCATTTATTCACTACTCCTCTGAAGCCATAGCGGTGAAGCTTAGCCAATAGTATTCGATGGTCAACGCAGTCAAACGCCTTGGAGAAGTTGCAGAACACGCCTGCCGCAGCCTCTCCGGAGTTGACATTTGTGTATAATTCTTGGAGAAATGTGAAGATAGCATCACATGAGTTTTTATTTCCCTGGAATCCATACTGAGTTTGAGATATTATATTATGCTTTATTAAGAATTTAGTTATTCTGATTTTTACGATTTTTTCAATTACTTTTGCCAGAGCGGGTATTAGAGAAATCGGCCGGAAATTTGCTGGCGTATCTTGCGCTCCACCTTTATGTAAGGGAATTACAATAGATGTTTTTAAGAAGTCTGGGAATACACCTCTCTGAAATGACATATTAATTAGGGTGGCTAATGTATGAAGAGCGTCTTCTGGTAGGTTCTCAAGCACTCTTATAGAAATCTCATCAATTCCATGCGTATTTTTATTTTTAATTGACAACAGTACTTCTTTTAGCTCAACAATATCTGTATCATAAAATAAGATTGACTGAGAAATGGTGAAGTTGCCAAAATGTTCCAAGGGGTCAATATTTTTTTATAAGTCCTGTGTTATTATACTAGCAGCAGTGCAAAAGTAATTATTTAGTTCATTTGGTGTTATAGTGGTCTCTAGTTTATTTATGTGGTTTTTTCCTCTCAGATCATTTACAATACTCCAGCTGGTTTTGGATTTATTATCTGATCTATCAATTTTATTCTTGTCCTTGGCGGTTTTGATAAGTGTCCTGTAGATCCTTCGATATTTAGTGAAGTATGTATGGAAAAAAATTGCGTTAGTATATTTCCTTATAATATGCAGGCATCTTAAATTGTTTGATGATGTTCTAACTCCCACAGTGAGCCAATGTTTTGTTTTCCGTTTATCCCTAAGTTTTTGTACAGGGAAGGATTCATTAAATAGTGTTACAAGAAGTTCATGAAAATGTTCAAAAGGTTTCTCTGAATTTAGAATGTTATTCCACTCGGAGAGACATGCCGCTTCTCTAAATTTATCAAAATTTGCTTTGCTGTGTAACCGCCCATACTTAATATCTTTTTGTTGAGTAATACAAATGTCAAATGTGCTTAAAACTGCTTCATGATCAGATAGACCTGCACTGATAACAAGGCAGGAACTACATTTCTCTTGCATGTTGCTACAAACAAGTTTGTAACATCATTGATTTTCAAAATTGAATATTTGCTGTAACATTATTGATTTTTAAAATTGAATTTGCTATCAAAAATGGTGGAGATAAGTTAATGCCTTAAATAGAATATTAGTCTTAGAAAAATGCTTCATCTACTATTTTTCAAAAAGAAATATAATCTTTGATTTCATGTTTTTGTATTATATTATTTGTGCAATGAAAAAACAAAAATAGAAAACGACCTTGTATCTTCATTTCTCACCTCATTTAAATATTAAATAAAAATATTTTTCTAAGAATAAAAAAATCTGCAAAATTTTTTATTTTTTTTTATAATATTAAACATAAAGTACCTACTCCTTCGCTAAAGCACACGCTGGACGTTGAGCTACATGATATTTTCCTTTTCTACATTATTAAATATCCTTTTCTACAACATTAGATATCATAAATGTACACTTATAAATTCTATAAACTTTTCTCTGCCAAAAGTCAAGCTTAGACCCAAATGTGATAAACTTTTTAGTATTAAGTACCCATCTGACAATCCTTTAAGCCAAATGTTAATACTTTGTAACAACCTCTTCAAAGACAAGGATGTTGATTTCTTTAATACTGATGTGAAAGCCCTAAAGGAACTTACAATGTAATGCTTCACTCCCACCCCCTTGTCTAAAATTTTACTCATCAACTTCTGTATGTATCTGTCTGTAATCTCTGTATATATATATATATTTATTTTATTTTTCTAAGTGTTAGTGTTAAGGAAACTATATTGTGTCTTGCATTTTAATTACTCCTGGGTGTTCTGTAAGACTTTAATTAAATGAATAAAAAAAAAAAATATCTCCCAAGAGGTTATCTTGATCAATGGAAGATAGTATACACCCTGTTCGTACTTTAAAACAAATGCATGTGGCTATTTCAAAAATAGAGTTTAGAGCGATTTTCTGAGATATTTCCACTTTTAGGTAATTTTAGATTATTAATGGGAAAATTTGGAGGTACAATTTTATGACTGCATTTTACCTTAATTCCTTCTCTGATAACTACAGACTCTGTCAGCAGTAATTCATTAAAAAAAAACTAAACAAAAGACTCTTTTTAAATAATGTTCACTACATTGGGTTTACAAAACTACAGACGAGTTTTTCGGAGTTTTGCTATACAATAGCTTCTTCAGGTGGATATTATACTGTAATGCTATTTTATAGAATAGAATGTTCATCGAAAATAACATCAGCCATTATTCTAATAGCTTTCTTCTGCATGCGAAAAACTCTGTGGATTTACCCCACAGAATTATTCCGTACATTAAATGTGAATGAAATAATGAATGATATGCTGTTAACAATATGTGGTGGTTGACAGCTTTTTTTCAACTGACGCAATAGGTAAAGTTGAACTGATAGTTTTTTGCACAACTGGTCTATGTGGGTCTCCCATTTGAGCATATCGTCAACTGTTATTCCTAGTAATTTAACATGATTATTACAAGTTATATTGTTATTGGAGGACACTATAATTTTCTGCGATTTGTCTCTATACAGCTTCAACATATTCCCAGAAAACCAGTTTTCTGCTTTATCTTCAATTTTATTGGTGATATTTACTAGTTGAGTGATATTTGACTCTGACTGTACCATTGTAGTATCATCTGCAAAACAGATGATTGTACTAGGCAACAGAAATTGAAAAATGTCATTGATATAAACCACGAAAAGTGTGGGTCCTAGGATAGAGCCTTGAGGTATACCATGAGATATAGTTTCTTCGTCTGATATGATACTATCTATGCAGACTGCTTGTTTTCTTGCTTCAAGATATGATCTGAAAAATGTCAGAGGAATCCCTCAAATTCCATAGTGTTCCAGTTTTTTTATAAGAATATTATGGCTGACACAATCAAAAGCTTTGCTTAAATCCCACAGTGTAAGGCTAGTAAGTTGACCATTTTCTAAATTGTTTATTTCATGTTGTATTACTTCAACTACCGCATCAGTTGTCGATTTACCCTTCATGAAGCCATATTGATGATCATGTAAGATGTTGAGTTTAGCAAGAAAAATCATGAGGTACTCTTTGACTATAATCTCTATTATTTTGCCTAACATTGTAATAATAGATATTGGTCGGTAGTTGGCAGGTGAATTCATATCTCCTTTCTTGTAGATGGGTATTATTTTGCTTAATTTCAATACATCAGGAAAACATCCTTCAGTGAACATCGATTTATGAGAATAGTTACAGGATTAACAAAATATTTGATTGTGTCTTTAATGTGGCTATTTAGATTATATATGTCATAGCAATTGGTGTTTTTTAACTTTCTAATGGCCTGCTCAACATCCTCATGAGTCACCGGCGACATGAAAAATGAATCCCTTGGTTTACTAATGCCTGATTGACAGTCTGAGATATTGATGTCACTGGTTGGCAGGGACTTTATAATTTTCTCAGCTAGCTTTGTAAAAAATAATTAAGCTCATCTTGGGTAATATTTCAATTTTTTTGGGCTTACCACCTGAATTTCGTTCATAGTTTACCAGTTTCCAAGTATCTTTTGCTTCGTTAGAATTCTGTATAAAATTATCATAGGAATTTCGTTTGGATGTGTTAATAGCTACCTGATATGTATGTTTGAATTCTTTGAATATTTTCTTGTCAGCGGTGTTTTTTGAAGATTAGCTGATTGTTTTTAATATTTGCAAGGTTTCTCTCATTTGACGAAGTTCTTCACTAAAGAAGGTAACAGGTCTTTTCTTTAAATTTTTATTTCTGGTTTTCTTGAGAGGGAAATGTTGACAGACAAGAGAACTATACGTATTATTTAAAAAATCTGCTAGTTGATTCAATGGTATATTATCATCAAGAAATTTCTCCCAATCAACAAGCTCGAGAGAGTTTTTCATGGCATCCATCCCTTTTTGGTTTAGTGACCTACTCCAATTGTAGACAGTAGGATCCACTGGGCATTTTAAGATGTTTATATATTGACCAGTGTGATCCGATAAACCTGGATCTGAGAGGCCCGTACTACACTCAGTGTCAGTTAAGTTTGTTATTATGTTGTCTATACAGCTAGAGGATGCAGAACTTATCCTAGTAGAGTCAGTTATTTTAGCTTTCAATCCAAAGGATTCAACAATATTCAACCAAAAGTTTGAGAGTGAATTTTTTTTATAAAATTATGTTTTCATATTGGCTTGACATCATTGTTAGGAGTTGTTCAATGTTCCAAAAAACAAATCATATTCTCTAGATATTGACGATCTATATACTGTTAATAGAGCAGTTTTTATTTTCGATATATAAATTCCGCAAAACTCTGCATGCTGTTCAATACAGAAGCGATCCAATAAGAGAGGTTTACAAGTTATGTTTTCTTTTACATAAATGGAAACACCACCATGTTCCATGGTTTGCCTACAAAAAGCGCTTTCAAGTTTGAAATTGTTGAGATTGACTAACTTTAGACATATCATAAGATTTGTCCTCAAGATATAACTGCAACTGTTCTATTTTGTTAGAGAGCATGGATATTGAGTTGGTAAATCTTCATTGTGCATTCCTGAAGATTTACTATATTAGCGTCTACACTAAAAAACCTGCCGGCTGAGATGCCCCAAAAATCTTTTACCTTTCCGGAAATCAAACCTTTCAAAGGCAATTTTTTTTGGCCAGAAATATGGATCATAAACATTCTGCATTTTCTCTGGATTGACGCCATTATGAAAGATTGATTGTCTGGTCGAGGGTTTGTTATTTCCAATCTTTTTACATTTATATCCTGGGTATTCAATTTGAGTTGTAAGTACTGGCTGATATATTCTTGAGTGGTGTGATCTGGGACTCTAGTAATATATAGCCATATTTTTTTATTGTTATCATGTTTTCCCCGAAAGTTTTGGTCCCCTTCCCCAGTTCCATAACTGAGTCTATTTCGAGTTTTTCTAGGTTTTACATGCTCCCAAGTTTCAGATGAATCGTTCTACTCGTCTGTATTTAAGTTCATTATCGCCTTCATAGTATTTAATTGTACGTTTTGTAATTCACGAGTAGTTTCACCCATTTGTGGTATATTGGGTTGATTTTGTATTAGCGATAGTTCCTGAACCTCCTGTATATCAGCTTTTGGCATGGTAGAATAATTTTGTTGTTTATGACTACTCAGTTATTCAATACTATTTATGGTTTTTTTGCCTGGAGGAATGCCCGTTCTTATCACTGAACTAGCAGTGTTTTTTATTTGCTTTTATTTTTGCAGGTTTATAATTTTTTCGTGAATTAGCTCCTTACTTTCTTTTAATAATTTATTATTTTCAGCCAATAATATGTTATTGTCTTCCAGTTGCTTGATAATTTTTCTTTGCATCATAACTTCGATTTTGAGTTTTTCATATTCAATTTCAATTTTCTCACCTGTTATTGCATCTGAGAGATTTGTGGCAGTCTCATCCCCTGATTGTGCCTGGCTATTAACTAGAAGTTGACCTTCGGATTGTCTTGTTTTGTTTTCTCCACTTTCCTGCTTACAACAGTTTTTCCTCTCCAGGCAACTTTTATGGTATGCTTTCCTGCAGTTTTGCCATAATATTGGGTTTTTACCACACTTTTTTTGCAATATTCGTACCCTAGGTTTAACACAAGATCTTTACTTTCCGCCATATATATATATATATATATAACATACGTTGTGGTTTTGTAAACCCAATATAGTGAAAATCATTTAAGAAGTGTATTTTTTTTACTTCAATATGGATTTTCATCAAGTATCAGGATCGTCAATTGAAAAAATAAAAATTTTTAGCTTTTGCTAACTTTCAATTAAACAATCAACTTCATTTTCAAATTTTTTTAATCATTTTCGATTTTGAAAAATAATCTTACAAGTTTTTGATAATCATTAAAATGTGCAGATTGTCATAATACAAGTTGGGGTCTTTCCATTGAAACCAGAAGTGGTGAAATAGTGTAAAAATAAGCATATTCAAGCACAATATTCCAAATTATCTCTATCTCCAAAATCATAGCCAATTTCGCGGGGCATACCATATCTTGTGGTCATCTGGTATATGTTAAAACTCAGAAGTATTCCACTCAATATTATTATAGGGATTAGCTTGAACAATGAAAGTGTATATTTCCAACCCATATGATTCATGGTTCTGTACAAGACAATTTTGTTTTGTAGGAATCAAAATATTCTGACCATTTATTTCCCAGTTCGTACTGGACTTTAAAAGGTATTTCCCCATCTCAAAAAATATGTATAGACTACTTCAAAAAAAATCCAAACCAAGCAATCAATGCTGTGTGTGTGTGTGAGTCACATATCTTGATTAATAACAAATACAAGAAACACATATTAGCAAATAATTTTTTTTAAATCATCCACTTACTTTGACTCTGGAAACCTCTTCTTCTTTTTCTTCCTCTTCTTCTGGTAAAGCAACTTCTACTGCTTCAAACAGAAGTTAAATAAGTTATTGGTTTATCATTACTCCACACATGCAATGTTCATTGGAATAAATATAAAAATATGTTTTTTAACTATAGGTTTGGTTTTGAATAAAGGTTTCTAAGACATTATCGGTATTTCATTACATTTTATATATTTTTTTTGTAATTCTCTCTACATCACTAGTTTATAAACTTGAAAATTAATTTATGATCGAAATAGAATGTAACCCCACAATTTTCCCTTGATCTTGATATAATTGAACTATAGAATAAATTTTGTTTCAAAGTCTCATTCAATATTTTACAAAGATTCCAAAATTAAATTATTTTTTACTCACCTTCACCAGTAGGTAATGATTTAACTAAGGTGGTTTTCAAAGAATCAAATGTTGTATTGATAACGGTAGCAAAATCAGCCACCTTTCTCGTTTCAGAATCGGCCATTGAAACATTGCTATTTCTTCGACCGTTATCCTTATTTTCAGGAATCAGCAATTTACTTTTATCTGGTTCTGTCACCACACTCACTTTGAAACGGGAAACCTTGCGTTCTCTCGATGAAGATCTTTCAGCAGAGGGGACCTGAGAAAATATCAATTATAAGAGTTTTCTTGAAATATCCGAAAATAATATCAAGGAGTCAATTTACATTTTTTGAATTTTTTTGTAGTTCCTACTATCACTTTGAGGTGACAATATTATCTTCATAGACGAACTCTCCTCATATAAGAATATATGTTTATCCACAAAGCCATATAAGTCTGTTATACAGTGCTTTTCTTTAATGCCCCCCCCCTTTTATTTTTTGAACGGGTCAACTCAAAAAATTGAAACTTGGGATAATGAAATTGATGCACGAATACTATATTTTGGAGTAAAATTGACAAATGAAACTTTCAAGATGTTGACTGGGCGCCATCTAGGAAAAAAAAAATTGAAAGGGGGGTCTTGTGATACATCCTTTTGAAGCTCCTGACGAATACTTCACAACCCTAGAATATAAAGGCAATATCTTCACCTACTACAAAATGGCGGAACATTTAATAATTGCCTGAATACATCGACGTTTAACTTCATAATTTGAGGAAAGAAGCCGAGTTCAGTTCAGAAGATGCTCGAAATGGTTGCCTGGAACTGCTTGACATAAGAACAGCCTATCCGATATTTCACGCCGAACATTTTCGAACACAGTAACATCGATATTTCTACAAATATTTATTATTCTCTGCCGTATATCCAATATTGAAGCAGGTTCAGTTTCGTACACCTTTTGCTTCAAATAGCCCCATAAAAAAAAGTCTACAGGTGTCAAATCTGGCGAGCGGGCTGGCCAATCCAACGACCGGGGAAAGTATTATCCAAATAGTTTCTTACTTGTCCGTAATAATGTGGTGGTGCTCCATCTTGTTGGAATACAAAATCCATATCGAATTCATTAGGATTCGCTTCGACGATTTTGGTGATTAGAGGGTCAACAGTATTTTCCAGCATATTCAAATACAGTTCCCCTGTTAAATTTTGTTCAATGAATAGGTCCTACAATATGGTTTCCCAATATTCCTGCCCAGACGTTAATTTTTTCTGGATATTGAGTATGAGTTTCCCGGAAAATGTGAGGGTTGGTGTTACTCCAATAACGGCAATTTTGTCTGTGAACATTGCCGTTGAGATAAAATGTAGATTCGTCACTGAAACAAATATTGTGGAGATAGGTAGGATGCCTTGCAATGGTTGCCGTCATAATTTCGCAGAATTCTGTTCTTCGATCATCTTCAGTTAACTGGTGTACCATTTTGATTTTGTATGGATGATACTTATTCCTCTTCAAAAGTCTCCACACAGTAGAAGGACACACCTCACAAACATTTGCGACAGAGGAAGTAGGCTGTTGAGGATTTACTATCATCTCACCAATTATTTGAACTTGCTGTTCTTCCGGAATGGACGAATGACCTGGGGGCTTTTTGTTCTGTACACTACCGGTAGTTGTAAATTTGGTTACAAGTTCCCTTAAATATTTTCTACAGATAGGACGATTCAGGAAACGATCATTAAAAAATATTTCGGTTTCTTGAAAGTTACGAGTTGCACCGTAAATAAAAATCGCCTCGATTTTTTTTTCCAATGGACGAGAATTGACCATTTTAGAGATAGTTCACGTTCTACCTATTTACTAGTAAAACCGAAAACTAAATGAGAATATTTTAATTGAACAATGATGTTCGTTGTCGTACTGACATTTCTTGTCATTTTTTGTTTAAACAAAAAATAACCTATCAAACCTTATCGGGTTGTTGGGATTGCCATATGGCAGAGAAAAACAAATATTTCTAGATGTATCGATATTCATGTGTTAGTATGCAGGTAATTATTAAATGTTCCGCCATTTTGTAGTAGGTGAAGATATTGACTTTATATTCTAGGGTTGTGAAGTATTCGTCAGGAGCTTCAAAAGGATATGTCACAAGACCCCCCTTTCAATTTAATTTTTTTTTCCCAGGTGGCGCCCAGTTGCCATCTTGAAAGTTTCATATGTCAATTTTACTCCAAAATATAGTATTCATGCATCAATTTCATTATCCCAAGTTTCAATTTTTTGAGTTGACCCGTTCAAAATATAAAAGGGGAAATTAAAGAAAAGCACTGTATAATAGAGATAATAATTATGTTATCAATACAAGAATCACAATATTAATATAGGAACTACAACAAATATAAGTCAGTAAAAAATTAAACAACAATGTTTCGGCAATATAACCAATATATTTTGGGAAGTGTACCCAATAATTCAATGAAATCTTTTAAAATTGTTTTTTTGTTTGGTAAGTTTTCAGGTTAGTGAACATGGAAAATTCAATACAAACACAAAATTATGATGCAGTGACCCAGAAACAGATTTGACTATATGTCAATTTATTACAATAATTATTTTTTCATTTACTAAATGAATGAAAGATTTCCTATACCCAGTTAAAAACTTTTTTTCTTGGGAACAATAAATGTTATTATTTATTACAAAGTGTGGAGCACTCTTAACAACCATTAGACCAATCAATAGAGATTTTTTTGTGACAAAAATCCTACCAGGAAACCGACTGTGCCATCATACGAAAGACGGTCCGTAGTTATATCCTGTTATGTTTCCTACTCCAAACTATCATTGCTAAATTTGTTATAAACATTTAAAAGCATTTTTTATTTTTTTTATCGTTTTTGACTTGTAACTTGAAAACTAATAAAGCAATTTCGATACTCTCAATGGACAAATTGTAGAGAATCAAAATGCAAGGAAAATAAGCCCTAAAAAATCGAAAAAATGCGTTTTCTTTTAAATTTATAACACAACCATTTTTCAAGATTTGAAGCAGTCTCTCCACGACATAGTGATGATTGATATGTACTTTATGTGTGAAATACTGAGGCACTGTTGGATTATTAGTTTTGGCATAATTGCAATTTGATTTTTTTAATGCACTTTATTGAAGCAGACCTGGATGCTTCATAGGTGGTCCGATTTAAATTTTTCTGAAAGATTTTGGGAGTTGAAGTATAGTACTACAAAATGACTATTCTCATTTTGCGTTAAAATGCTGCGAAATAGGTGAGAAATACTTGCAAACATGACCGAAAACCGGCGAGTGCATGAAAGCAGCTCATTAGTGGGAGTAGAGCAGCAGATTCATAAAGGGCGCAGCACGCTTTTATTGCTATACATACGCTTCCCTGCGTCTGCTCTCTACCCCTACTACTCAACCCCTTTCACGCACTCGCCCATTTTCGATCATGTTTGCAAGTATTTTTCACCTGTTTTGCAGCATTTTAACGCAAAATGAGAATATACGTTTTGTAATACTATACTTCTACTCTCGAAATATTTTGAAAAATTGGAATCGGACCACCTATGACGCATCCAGGTCTGCCGCAATAAAGTGCATTGAAAAACTAAGATTGCAATTATGCCAAAACTTATGATCCGACTTCGCTTGAGAATTTCACACATTAAGTACATATTAATCACTACTATGTCATGGAATGTTCGCACTACAACTTAAAAAGTGGCGGAGTAATGTTTTTTTTTAAAAAGCTGATTTTTCCGGTTTTTCAGGTTTTCTCCGTTAATAATAATCCGATCGAGTTCTGCTGGCACTCATTTTCTTTGCATTTAGATTCTCTATAATTCGTCCATTGAGAGTATCGAGATTGCTTTATTAGTTTTCAAGTTACAAGTCAAAAACGATAAAAAATTAAATAAATTGCTTTTAAATGTTTATAACAAATTTAGCAATGACAGTAGGGAGTAGGAAACATAACAGACCGTCTTTCGTATGATGGCACAGTCGGTTTCCTGGTAGTATTTTTGTCACAGAATCAATAGAGCAGAAAATCTTCATTGATTGGCCTACATGTACATGATTTCTGCATACTGTGGAGAATATTTTATTTCACTTGGAAATGATTGATTGGATGCCATTTTTCTTGATGAATATACGGAGTTAAAGAAACCACTTCAATTCAATATGTTATTAGTAAAAGCCTAACCTGATTACTTGTGAGAGCATTAGATCCGCTGGCAGCACCTGTTGCACCTATTACCTCTTGCAAAATGTTATTTTCAGTTTTTGGTTTCAAAGCATTATTATCTGTCACTAATTCAAGAGCAGGTTCTGAGACAAGAGGAACATCTTTTTTCTCAACTGTATCAGATCTAGAGTTAATCTGTTTCAGCTTGTTATTAAGCTCTACCAGAGTACTGTCTCCACCAGTGTTAAATGTTGCTGGCTCTGCCTCTACCACTGGAGATAAGACATCCGATGTGGTTGTCCCACTACTTGGACCACTATTCGATTCTACTTGTAGCTAAAACAAGATTCTGATTAGCTATAGAAATACAGGAAATTATAATTCGTAAGCCCAAGTTAACATTTAATGCATTCATGATGTTTTGATGTTTGAAAGCAATCCAAAACAATATAGCTCTGCATTGATTTATTGTGAGAACAGGATAATTCATAATCTAATCTAATCTCAGGAGTAGGATTTCAATTCAGTATAAAACTAGCTACAGCACCATTAACAAGGTACATCAATACAACTTGGCGAATATTATGAATTCGCCAAGTTAAGAAAAGCATTTATTGCATATCTGGATTGTCTTCAAACCAATTGCTATTTGAACTAAGTTTATGTTAGTTACTTTATTCAAATTAATGGTTGCGTTAGTAGGCACACTCTCTTGGGGAAACTCTAGTGGTGCAATAATCAGTTGTGGACTTGATGGAGCCTGAAAAAAATGTGACATCCATTTGAATTTGTGCATTAAAATGTGAATAAATATTATTTTCTTATACAGCATATAAAGAAGAATCCTGCTATACGAGATATAGTATGTTGAAGTGAAAAATTTGGGTTTTCTTATCATAATTATTCAGTATCACAGAATATGTTGAAGAGATAACTTTTTTCTTGATTATTATGCCTCGATATAATTTAATCAACTATTTGTTTTGCACTTCTTAACAGGGTGAGCAAAAATTATTTATATAGTGTCCATCATAAAGTTGGCTACATATGTGAAAAAAATTTGTTATTGAAATTTCTGAAAAACTCTAATGGCGGTTCCTTTCTGCATGTC
The DNA here is from genome assembly GCA_018342105.1 of Gonioctena quinquepunctata. Lineage (NCBI taxonomy): Eukaryota > Metazoa > Arthropoda > Insecta > Coleoptera > Chrysomelidae > Gonioctena > Gonioctena quinquepunctata. The sequence continues at coordinate 208,503 of JAFIRS010000230.1, read as the reverse complement.
TGCATGTCACGTGAGATTTGGATTTGGCGAGAATTTTAAAAAAGTTGCCTCTGGTGCCGAAAAATGGGTCAAATTGACAAGATATCGAAAAATTTTATTGAGAAAATGTGTTTGGAATCCAACGAAAACTGCATGTACCAATTTTGAACCAGATTGAAAAAAAATACATTTTATTCCTCTACCCTTACTAAGAAACATTATACATTCTTGTTTTATCTGGAAACAGCTTTAATGACCTAAATCACATAAGTTTGGGTCAAAAGTAACCAAATATTTGTGTAATAGACATTTTGCGGGAGATTAATTATGAAAACACGATTTAGTCTTGTCACTAGGTGTAGTCAGGCCCTGTATATTGATGCACATGAGCTTTTTCAATATTCTCAACCCGCAAATAAAATGTAAACCAACTAATATTTGTAATTAAAATTTAATAATACATTATTTATCCGAATTGAATTTAGTATTGTTTAGGTGGTTGTGGAAAAATAAAAAAAAACTCAATAAACAAACAATGTACAAATTTTCAATATTCTACGTGACCACCTTCGCGCTCCATACATAGAATTGGTCTGGAAAACATTTTGCGGCAAACATTTTTCAACACAGTTCTGTTGATCAGTGCTGCATATTTCCTTATACAAATTTCTAAGGCCCGGTTGTTCAATGCGAGTTTAAACCGTTGATTATCTAAACTAGGATTATTAATTAACTATGGATTAGAACGTTTTGCATTTTTCAATGAAAAACTAATCCTGGATTCCTTAACTCATTGTTTTCATATGTTGGCAACACATTTTTCCGTTTGTACCTTCATTCGGACCGTTCAGAAACATCAACATTGAATCAAACTTAACCTAAGAATTCGTAGTTTTGTCAAAAGTATACAGAAAAATAGATCGAAAACAGCCAAGTGTATTATATAAATTGTTAGGCGTCTCTTAAGAAAAAAATTACTCATCATTTCACTCGTAAAAAAATTCCAAGATATTGTAGAATGTAAAAAACGGACGCAGTTACTAATTCGCAAAAATTTAAGTTTGGGCTATAATAAGTAATGAATACAATACCATCTGCGGAGGTCCCAAAAAAAAGGAATTGCATCTTAACAATAAAGGACTAAATTTCTACTTGGGCTCTGTCCAAAGCAGATTTTGTAGATTTACAAAAACGATCATTCGAAGAACACAAGTTGAAATTAATACACATTAAAGAAAAACACCAACTTTCCTTGGAACTACAAAGGGAGGAGTAGAATCTAGAGAAAACCCATATGATTGAGATATATAAACAAACATTATCTTTGAAATATAACTCATCAACCATCAATAAATCAACATTTGCTTGAGATTCCTGAGAACAGATCATGTAGTTTTTCATTTTGCATTTGTGATGACTTAATTTTAGGTTTTTATGTCAAACGTTTTTGGTATGAAAAATCAAGATTTGATTTTTATTTGGAAGTTTATTTTTGGTTACGATTTTGCCTTTGTAGTGAGGGTGATTTTTTGTATTTCTGTTAGTTGGACGATTTCTTTAGGCAAGCGAAATTATTCAAAAATTATTCTTCTGTCCATTCTTCCAAATGGTTTCTAGGTATCGTAATTTCAGGTGACTTTGGCTTACTTGAATTCAAAGAATGTACGATTAATTTGTAAAAATATATTGGTATTATATACCAAAATATTGATCTTTGACCACTCTTTCAAATTGAGACCGGAATAGAAAATCAATAAAAATAATAACTATCTGAATAAAAATGCAAATTTTCAATTTCAGATTTTTTCTTTTAAGTTAGGGTCCTTTCAGAATATCTATCAGATGTAGTCAATGTCCAGCGTGGCTTTAGCCGGGGAAGTAGTTGTTTTCTGTTAGACATTCACAAAAAATAACTTAATTTTTATCGTGGATTTTTCAATTCACAGAAAAATCTTTCTATTGAATATTTAATTGAGAATGTTTCCCTTTTTAGATATTCATGTGATTAAGACTTTGTATGTGGATATATAAAAAAACATGGTGTGCAAAGTCACCCGCATATTGAGGGCTGGCTTTGACCCATGGCTTAAATTTTGGGTGATTTAAAAGTAATCCGACGGATAAAATAAGCAAAATAAATTTGCCCATAAAAATGTTATTTAATTTTTAATCATCATATGAGTAAAAAAACATTGCTAGTTGCAGACAAATTTTATGCAAGTTGAATTTGGTTGCAAATGACTCCTAAATCGAATACAGTGTTGCAGGTATATATACAATAGAATCACGAAAAATCAATCCGATAAAAAAAACAGGCTTACATTTTTTATAATTAATAATGTCTATTTCTGAAAATGAGCCAAAGTCACCCAGCTGGGTTAAAGTCACCCGAAATTACGGTACATTGTCTAAATACGGGTATCTTTCTTCTTGGGGCAATATCAAAAATTTCAAAAAAATCGTCTGTTATATCTACGAACATCTTTGCAGTCGGGTATAAAACAAAAATATTCAACACAATAATAATTTTCAGAATAGTCAATGTCTATTGAAATGTCAAACAATCAAATAGGTTAGAATCGGCAAATTATCTCCTTAAACCCCCGAATTCATGAGATTAACTTAAACCATGGTTAAACTAGGTTTATCTCATAAACCCGTATTGAACAACTGAAACAAAATTGGTAATCCTGGTTTAAGCCAAATCACTCGATTGAACAACCGGGTCATCCTCGATTGAACAACCGGGCCTAAATGTACTACATTTCGAAATAGGCGTTGTTTATAAACATTGCTTTTCAGGTAAAAGAAATCACACGGCGTTAGGACTGGAGACCTAGCAGGCCAAGGATTACCTGAATATCGACCTATTTACTGCTCATCAAACTCATTGTTCGATGTAGAATGAATAGAAGCCCCATCTTGTTGAAAGAATAAACGAATCCGCTCTTGTAATGGTAGGTTGTCGATGAATGTAGATATCTCGGTCCGTAAAAAGTTCAAATACCTTTGCCATTTAAACTTTGTCTAAAAAAGAAGGGACCTACAATTCGCTCATTTAAAATTCCACACCATACTTTGTAACTATATTTGTCCTTGGCTTCAATAATAAAATTAGGATTATGATCTGCCCACCATCTACAATTTTGAGAACTGACGACACCATTTGAGGTAAAAGTTGCTTCGTCAGGAAATAGCACATTTTCATGATTGTCTTCCAACATTCCCTGGAACCATGCACATAAATAAAATCGAGCGTCATAATCCCTGTCTGGCAGTACTTGCACAAATTTTGGTTTGTATGGGTGAAAGTGAATTTGCTTTAAAATTCGTCTAACAGAGGTTTGAGATATTTCTACCTTTTTTGCCATAATTTTCATCGAAACTCTTGGTGTCTCAGTGACTGGCAGTAAAACATTGTTTACATTATTTACATTGTTTACATTATTTTCATTATTTACAACAGGCTTAACGTGAACACTTTTATATTTGTTTTCAACCAAACCAGTTTCCTTAAATTTTTGCAATATCTTTGCCACCGTAGTAAAATGCAAATTTTGGTCGCATGCCTTCCATTGAAAATTTCAGCTACTTCTCTTGTGCTATGATAATTTTTGCCATATAGCAATACTATTTCTATGTTTTCTTGTATACTCAGTTTTGGAGCCATTTCTATTGATAGATTGAAAAACATAAAAACTGATAAAGAACGACAACTCCAACAAAATTGTCAACAAGTTATTGTGACATTTGTTATTGTTACAACAAAAGTAGATCTTTTTTCAAAGCCGCCTTATAAAATTCAAAAATATAGCTAAGTCATTGAAGTTCAAATTTAGCAAGGATAAATAATGTATTATTGAGTTTTAACTACAAATATTAGTTGGATTGAATTTTATTTACGGGTTTAGAATATTGAATGAGCTCATGTGCATCCATATACAGGGCATGACTACACCTAGTGACAAGACTAAATCGTGTTTTCATAATTAATCTTCCGCAAAATGTCTATTCCACAAATATTTGATTACTTTTGACCCAAACTATGGGATTTAGGTTATTAAAGCTGCTTCCAGATAAAACAAGAATGTATAATGTTTCTTAGTAAGGATAGAGGAATAAAATGGTATTTTTGAATTTCATTTCCAAAATTGGTACATGGGGGTACTTTTACCAGGAATAACTTTTTGTCGAAAAACCCTTAATAAATAAGTTTCCCATATGGTGCATACTTTGAGGATGACACTGTAAGTTTACTGATGGTTCAAGGTAATGGTATCTGAATATACATTTTATTATTCTGTTTTGTATTACTTGCAATGGTTTTATAATATTTTGATTTGCAGTTCCCCAGACTGATATAAGGTATTGTAATTCTGAATAAAAAAGACAAAAATACATGTTTTTCAAATATGTCAAAGGAAGATAGTTCGAATCCTGAAAAGAATTCCAACCAATTTGCAATATGTTTACTGAAAGAAAGAGTTTTATTTAAAAATTGTCCAAGGAATTTAATTGTAGTGGAATATTTGAGATTGTTAGAGCCGAATTTAATTGTATGATTTTGAACATTTGTAAGTTTGGTTTTAGTTATAAACATAAACGAAGATTTTTCAATATTTAATGTAAGTTTATGCACATCTAGCCAATTTGAAATTATTTTCAAATCGTTTTTCGTATGAATTTTGATGGACTCTAAGTCATAACTATTGTAAATTAATGTAGTATCATCCGCAAATATTTTTAATGATCCGCTTAATTTCAGTTGTGAAGCCGAATTTATATAACTTAGAAAGAGTAATGGCCCTAATATAGATCCTTGAGGTACCTCACAAGGTATATCTCTAAAAGAACTATTATGATCTCCAAGATTAACATATTGTTTCCTTCCATATAAATAATGTTTAAACCAGTTATGAACCACTCCGCAAATTCCTATTTCATATAATTTTTTCAATAAAATTTTATGATTGACAGTGTCAAAAGCTTTACGTAGATCCAGTGAAAGAAGTCCACATTTTTTATTTTTATCTATTTGTAATTGGATATCTGATATTGTCATCTAATACTGCAGACTCTGTATCACTGTGTTTACGATTGCCAAATATTCTTTTAATCTGCTGTAAATAGCTTTTTCAAAAAAAATTGATAAAACGTTGAGAATTGATATTGGTCTATAATTATTGGGATCATATTTTTTACCATTTTTGAAAATAGGTATAACTTTGGCAATTTTTATATTTTCTGGTAGTTTTCCAGATTTATTTATTAGTATACTGAGAATGGGTGATAATTCTGATTGAACCTTTTTTACAATATGTACATTCAAATTACCAAAATCAGGTGATTTTCTAGAATGTAAGTTACTAATGATTTTTTCAATTTCTTAATATCTGTCTCTTGCTTTATTCTAAGAATTCTGGGAATAATAAAGACAAATGTGAATAAAATCTTCCAATTTACACAATGATATAGGTTATTTATGCTACTTTACTCAAGTGAAAACAACCCAATCTAACAAGTTTATTCATTATTAATTACAATATTTTCCAACATATCCCTCATCCCTTTCCTCCTGCTAGTTTTATCATTACCTTGAGTCTCTAATATAAAACGTTTAATTTTTCTTGTTTCGTTCTTCAAATTTATCCGCATTCTGAATGAGAATTATTTAAAATATTATATTTTTCTCATATCCAATCTACCATAATCTGTTGAAGAAAATACAATTACCAAATTCTTAAGTACTTTATCCATAAGGATTAATGATTGAAATATGTCAGTTATAAGAGACAATTTTGATTTCGATTCCACAGTACTTGGAAAAGTGTTTATTGATTTTGGTGGTATAGATGGATTTGTGGCATATTATGCCATTCAAATTTCTATTTATTCTTCTCAAAATGTATCCCGAACAATAAAACAAACAATTTTGCGAAATTTTACTCAAAGAAATATTAGATTCATTCCATTTCATAGGTAAGGTAATATTTTCTTCACCAGAAACTGTTTAATTTAGAAGTCATTTATCCCAAGCACATTCGGGCCCCTTAAAGTCCAACCTCACTTTCACGTGGTTTGGGGTGAACGGACCGCGTCAGTGCGATGAATGGGGCAGTTTGCGGACATTCGTATAGTCACATGGGCAGCCATTCGAACTCGACTAACGAAAATCTGGCAAACAGACCTAAATCTAAGCTGTGAGCGCCGTGGCGACGGATGTATGGCACCAGGGTCTCAAAAAAACGGTGCCGCAACGGAACCTCCGAGAAACAGGGCGAAATCTCGGAGTAATCAGCCTTAGCCCAGTGCAGGGGGCACCACAGGGCTGGAACAACCCCTTCCCCACTCACTCACTCGTGGAACCAAATGACCACTGAGCCGAAATACTGAAAGGGAATGAGGACAACTCTAGGCCTTCTCGGTTAATGATGTCTCATTCAGGGCACTGGAAAGGATGCAATTCCGAGCGTAATACAGGATCAGAAGAGAATTCTTCAGGTACTGAACAAACGATAAGGGCCAGCTAGATGAACCTCCAGCACTGTAAGGTAGCCACAACAGTACTTGCAGCTGCTAAAAGGGACCTCGAAGTGGCCCTCAATCAGGAGCCATGGATATGACATGGTGAAACAAATGGTCTGGGAGGGACAAGCGGAGAGCTATTGTGTAGCAGATCAATGGAGATCTCCCGGACCTGTATTACAGTGAGCCAGAAGGCTCAAGTAAGTGTCATCAAAGGCTACGCCCAGACCAGCCTACAGGGTGGAGTTTTTAGAGGGTAAATCTGAGGTGCAGGAGCATAGACTCAAGGACTCAGACACTCCCTCACTAACAAAAGGTGTCCATAAAGGATTTTCTCCATTTTAAAAAAAGCACATTCGGATTTTTGTGACAATTTCCAAACAATCTCTTCAATTGGGTTCATAGAAAATCCCTATGAATCTTCGAAAAAACTTATATAATTATAAACTAAACACATCTTTGAAACTGATAGCTTAGCTTCAATTTTGAAAGATATGTTATTGAAGTTTCTTAGGTCACGAATGCCCATACTATTTATCGAAATCCCTTCTTGATGTTTAGCCTGTGTGCTTATCTGTAATTGTATATTTCAACATAACCAAGAACCCAGTCAACCAGCGAAGTCACAGTAAGTCGCAGACAATATCTCATTGTAGATCATCATTTGAAGGGTCCACTGCAATAATGATGAATGTCCATTTTTCTTTGTTTTAAGATAATTGGGTTTTAATTTTATAAATGGCGATGGACATTTATCATTATTGCCGTAAACACCTGTGACGCTGAGCGTTCTAGCGTGTATCCAATTATTAAAAACGTATTTATCGCGGTACTGTAAGCAATACTGCTGAGTTTGTAAACGAGATTACTAACTGCATATATCAAGTGTCTGAATGACGTACTTAGAATGAAAATAATTTTGGACATTCATCATTATTGCAGTGGACCCTTCATTTGGTAGTAACATATAAGTACCAGCGACTTCGCTTTGGGGACAATAATATTCACGAAATGTTAACCTTGCGATCTCACAAAGCAATTCAAATTAACGCGTTCTAGAGAAGTGCTTATAATCTCCAAAATGTTACCACCATTCCACATACCATTGACTATTTTATGTTAACGTTCAGTTTGTGATATTTATTGAATTTTCAATAATATATTACACAGGAAGATTTATTGATTATGATCGTGAGACTTTTTCAAGAAGACTCATATTCAACATTTATACAAATTCTTATAGTGGCACTCTGCTATTACTTAACGATAGCATTCTGCGTCTCCAAAGTTAATATTTTTCCTTGAACTTAATTTAAATTTTTGACTTGTTCAAGGTACCCCCTTTCCTATAATATCTCGAAATTATATAATACTGTATTATTTTTATAGTTTCTGTTTTATTTTTATTTTGAGGTCGAATAATGAGAGTAAATTATACAGTATCGGAAACAATTTATCTGGGGTATAGACAGAAGCTACATGAGCAACAAGGAACGCAATGATATGATAATACCACATAAACAAGAGAGACGCACTGCTGTGCGCCCCTCCTGTTACCCCACCCGACACATTAACTGACCACGTGGAAATGCGACACAGCGCACAGCGACTTGACTCATTCTTGCCGAGCCGTGGTTGCGAAAACAAAAGACCGTGACAATGATTACCTTTTGAAACATGCCGCCTATTTACACAACCGCAGAGAAAGTACAGATCGTTAAGTGGTACTTTGGGGGTAATTCTGTACAAGATACTAGAAATCTATTCATAGACCTGTACCTACGGAAGCGACTGTCCTTTCAATTATTACTAAATTTCAGAATTTTGGGTGTGTGGCAGCACATTGCAAAAAATGTTGTCCCACAAATCCACCACCGCATCCTAGACAAATACCCAAGGAACGGGAAATAAGAGAAACACCAGTTACCCTTGCGGCTACCAGAACAGAATTGTGCAATAGATTCGGCTATTGTTTGGCCCAAAATGGTGGTTTGTTCGAACATTTAATAAAATAATTCCGTACACAAAATATTTAATTTGGTTTGTCGTTTCTTGTAAATATTTTTTTTCTCTCCATTCAAGAAATAATTGTTTTTCTGTCCGAAATAAGTTTTTTGTTTTTATTCTTACAGAAATATCGTTTGCTTTTGTTTATGTTTAAGAATTTTCTTTTGTTTTCGCGGCCACCATGACACCAAAGATATTTTGATCTACCTGTCGTCCGACAGATTACATTGAATCAATGATTCAGTTTAATTTGTTCAAATTATCTGATGTGAAATTATTGTCAAAAATTCTTCCTCATTTCAGCGCACACATTCTCCCGACTGCTGCTGGTATGATACTGACGTCCTGAGCTAACCGCCATGACTCTACTATCTCTGTGTCGTGACGTCGATATCCCTTCCTCGAGCGAGTCGAGGAGAAATTGTAATGCTCTCTCAACATATATTCTTTACGCTCTCATGAAACCACCATACCCAAGATAAATACTTTCCGATACTGTATACAGTGTTTCACTTCTCATGGAAACACCCTCTATCTTCCGTAATTTTTGTCATAAAATAATGAAATTTTCAGGATTGATATACAACACTATTATACTTCCCCATTTCACTTACTGCTCAACTATTTTGTATTTACTGAACCAAAATCAAATATATAGATCTCAAAAATTACAGAACCGATCAATGCTCATAATTCTCTCGTGCAATAGACGTACTCCTATTACAACAATGTTGAGCAGACTAGAATGGTTGTCAGTAAAATAATTTCTACTGTACCAGGCACTCGTTTTTGTATTTAAAATAAGCAATGGAAGTGTACCAGACTACTAGAAAGATAAAGTAAACTATAATTTTGAATATCATAACGAGATCCAGAAGATATTTCCATATTCCCCAGTTCCACAAAAGATTTATGCAAAACTCCATTTTTATCAAAGGCTTAAGAGCATTCAATGAGTTACCATCTGAAATAAAAAGTGTACGCTCTCTCTATTCTTTCAAAACTACTCTGAAAAAACGTTTGTTGGAGGGAAGCAATCCCTAATTTTTTGGAAAGCCTATCATTAATTGTTTGAAAAATGATTGTAAAATAATTTTATTTCTTTATACTTACAACATTTCAACATTATCACGTTTTATTTTAAGGAATGTTTACCAATGCAGTATGGATATTCTTATATATTCGTTTTTAACCACTGTGCATGATTGTTTGTATTGTATAGTGAGTAGTGTTGCTTTTTGAACTTGTATGTACAATGTACTAGTTTTTATGACTAAATAAACGGATATATATTGATACATTGAAAATGTTTTCACTGGACAAAAAGAGTCATCCTACGTGATATACACTGCACACCAGCAGCGATGGAACCATTAATTTTTTCTGAAAATTATATTAGGGGGCAAAATAGACCCAAAATTCCTTCGGATTGGTGTTCAGGATCCTCGAATTATTTTTTATTTATTTATTCAACGGGTAATCATAATTACAATTTGTTGTATAAAAAGAAGAAATTTTGTAAAATTTTAAACTAGACTAAAGATCATTAATACATAATACAATACTAATACTAATAATAATATAAAACACAATACAATACAATATAGGAGTAAAGTCCACTAAAGTGGTAAAATACAATACAATATAGTGGTAAAATATCATAAAAATTCAAAGCTATATAATAATAATGAAATGAAATAGTACTACAGAATCATGAAAGGAAGTGTTTCAGGAAATAATGCGACTCAGTTCAATTTTAATGGTGTTTGTGGAGCTGCTAAAGAAATCAACCTGTTGATACTTATTTTCAATTTTGAGCATTCGGGTGAGAGGAGAGAAAAAACCATAATTTGTGGAGTGAAACGGTATTTTAAATATTTCAGTACTAACTTTGGTCTGTCAACTAACATGAATAGTAATTAAAAATAAAATCTCCTCACAGTTGATGCTGCCAGATAATATTTTGTTTAAAAAACATACATCTATAATAATTCTTCTATTCTCTAAAGATAATAGGTTCAGCTGTTCTCTAATGTCTAAGGAAAGTATTTTCTACAGCTTCAATTTGTTTTTTGTGTAACTCATAATATGGGCACCAGATTATTGAAACATACTCCAATAATGATCTCACTAATGAACAATATAATAACTTGAGAGTGTTCAAACTGAAGTCCTTACACGATCTATTAATGAAGCCTAACATCTTGAGTGATTTAGATATAATATACTCATTATGTGATCTAAAGTTCAATTCACTATCAAACATGATCCCTGAGTCCTTTGTTACTGATCTCCTATTAATTGGTATATTGTTGATGCTGTAGTCATGTAGAACAGGGTGATTAATTCTAGAGAATGTTTGGCTATAACATTTAGATATATTCAAGTCCATGTGATTAGTACCACTCCATTCATAAAATTGTGACAAATCCTCTTGTAAGAGAGAGACATCGTTTATGGAAGAGATTGATTTAAATATTTTTACGTCACCAGCAAAAATGAGTACCTCACTATGTTTTATAATTGTAACAAGGTCATTAATGAATAGGTTGAATAACAAAGGTCCACAGTGGGATCCTTGAGGAACACCTGAAGATACAGGGATTGTGATTGATACACAGCCTCCTATTTTCACTATATGGCTTCTACCAGATAAGAAACTCTGTATCCACTGCAAAATTGGTCCATAAAAACCCAGCGAAGGCAGTTTGGCAATGAGCAACTCTTGGTTGACCCTGTCAAAGGCTTTAGAATAATCTGTATAGATAGAGTCTACCTGTAATCTTTTCTCCATAGCACTTGAGATATAATTTTCATGAACGAGTAGGTTCGACACAGTTGATTTATTAGCCACAAATCCATGTTGCTGTGGAGATATTATACTTTTGCTTTGCTTGTTTACTAAAAAGTCAAAAAGTTTGGGTATTTCTGATTGGGTGCAAACGGCTCTATAATTGCCGATATCATTCCTTGCCCCTGATTTATGTATGGGTTTCAGAAAGCTTTGTTTCCAAAAATCTGGGAAAATACCAGAACTAAGAGATAGATTAAAAAGTTGAGTGAGAGGAGTTGCTAGGGTATAAATACAATTCTTTAAGAAAATTGATGGAACATTATCTGGACCAGAGGAAAACTTGGAGGGTATAAAGTTGACTCTATCAATTACTACTACGACGCTGATCTCAACATTACCGAAGTTTATACATTTATCGAATGCATAATTAAGCGTATGTACATTATCATGAGAAGTAAGTAAAATGGCCGACACGTGTGGTACCTGTGCAAACTCCTGCAAAAATTCTTATGCTATTAATTGCATAAAATGCCAAAAATGGTATCATACCAAATGTGAAAAATTATCCAGCGCAACATTCAACCACTTTGCAAGTGAATTGAAAAATCCGAAAGGTGAAAGATACTTTTGTGAAACTTGTAAAAAGAGTGAGGTTATGACTCCTGTACAAAATGTAAATAAAATCTCTTCAAAAACTACAAAAACAAACTCAAACGATACTAATACCAAGCAGGAATATACCCTGAACGATATAATGAAGAAATTAATGGAAATGGACAACAAATATACCGATCTACTCAACAAATATGAAGAACAACTTAAAGTCAACGAAGTTCTGAAATCGGAAATCCTGATAATAAAGTCGCAATTAGGAAAGGAACAAAACAAAAACGAACAAAATGAGGTGAGAAACAACATCATTATCAATGGGGTACCATATGATAACCGAGAAAACATCGAAAATATTTTCAAAAAAATGGAGGAAGCACTAGAAGTTCAAACATTAAATAAACCAAAATGCTTCAGAATCGGAAAGGAGAAACCTCAATGGACAACTGCCTATAAAAGTATGTTTTACCAGTGAAAAGGAGAAAGAAGAGTTCTTGGGAGCTAGGAAGAAGAAATGATAACTTCGAAAGACCTAGGATACTGAAGAAGGCAACGTTATCTACCTAAACCATGATTTAACAAAGGCAAATCAATACCTATTCAAAGAAGTGCTGAGATACAAGAAAGAAAATAACTATAGGTTTGCCTGGATAAATCATGGGAAAATCTATATCAGAAGATGAACACAGCCCAGTTCATCAAATCGAAGACACCAGTGATCTAAAAAACTGAAACAATCCAATGAAATTATTAAACCAACAGCAGAATCACAACTAAGAATTTTATATATAAATGCACAAAGTCTCAGAAACAAATTAGAGGAACTACAATGTCTTGTGAAAATGAAATATTATGATATATTAGTAATTGTGGAAACCTGGTTATATAAAAATGAAGTAAACCAATTCGTGATTAATGGATATTCAGCTGTGCATGCATGTAGAGATACGAGAGCCGGAGGAGTTGCAATATATATTAAAGAAAACATTAAGTTTTGCAATATATATTAAAGAAAACATTAAGTTCATCGAGATAAAAAACACTAATAATTGGGGACTTTAACATAAATTTATTAGAAAATACTGAGGCCACTAGTGAATATAAAAATTGTGTTATATTGAATGGGTTTGAAATCCAAAACAATATAGGCACGGAATATGCAACCAGAATTACACAACACTCTCATACCATCATTGATCATGTTTTAGCAACAATAATATTGTAAAGTTAAAAAAACATTTAAGAAACTAGATAACTCAAAATATGAGGAAAATTTGAAAAATCTATTGCAAACTTCTGTGCCGGTCGATACATTCGAAACCTTGATCCAACTTATACAAGAAGCAAAAAATAAGGCTACAAAAACAATTAAAATTGAAATTAGGGAAAATAATGATTGGATAACCCCCCAGTTTTTAGAACTATTGAAAAGGAGAGACCAATTATACAAACTAATGAAAAAATTCCCTCAAGATCAACGAATCTTATGGGACTTCAGAAATAAAAAGAACCAAGTTGAAAATGAAAAAAGAAAACTAAAAACTAATTTTTTCAGAAAAAGATGGAATGATACTGATGGAAATCCAAAAAAACAATGGAATTTCATGAATAATCTAATAAAACATAAAAACAAGCAAATTACTGTAGATGCAATAGAGGTAGATAAAACATTAATAACTGATAAATTAGAAATTGTAAATAAATTTAACGAATATTTCTGTGATATAGGTCAATCAATAGTCAATAAAATCAATGCAAAACTCATAAGTAACCCACCTTCACATTATTTCGATGAAATTAATATAAAAAACTCTTTGTACCTATATGATACTAACATAAAAGAAGTAAGAGAAGTTTTGGATGAAATGAATAAGAATTCTGCTCCAGGTAATGATACAATTTCTGTAAAAGATTTATTAATAGTGCAGGAGACAATAATACCAGTCTTAGTCGACTTGGTCAATAAAATGTTTGAAACAGGGGAGTTTCCGAAGGAGCTAAAAATGGGTAAGGTTACCCCTATCCATAAATCAGGACCAAAAAATAATTCAGAAAATTATCGCCCCATTACCGTAGTATGTGCGCTTTCAAAATTTGTGGAAATTCTCTTTAAAAACCGTATCATGAACTTCCTTACTAGATATGTTGAATTAGACAAGTATCAATATGGTTTTCAGAAACAATCGAACACCCAAAGTGATACAATAGACTTTCTAAACCATGTCATAACTAACATGGATGATAAAAAATTTGTCCTAACAATATTTATTGATTTACAAAAGGCATTCGATGTAGTGGATCATGAAATTCTAGTCGATAAATTGAACCATTTAGGTATAAGAGGAAAAAGTGCAAGTATATTAAAATCGTATTTAAAGGATCGGCAACAATATGTATCTCTAAATGAAGTTAATAGTGAAATCACGTATATAAACTTGGAGTCCCACAAGGGTCAGTCCTTGGACCACTGTTATACTCGTTACACACCCTAAATCTCAAAAAAGCAAATCTTAAAGCTCGCTATTACATATTCGCAGATGATACCATTCTAGTATATGAAGGAACTAATCTGGGTGAACTGGAAGACTTGGTAAATAGTGATCTAGAACTATATGCTAAATGGCTCCTGGCAAATAAATTACAAATAAATGTAAAAAAAACAGTGTATATGCTCTTCAAAAATAAAAATAAACAAAGTCGAGACCCAGATATCAGAATTGAGATCAAGTAATTCAAAAGGTCGATCATACCAAATATCTGGATTGGAAATTGATGACAATTTAAATTGGCACAAACACCAGAGCACATGACAAAAAAAATTGTACCAATGATTGAGCACTTTATAGATGCCAGAGCTACTTAAATGTACCAAATAAAATTATGATATATAACGCTTATTTTCTTTCTATATTCCGTTATCTGATAACAAACTGGGGGTATGTTCTCAAACATTATTCAAAAAAAATCCAAATTCTACAAAATAAGGTAGTAAAACTCTATTTGGCTATGATTTCAGAACTAATACAGAGTTAATCTACCATCAAACTGAAATTTTGCCGCTGAAAAAAATTCTACAAATAGAACAATGTAAATTTATTTATAAAATAACAAAAAATCAACAGAAATGCAATACAAACATGAATATAGTTAATGAGATACATTCGTATGAAACTAGAAGTCAAAACCAAATTTATCTACCCCAGGTGAGAACGAACATTGCTTTAAATAATCCCTTCTCTAAATGTCTCCAATCATTTAACTTTCTGCCAAACTCCATAAAAAAAAAGATAGTTACTCCTCGTTCAAAGCGGAGGTGATGCGATATGTTAAAAGCCATTAAATTTAAAATATATATGTTCCGGTACCAGCAATTATTGCTGATTAGGAACAATGCTTTACAAAAATATTGACTATATTGGTATATACATGTCATATATTTGTCTAGAATCTTCATTGTTTCGGGAACAGGTTTATTGTGATATGTTCGCTAGTTTTAAATAGTTTTAATTGAGCTTGTCCTTGAATATTTGAATTGTTTTTTATTTACATTTTCTATGTACATGTGTGTATGGATATATGTATGTATACATTTATTCTTTATAGTCTGAAATATGTGGTATAGGTTAAGATTTTTTTTTTGTATTGTAGACTTTTGTATATTAATTATTAATTGAATAAAAAAAGCATTATCTAAAAAAAAAAAAAAAAAAGTGAACGCAGAGGAAAAATGCTTTGCAAAAAGATTAACAACCCCGTCTAGAGAGTTTTCATATTGGTTCTGTAAGTGCATTTTGTCTGGAAGATCATAATTTTTTCGCTTATCATTGACAAATCTCCAGAATGATTTTGGATTCAAATTTATATTCCATATTGGTAATATAACGTTTGTAGCAATAATCACTAACTTGTTTACATTGATTGCGAACTTCTGAAAAAACTCTGTAATCATCATAATCACCAGATTGTTTGAACCATTTGTGAAGTTTTGTTTTATCTTTTACGAGATACCAAGTAGGGAAGTGTGAAGTTTTGTATAACTTCACAGGAACAAAGAGGTTTATTGCATCATAAATTAAATTGTAAAGCGTGTTAGTGGTTTCATTAACGTCTAGGTGATACTGCTGATTCCAATCGAAGTTTGCGAAAAAATTGTTGATTGCCAGGTAATCAGCATTTAAGTCATGGTAATATTCTCGGTAGTGGAGTTTTTTTCCTTCATCGACACTACAACTAGTAGCAATGGGTTCGTGATGGATACTACTTGGAAATAATATGTCCTCTGCTTTCGATACCTCTAAATGAAAGATATTTGAAAGAACCAAATCCAAGAGTCTATTTCTACTATTTCTTATGAAGTTGCTTTGATACATATGTAAATACCCAAAGGTATTTGCAAGTTGTAACGCTCCTGGGTGATTAGAATCATTGACCGTGACACCTAAGTTATTATTTTTCCAATTAACATTTGGTACATTGTAGTCACCGCATATAATGAGTCTGCTATTTGGATAAGTCATAACTAAAGATTCAACACACTCACAGTGGGTATTATATAATAGAGTATCGGATGCAGGAGGGATATAACAGGAACCGAAAATATAGTTGAAATGTTGAAAATGTACTTATTCACCTGTTTCCTGAAAAAATTTCAGTCCTGAAAAATCCGAAATTGTCTCAGAAGCACCCCCGTATCTTCCATATTTTTAGGTAGAATCGAGAAATTTGCAGGATCGATAAATACACTAGAAGTGTACTCACTGACCAAGAGGGGTCCCTCTGAGAGATATAGACGCCAGGTGCTATGAGAAGTGAGACAAATTCGGATTTTTCAGGACTGAACATTTTTGAGGAAACAGGTGTCATAGTAACAATTTGGGGATCCTGAATACGAATCCGAAGAAATTTTGGGCCTATTTTGCTCCCCAGGCTAATATAATTTTCAGCAAAAATCGGTGGTTCCATCGCTGCTGGCGTGCAGTGTATATCACGTAGGATAACTGCTTTTGAGCAGTGAGTTTATTTCATCACCGGAGTTTATTATCACCCAAGCAGTTTATCATCGTCCCCGGAGTTTATTCCCTTTTCCGGGGTTTTAAATGTTTTCATGCATTTCTGTAGATTTCTTGATGTTCCACTTTCGTAAGTTCATTACATCTTAAGTGTTCATATATATTGATTCGAAATAGTTGCTAACTCATTGGCCGCAGCGGAATACCCGTTCTTCCATCAAGACAGTTGATGAATACTGCGAATAAAATAACTTTTAACATCGCTTCTCGGCCTTCTGGCTGAGTTAACGGCTTTACAATATCACTGTAAGGGCGAAAATGTTTTGATCAACATGGATATTAAAGGAATATCAAATTTCTTTTCCATTTATTAATTCCATAGAAATACTACAAATCCTACATTTATTTGATCAATTAGGCAAATATAAAAGATTAATGTATTAATTACAAATTTATTCATTGATTTACTTTCCATGGGAGGTGCATTTAATTTCCATTTGACTATTTATAATCTTTCAAAAAACTGATGTTTTGCGAAATCGCTTTGTGGCTGTCTGTGAAACCTTCAATATATACACTTCGTGACGTCCTGGGTAGTTACTGGCGATGTGCGGACATTAAGCACTTGCCAATAATTAAACACTTGTAATTGTGGATTTTGTGATGCGATGATACCACATAACACCCTTACTACACATATCTTTTGAGGTCAAGTTTTCCAAACCTTGGTTTTGTGCTTGGTGTGTGTAATGTCATTTCTCAGCGGTAAATTCAAACTGCATGTAAAAATACATTTGAAATTTCCAAATGATCGTCAATAAATAAACATTTTTTTAATTATCAAAAATTGATTTGAATGTCTTGAAAAAGTATTTGGAATGGCTTACAAAAATTAAAGTTAAAAAATCAATAGAAGTCTATGAGACAACACACTTTGTTTACAAACACCAAAATTTAAACACACCAATCAAAATAATGGAGGTTGATTAGAGACACACCAAACAACTGTCATTGTCATAAAAAAATTATTCTGGAGGGATGCTGGAATGACTCTTCTGTGTAGTTAGGGTGTTCTGTGGTGATGTACATGAAATAAAATGATTCTCTTTATTATATCTCTTTTATTTTGATGTAAATTTTTTAATCTGCAACCCCAAAAACCCTTACTATTGACTTGTTGGATCAAATCATAAATAACAATATTTGTCCACCATATTGTAGCCGCCATCCTGAATTACGGAGTTTGATTAAGCATTTAAAATCCAAAAACTCTTAGATATCGACTTTGAACTGGATCGGAACATAAATGACTAAATTTGTCGGCCATATTGGAGCCGCCATTTGAATTTGGAGTATATAAAATGGTTAAAGTGTATTGTCTTTCGAACTACATGTTAACAAATCAAGTTAAAAGCTTATGATTATAATAAAATTCCCCTAAATCTCTCTGACTGTAATCTATAATTTATTAATTGTATATGAATTCGAAGAGACTAATAAGAAAGTTTTTTTTTTCCAAAATCATAGAGATGCATATTACAAATCGATAGGCAAAATAATTTTTCAAAAAGAATAAATAACTTCAGGTCCTATAATTTGATAAGTATCAATTAAACACTTCAACACCTTGTATCCCAGAAACTATAACATCAAATCAAATGATCTAGAGTAATATAACAAAAAATGTAGGTATTTGATTATAGTAATAAAAGCTTTGAAAGCAATTGCTAAAATGTTTGCAGGAACTGCATCACACATAATGGATAAGATGGATTTTTGTATAAGTTTTAGAGGATAATTATTGAATACCTGCATTTTCATATTATAAGGTCAGTATTGAGGTGGAAAACAATATTTTTTTAAATGTTTCAAATGACAATCAAAGCAGTGTTGGGTAAAAGTTAAATCTATTGAAAAGGTAGTCATTGTTGTTTTAAACACGAATATCATGCTCACAGAAAGAAACACAACAAGCCAAAATACTTTACAAAAACAAAAAACTTACAGTGTTCATTTGCGGTGTTCTTGCCGTTGGAATAGCTGAAAGTTTGTGCTGCAAACTTTGAAGGTGAGCATCATATTTAATATCACTCTGTGGAGTGGAAGCTTGACTTAATTTACCAGAACTGCAAAAAATTAATGTAATTGGATGAAATTACATACATATTTCATATCACAAACCTTTCTATGATTTGTTTGAGATTCTCCGGCACCTTTTTTACAGCATAATTCTGCAGTGTCTCATCCATAGACATAGAATGCTGAAAGCCTGTCTTGCTTTGACCCAAAGAAGATGATAAATTCTGCACGGATACAGAGCTAGAAATTGGTGGATGAGCAGAGAACATCTGTTGTTGGTAGATGGTCTGCATATCGGGTGGCTTAGTTACAGGTTGACCAACAATTTGCTGAGGAAGCGCAGTTACATTAGGCTGTTGGTAAGTCTGTTGAACATTGGATGGTGGCTGGGAATTTGTATGTTGAGTGATGACCTGAGGTGATGCTACATTATTTTGCTGAAAATACGTAAATGCATGAAAATGATGGAGTAATGGAAAATTTGTGTTAGTAAGGATCAACCTATATATATATATATATATATATATATATATATATATAGAGTTTAGTTTCATAGTTTATTCAAAAAAGTAAATATGTTATAGGTGGTCATAATATGTTCATAGTACAATTTTTACAAGTAATGCACCTAGGTGAGTTAACACCTGTTTGTGCAAATATATATATATATATATATTTTCTTTAGTTTCTTGACCACATATATATTTTCTTCAATTTCTCGGAATAAAGGTCTGATTCAGTCAATTCATATAATTTTTATTAATGACGTTTCGACATGGTATTTGTCATCATCAGGTTAAAACACTAAAATTAAAAATATGGAGTTTGAGACATATTTAACTTAACACAATATTGAAATGTATGCACTAAAATAATTCTTAAAAAACATATGGTCCGAAATATAACACGTTATTTAACTCAATATAAAAATATTTGTAGCATTTATGAGTATTCACTTACAAATTATTTTATTTGAGTTTTGCGTTCGCATCGTACGAACGTTATTGTGGAAGTGTGACCTGCGTCGAAGTTATCGGGAATGGTTTGTTTATCTTTCATGCATTTTTACCCTCTTCATAAGTAGGTACATGAGATTGTTTATATTGAGTTCTAATATATGAGCCGGACTGTATTTTTTTGGCAGCATGTATATATTTATACGTCCATGAATATTTCGTCCTCCATTTCATCCAGAAATAATGAAAAACTTGCAAAAAAACTCAACACTCAAAATAATAGACGTCACTCGCTAAACCACGCTTCGTTGACCGATTAGAAAATCTGAAGCTTAAACCAGATTTTGCTTTCGGTGCATAATAAACAATAATCTAATCCAGGTTTCTGTAACTAATCCGCGAAATTAGCCTACGGTTCATACGGGCGTAAGAGAACTTACAGCTAAGAGTAGCTTTGATATAGGTTTATAACTTAGCACGTTGAACGCCACAATGCATAGTCAAAAAATATGTTTGATGGGCCAAAATAGTAAACATGTTTAAAATATTTGTTTGAGAAAATTAGATGGTTTTGCTTCGTTTTATATAAAAAAATATATATATTTGTTGATTTTTTCTCCTTTTCATTTGAGAAGCAAGTGTGTATCTCATGGCTCCAATATAGATTTCGATTCTGGGAGCCTTGTGATGCATTCTTGCTTCTCGAAAGACAAGAATATTCCTGTACTGTAACTTGTATTTGTTTTATGATGTAAATATAGGCCATAGTTTTTGTAAGTGATCGATGAGCAAGGAGCTGTACTTCACTTGTTATCAGTATGTCATATGAGAAGGATCAGGAACATTTGCAAAGTATTATGAAATTTTTTTTATCAGATGAGGACAGTGATGATAGTGTTTTGAGACAGAAACTTCAAATTAGTTAGTGATGACATGGATAGTTCTTTGTCAAACACTACATAATTCACATAATATACCTTCAATATCGCAAAGCTTACATGTTAGCTCAGAAAAAATAGACAAAGTAATTTCCCAATATTAATTGTCTGAAAATGAAAGTTTACCAAAAGATGTCGAAACTGAGGAAACACCATTGACATGGAGCAATATAAATGGCGAGAATTTGAAAAATATAAATTTCAATGTTCAGAACTCGCTTTGAGCTTTTTGAGATGTATGACAAAAAAACCCTCGACTTTTTTTCAACTCTTAGTGAATGATGATATTGTTGAGTTGACTGTGGAGGAAACTGATAGATATTCATATCAAAAATTGAATACTGGTAGTCACGGCCCCAAAGCAAGAATTCATAAATGGGTGGACACGAATAATGAAAAAATTAAGCTTTTTGTTCATCATTGTGTGGATGGGATTGAATAAATTAGGAGAACTGTGCTTGTATTGGTCGAAACATGCACTATATGGAAACAATATAAAGAGTTTCAGATCACATAATCGATTTGAAATATTACTTGCTAATTTACTTTCAGTGACAAACAACTTCGACTGTATAAACTCTCAGTGCTTTTGGAGAAATTGGTCAAACATATTCAAAATGTGATTGTACCCGGCGAAGAACTATGCACCGACGAAACTTTGGTTTCATTTCCAGTGAAGTTGTACAAACATCGAATATATCTTCATTGCTAGATACTGGTTTTCCAAAAATGCAGGCTAAGTATACGAAATTGTTCACCAGACCATCGAGAAAACATATCCTCTATAAATAAACGGGAATCGAAAAGCTGTATCACACTGCCTGAAAAACTCGTGGCGTTTAACGTGTTAATTTTGTTTCTTTTTTGTTATTGACAGCAGTTGTATAGCAAGGAAGAAATGTGTAATATCTCCTGCAGATAGCTTCACTCGCGGAGTAAATCAGCAAGGAGGTGATCCTTTACTCCGTAGTTATATAGCCTTCTTTTTTAAGCTTTCATTTATACTAGAAATTTAATGAACTCTCAGGAATCTTGTAATGATTATTTTTTTTATTAACTACTGACTAGTGCATTACTTACTAAAAAGTGAATGAAGGAAAGTTATGAGAAAAGATATGTTTACTTCCTTGTATAAAAAAATAATGCCGTAATTTTTAGTGCACTCAAGTCCCTTTTCTTTTATATATTTAATTTATTGTTAATATTTTTGAATTATGCTATACTTCGATAATTTTTGTACTAGTGACATTGTTATATATTTATATCTATACTTTTCGCATTTCCTGTAATTGGGTGTGAATCTATTAGAAATAAAAATATTGCCAAAATTTGAGACACTGAGGTGCGTTTGATTATTAACTCCATGGAGTATAATTTACTAAATAGTGTTCGAAAATCGTAAAGTTGTGTATATTTTATTATAAGACTGTCGTTCGAAAATACCAGAGTATTCGCTACCGAGTTAACTCTCGTAACTCTACAAAATAGCTGGGTTTATTTAACTCAACAAAATTGACACAACTCACGGGACGGAAAATCTCTTTATATTATGTATCACACTCTCACACCCAACCCAAGATTGAGGTTATTCATGTGTATGTGTTTAATACTGTTCACTGAATTTTCCCACTATGACTAGCATATATGTAAGAAAAATAAAAAATCCATCATTGGCACAAAAGTTCTGTTTGAGGTGGTTGACGACTTTACTACTATAATCTACCCTCGAATCTACCATTGTCACTCCCTATTATAAATACTAACATTTAATTTGCAGTTGGCGAGCAAGATTCTAGAAAAGTTATCTGCTATTGTCAACAATATTTTTCTCCGGTTTTCATCAATTCTATTGTTCTTGCCATTTTTCGTTTTTTTACCAATATCAACCTATATTTCTGATGTCAGAACCTTCTGTCACTCTGACTTTGTAAACAACTCCAAATAAATTCTGCACCATTCGAATATTACATGAATAGTACTCAACTTCAGAGTAAATTCAAGAAACCTTCAAATACTTTACTCTACTCTAGGAGTCTATAATCGAACGCACCTCTATATCTCAGAAACTTATGATAATTATAGAGAATTCTGTTGTAATGGATTTGATTGGTACTTTTATGAAGTACTTTTATTGTACCAATAGGGTAAAAACTAAACAAAAAAAATTACATTTGGTGTATCTTGAATTTCCAGTTTAACTTAATTTCTTCAAATGGATACCTGTAATATTATAGCTTTAATTTAGCCATAAATGCAATTAATGTATATATTTTTTTGGTTCATTAGCTGCTCTGAGTGCTGACCTACTATAAAATGTCAAGGAACTTTTTTAAATGTAGTGTATGATATATACTAGTTATATTCAATAAAAGTCCTGATTCAAATATATCGTGTTTTGCTCTCAGCTGAACTGAAAACTTAATTAAAAAACATCATAATCATTCGGAACATAAAAAATCAATTTAATACCATACATAATGAAAAAAGACACTTCACTAAATTATTTTTACTAAATTGTTTTTACAATGTGATATACAGTGAGCACGTAAAGCTTGGAATAAATTTGTTAAAGTCTTCACAGGGCTGGAAGAGAAAAATCGCTCATAAACGTCAATTTAAATATTTGAACGTGCACGTTTTGACATATAAACATTTTGGGTGACGTAATAATTGTGCCAGTTATGACGTTTAATAGCAACCCTCGTATTTGATAGTGTCATTTGAAAGAAAATATTTTTCTGCATAAATTTTATGGCATGGTACATGAGGAAGTTGTCGAGAAGGAATCAATTGAATGTTAAAAGCACGCATTACTTATGATATGACCCTGATAGATACAAGTTAAGAGCTGGCTGCAGAAAACCTGGCCGATCAAGTAACAGAATGTTTTTAAAATGTTAGTACTCACCTTTCACCCTAACATCACCATCGATATGAGGTTCAACCGTCACGTCGATGGTGATGATAGAGTGAAAGGTTAATTGGTCTTGATGGTCACTGATGAGTACTCGGGATCTTTTCTACCTTCCTAACACCAACATTAAATTATGGGAAAAAGTGGTTCACAAATTTGCGGACGGAACCTATGTCTTCAATAGCTTAGTTGGTAGAGCATCTGACTAGAGATTTAGAGGTCGACGGTTCGAATCCCGCTTGAGGATGATTTTTTTCTTTAATTTAATAATTTGTCTGATATGCCACAATTTCTCCTTTTATTGTTTATTTTATTTATCAATGATATCAATAAGATTATAGCAGACATAAACACTGCTCACATGATTAACTATGCTGATGATACCAACCTTTCAATAACAGGTGCAAACTTACCAGATATCATAAAAAATTGTAGCAAACTAATTTTTTTCCATAGAATAAGTTAGTTTTGAATAGTGAAAGAACAGATTGTATCATGTTTAAAATCAATAGCTATAGAAACACCACAAAATATAACTATGTACAATCAAAAAATTCTTTGTAACACTTCAGTGAAGTTTCTAGGTATTCACATTGACCACACATTGAGTTGGACTAGTCAGATAGACTATCCTCGATAACATACGCCAAGAGTTCTTAAAAAAAATTGACCTTGTAGCACTAATAGCAGTATATTATGCGAATTTTTATTCTGCTATAAGACTAGGAATAATCAAAGGGGCTCAAGTAATGGGATGAACAGGGTTTCTCCTGCAGAGGAATTTTTAAGTTAAACTACTGACTGTGTCAGCAATCTATATCTTCTATACAAAATTCATTATCAATAGTCCAGGACTTTTTGACATACATCGCAAAACACATATTTACGAGACAAGACAAAAAAACATTCTCATATCCCATTCATGCAAAATCCCTATATGAACGGAGCACCATCTATAGCGCAATTAAATTTTATAATAACCTCCCACAAGATATAAAAGATATTGTGGTGGCTAGCAGATTTCTAAAATCTGTCAGAGAATTGTTATGTAACCTAGAGCCCTATAATACCGAGGAATATTTTCTGGCCTGTAGAAATTTATGAATCAAATTTTATTCAAAATCGTGTTATGTATATATGTATTTATCGGAAAATTATTTTTTTATAACATGTGAAGGTCCCATATTTTAAATTGTTTTAATCGGTTTGAAACCGGAATCTATTCATTTGATTGTTTCATAACTTTTTTTTTAAATGTATATGTAAACCCATTGATATTTTTCACTACAAGTTTTTTGACGTTTTTCTCAGACAGGTTTTCTGCAGCCAGGCTCTTAGCCTGTATCTACCAGGGTCATATCATAAGTAGTGCGTGCTTTTAACATTCAATTGATTCCTTCTCGGCAATTTCCTCATGTACCATGCCATAAAATTCAACGTATTGTATGCAGAGATCTTCTTTCAAATAACACTATCAAATACGGGGGTAGCTATTTGAAGAAAATGTCGATGACGTCATAACTGGCACAATTATGACGTCACCCAAAAGAGTTATGTGTCAAAACGTGCACGTTCAAATATTTAAATTGACGTGTACGAGCCATTTTTCTCTTCTGGCCCTGAAAAGAATTTATTCCAACCTTTACGTGCTCACTGTATATAATAGTGAAGTGTTTTTGTTTACTTTAATGTGGATTTTCATCAAGTATCGGCCATGTCAATTCAAAATGGAAAAAATACAGAAAGAATAACTTACTTTAGATATATTCTCAGGCTTGGGCAAGCTGCTCGATATAGAATGAGACAACGGAGTAGGAACAGGTTGGCTTGGTAATGAAGAACTCAGCGCCGACTGACTTAAAGCTCCAACTTGCTGTGGCATGGAAGAACTGATATGGGATATATTTATTGGTTGAGGAGCAGAAGGCGTTCCATACGGTTGAGGAATAGTTATGGGCACATAAGGTATTGAAGCAACAGTTGCTGAAGGTTGAGTTATTGCGGAATTTTGTGGAATTGGTTGGGATTGTTGTTGCTGGGAAATAGTTGGATGGGAATTCAAAGCTTGCTGTGTATGTGGTAAAACAGTCTGAGAAGGGGGTAACACAGGTTGAGATGGTGGTAATATAGTCTGGGGCTGGGGTAATACTGTCTGAGACTGGGGTAATGCAGTCTGAGACTGGGGTAATACAGTCTGAGGTTGGTGTAATACAGGTAGAGGCTGTGGTAAAACAGAGTGAGACTGAGGGACAACTGTCTGTGACTGAACTAAGCCAGGTTGGGAATGGGTTAAAACAGGTTGAGACTGGGGTAAAACAGGTTGAGACTGGGGTAAAACAGGTTGAGACTGGGGTAAAACAGGTTGAGACTGGGGTAAAACAGGTTGAGATACTGGTAAAACAGGCTGAGGTTGCGTCAAAGTTGATTGAGCCTGTGGCAAAACTGGCTGTGTCTGAGGATAAACGGTTTGGGAAATGGGCAAAGACGACTGGGATTGGGGACACAATGGTTGGGGCTGAGGCTGGGATTGGGGTAATATAGGTTGAGATTGGGGTAAAGCTGCTGAAGGCTGAGATACTGCTTGTTGTGGTAATGTTGGTTGAGGAGCAGACTGCTGAATCTGAGTAGCCTGCTGGGTAATATTCGAATTGATTGGTGCCGGTGAGAACTGAGATCCAGGTTGTTGAACTACCTGCTGTTGTGGTGTTGCTGCTGATGTTGCTTTCATGCCCAAATCAATATTCGATGCTCCTTTTTTTGGATCGCTATCTGCAGAATCTTTCTTAGGATGGCTGCTGTGTTTCAAATTATCCAAACTAATTTTCAACTGTTCCAAAGTATTGATTAGTTCAGGTCCACATACTTGAGCGGGTTCCTCTTTTGTACTTTCTTCTTTCAAAGAACATACACTAACTTTCTGTTCTACAGGTTTATCTGATTCTAGTGTGTGTCTGGTTGTTTCGAGGGGAGCAGATGTCTTTCTCATGGGTTCTGAAGAAGCTACTACATTACTGGAAAGTATTGGTTTAGTTTCAGTGATTTGCTCCACTTGAACAGAGTCTACTGGATTTTCTACTAGAGTTTCAGGAAGATTTTGTTGCTGTTTCAGAACATCATCACCAAAATCTTTGTCCTTAGGCATATCTAATTGGCCTGACAACACTGGGCTCACCAAAAACCTTGAAATTTTTCTTTGAGGAATTTTGAGAGCAGATTCTGAGGATTTTTCTGCATTAGATTCAATATTCTCAGATTCAATTTTTCCAACCTCTTCTCTACTCTCGTATTCCACTTCTGTAATATTTTCTTTGGGTTTTTCAGGTTGAATTATTTCATTAGTGTTAACTTCATCATTCTGATTGACAGACATAACAAATACTTTGAGGTTGACTTTCTGACCAGGCATTAATTTCCCTACCTCCCTTTGTAATAAACTATTATTCATTTCGGTTTTCATGGCGTCTGTATGATCAGAACTATCCTGAAACAAATCTTTATGTGGGCTCCCTATAATATCTTCAGAAGACTGTAAGACTGGTTGAGGTTCTCCTGGTGTTGAAACAGTGCGTTCAGCTGCATAACTTACACTAGTTTGCTCAGCAAAACCCGGTTGCCTGTTCACTATCAGTGTGTGTTCTGGGGTGTATTCAGAGGCTGTACTTGTTTTACGTGAGACAGTACCACTGGAATTCAGGCTTTCTCTGCAACGGAAATTCTGGTAAATGTTCTCAGCAAGTGTTGTTTTGATCCCTTGAAATTCGTCTTGAACTGGAGATGGATCAATGTAGTTAGATTTAATGAATGTTTGGCCACTAGAATCATCCCTCTGTGTAACGATAAAAATAACAAATCAATATTGAAATAGGGTTATTTTCTACAAAAATTTTAGCAACTAAAATCATTAATAAAATAACAAATAATATGGGATATTTAAATTAACATAGCATGATCAATTTTAACTGAAAATTTGGTTGTCAACATAGTTGTGACTGTTTTCTATAAACCAAGTGAATCAAACCAATACTGAACCATTCAAGTTAGCTCTAGTTTTATATTTACTTATCTCACTATAAAACGAAAACATTCAAACCTATGTTAAAACTGCAGGCAAATATTTAACAACACATATATTCTCCTCAGGCAAGCAACTAGAAATAATAAATCCGAATCGACATTCCTTACTTTGAAAGAAATAAATTCAACATAAAATACAACATGAAAAAATATTTTTCGATTACACTAAAATCCATAAAAAGTTGTAGGGTCATTGTGGGGACAGTGGCCAGGGCGAGTACAATGGAGCAGGCAATGTTTGAAAAAAAAGAAAATATTATCTACCTATCCTCAGAAAAGTCTTATTCCTCAAGACGGCTCACTACTACTAGCTATACAATAGGTATGTTGGGTCGAAGCAGACAATAATTATTGTCCATGAACCCGAATGAGACTATCAAATAATTTTATATTATTCAGGAAAGTAGTTGTTTTCTAATAGATATTCGACCCAACATACACTTATTGTATTGGTAGTAGTGAGCAGTCTTGATAAATAACAGATTTTTTTCTTTTTCATGAAATTAGCTAATTATTTTATATTTTACAATTTTCTGTCATATATTACAGGTTTCTATCTCAATATTATCTACCTATCTTTTTTACCATTAGCAAGAGTTCCCAACTGAACATGTCCAATCCAGATGGTTGGTGTCATTGCAAAAACAGTGGTCAGGGAGAGAACATGAAGCAGGCAATGTTTTAAAGGAAAATATGATCTACCTGTCCTTTTTACCATTTAAAAGAGTTCCCCTCAAATACGAACTTCAAATCTAATATATTAATGTCTGAGGTTAGGGGTCAGGTGCTGAGAGAATACTCTCAGCAATATGCTTACCAGGTAGGCAAATCAACAGAAATAGCATTAGATAACTTCATCGGGAAACTGAACAATTCTCTAAAATGCGGAAAAATCGAAGAAGCACCCTTTCTCGACATCGAAAGAGCATTCAAGAATGTATTAAGGATATCGCTATATACAGTAGCCAGGCGGTGAGAGCTGGCAACATGGTGCAGTCCATTTCCCCCCAACTGTGGGAGCTTCTTGTAGATGATATGATCAGGACACTTGTGGCTGAGGGAATTGAGGTACAAGCCTACGTTGATGATATAGTTATAATGTTTAGTGGAAAGTTTGGAGAAGTGATATCAGATATGCTCCAAGTGACTCTTAGGGCTATCACTGGTAGTGTGAAAAGAAAGAACATTCAGTTAACTTCAACATGACAGTGATAGTATCATTCACCAGACAAATGGAGCTAGATCAAGGAATGAGCCAAATACCTGAGAGTAATTCTAGATAAGAAAATTAACATGGAATGCTGATCTAGAATAAATGGCCCACAGACCAAGACAAACCCTATGGATTTGCAGAATAATCTGTGGAAAAACATAACAGGACTACTGACAGGACGACACTGTAGACTGCGAAAGCATCTTCACAAAACCGGACTTGCTGTCAGAGCTTCTTCCGGGTCGAAGAAGAAACTGTCTACTGAAGAAGCAGAGAGATCATGTGAATTCGCAGAGTCTGGCTGATGTATCTCTGGTTTATTTTGGTGTAACGCGTATATGGTAATCTGACCTCCAAATTTCAAAGTTGGCTAGTTTGAGCTCAGTTTTATTCTGCATACAAAATGGCATCTTGGTAGAAAGTGGCTGAAGTTACATTGGATCATTAGTAAAAATAATAAATACCCCACAGAAGAGGCGAAAGGATGTCTACGCCTACAACACAGAAATAGTATATCTGTCTCCCAAATATATGTGATTCAGTTCATTTCATTTGAAAACGAAAAACTGAAATTCAATGGAAGAAAACCGAATTATTTTGTGTCACATAAAAGCAAGATCAAGGTCTTATTCAATTTACTGTGCTACTCTATTTTACGTATTGACTACCTGAAAAGCTATCGCATAAAAAATACTGTTTGATTTTATCGTATAATTGGTGTTTCAATTATTCTTTATCGTCTTCCTTGAGACATTACTGAAATACATTGGTGTTCAATGGAAAAACAATAACCAAGCATCTTTATTTGTCACGTTCATTTTTGAGATAAAAAATTTAGTTATATCCCGTCAGAAAAAAATTGGACCACTGTTCCCGTTTTGATCCTATTAATTTTTAGTTCAAACACTGAAGGCAGAACATATTTCAGAACAAAACCAAGACCAACTAACTTTATTTTAAATCAACTGATATTTGTATATTTAAAGATGTAACACCTGCCTTGAATTTGAAAAAAAATATATTAAGAATTAAATGACATAACTTAATGAAGTAACGCAATTCATCGGATACTTGCTTGCAGAAATAAAAGTGGGTTATAGAAACAGTCAACATAAATTCAAATAACTACACTTGCTATTTCCAATTGATGTATTCCTTATATTAGTAAGACCCTGAGATAAATAGCAAATATTGCCTTGTCCTTCATTAATTGTGTTTAAAATTATGCAAGGTACTTTAAAGAAATCAAAGTTTTAATTATCCTCGTGAGAGCAGATGTCATCCATAATCTTCCCTGCCTTAAAAACAATCAGATACACATTGAACTCTCTTCAATTTTTAAGATTCAATTCGAACTTTTATATGCTATTTCTACAACTACACTTGGAATAGAGAAATTGTGTTATTCTCTACAGTTGAAATTAATATAGTTATCTACTCTGCAAACAGAAAACGGAAACGAAGAAGCACTACTATCTACTAAAATAATAACTTATTGGATTCAAGTTATCACACAATGATATATCAAATTAAAATTATATAAAGTGGTTTGAAATGGGTCATACTTACGGATCTGTGCCTTCGATGTGTTTTTTTGTGAGGGTGCCTTGTAAGTGAAGCATGCCTAACCTTTTGTTGCAGCGTGCAAAAAATTTATCATTTTGATTTCCTTTGGTGTGAACAAAATAAATAATCATTGAAAATTAGAAGGTGCAGAGTTGAAGTTTTGTATTATATTCAATGTATTACACACAACAAACATAGTTTTTATAATCTCGAGTGAAAAAGAATCATGAGTTGAAATTTTTTCGTTACAAATTTGAATTGGCACACAGCAGTAAATAATTCTTAGAGTATATATTCCTTATTGAAATAGAAGGAAATTACAACACAAACAAATGTATGTTATTTCAGTTTTGTCTATCTTCTTATTTCTTGTTAGTGGGATAAAATGACCTCAAATAGTAAACTCCGGGAACATCTCAAAACAAATTATATTACTATAGTCGATAGAAGTGAGATAATGAAACAATGGAAACATATTTCAATTAGTCAATTAGAAGTTTATTTTTTCCAAAAAATTGGGCGCTTGTTTTTTTGCACACATTTTTTTTACCTTTCTCCTCTGACATCTTTTTAATGTAATAACGGATCACAACCAAACAGAAAAAATATCCAACATATATTATATATATATATATATATATATTGAATCATTGTTTTAGATGCAAAAATAAAAATCAGGAAAATAGATTTTTTTAACAATCAGAGAAAATTAGTATAACTCGAGTAAAATAGAAAAAGCCCAACATTATAATAATAAAACTCTAAAAATCAATGATTTTATATTAATTTACCAAAGATGAAACGTTCAATTTCTTGTATTTTCCTGTATATGTGTGTGTCAAGGAAATATCCGTTGATTTATTCATAGAATTGCACTGATCAAAACTCATGAGAGGATCAATTTCACGTCATTAGTTCGGAACTTGGTTACATTGATACCCAAGTTCCGTGCGATATAGTTTCTGTAATTTTTTAATAGTGGCACTTCCGTTTGACAGACAAAAACTAATGGTTGCATTCGGGGCAGGAACTGTATCTTCATACCAAATTTCAACCCAATTGGTCAAACGATTAGGCAGTTATCGTGGAGGATTACAGACTTCACTCTGGAAATGGTCTCTTTTGTCTCGGGGGACCTTAAAAGGATATTTCCATCGATATATTGTTTTTTTTTCGCACGATTACATTACTTGACCACGGGAAGGGGGATGCGGTCAAGTAAAAAGGTACTTTAACTGGAAGAAACCCTTTTACTATCTCAGTGTGGCAATGGAATGGTCAAAAAGTTAAATACCCATCTATTTGACATGTGGCAATCCAAATCATAGAGAAGGAACTATAAACTGCCCGAAATTCATAGAACTAATAAAAGAGGAAAATAAGATAAAGGAAGCGAAAAGCAGGGCCACGAGTACAACAAAATACTCACGGTCCTAAAAATACTCCAATTGAATGTGGACAGAGCCAGGGCGGCACATGACAACGTATATGTAAGAGCAGCAAAGATGGGCTGTGATATGATTTGCATACAAGAACCAAACAAAAAAATAGTCACTAACTCAAAATGGATAATGGACTTGGACAAATATGTTGCTCTCTAAACCGAAATATGGGCATTATAACACACGCCAGCTTCAAAGGATACATAATATATTTCAAAGAATGGGTATTATATAACTGCTACGTCTCCCCAAACATATGCCTGAGAACTTTCTGCCAGTATATAGACTCGGTGATAACAAGCGTTGCACAGGAGAAAAAAAAGGCAATAATACTAGGTGACCTAAATGAATCCCCACTCTGGGGCGCAGGATACTCAGACAAAAAGGATGGTCACCTTAGATTTCGTAGTATTGAACAAAGGAGAGCCTACTTTTGTAAGAGGACAGAGCAGTTCACACATCGATATTACCTTCGCAACGAGCATTTTCGCAAAACGCTTGAACGAATGGATGATCCTGGAGGAGGAATCCCTAAGCTACCACAAGATGATACAGATGAACATTGAATGTGAAACGGGAAGAAATAAATCAGAGCTGAAACAGATGAAATACTTCAACGTAGAAAACTTTAACGCAGCATTATCAATGTTTCAAGAAGCAGAGGAAGTCTACGTCCAAACAGTGGTTGCAAAATTGAAAATGGCTCAAACTGCCTCCCTTCAGGAAGAACCTGGCTCCCGACAAGAACTGCCCTATTGGTGGAATCAAGGAAACCTGCAATAGAAGCAATAATAGTACTCACAAGAATTATGCCAAACGTAAGCGGGCTGAGCTCCTGCAGGAAACAACTCTCATACCTAGTTACCCAATCCATTATTCTTTACGCAGCTCCGATATGGAGAAAGGTTATGATGAAAAAAAAAAATACGAAAATATGCTGCAGAGCCTAAAGAGGAAAATGTTATTGATGGTGATAGCTGCGTAAAGGACAGTTTCAGCGGAGGCAGCGAACTGCTAGTCCGGGAAAGAATAGAGATATACAAAAGTCAAGGACGTCGAGAAGAAATCACGGAAAGAGTGTAGTACCCTATACAAATGAACTCATTCCATTACATATTTCGTTTAGCGAATATTTTCGAGTATACGATTAAAAATATATTCCAATAATTATTTCGTTCGATGATATAAGATATTTCTTCCAAGACACCTGCAGGTACAGAATCGTTAAAGAATTGTTTAGACAGCGACTTCATAAATCGATCAATGGGTTATTCATAACGATAACTTTGTATTTCTTGGACCACTCAAGACAGAAAAATACCATTTTTCTCGTCCGACTGAGAAACGCTGAGACGGAAACTTTAAGATAACCAATTTTTGTGTAGGATTTATCGAGATCGCCGTCGAAGGGATAATGAGATAAATAATGCAAACGCCATTGCATTAAAGGCGGGGCTGTAAGAAAAAAACTGGGTTAAAAGGTGGGCCTAATTGAAAGTTTTGGAAAACAGGGGGAGTTCATTTATTTCTATGGAGGCGAGCAAGGAGTCGGTCAGGGTTCGTGAAATCGGACGGTTAAGTGGGTAATAGGGAGACAGGCGAAAACGCGTCGAGCATTTAAGTCGACGCCCTAGATCGCGGGTTAAGTACAGTTTTTGGAGTTAACTAGGAGACGCGTGTATTAGCGTAAAACCCCCTACGGAACGGAAATAGTGACGGTAATTGTGCATTGGGAAACAATTCGTAAATTCATGGATTGGGTGGTTTTTCTGCCACTGGTTTATCTTGGAATAGCAGCCCAGTAGACAGGGTAAGCAATTTGAAGCTGTCTGTTGATGTAACTAACCACTTATAATTTCTGGGGATTTTTTTTATTTTTTTTACTCAAGTACGTTTTTTGCAAATGAGAATAATCGATACAGGGTCTTGTCTCTTTCCACTCCATTCTAAAAAATGGTTACAAATTTGTTTTCGAGATAAATACTTTACATTATGCTGAGCTCCAGGAATTGAAATTTAGATCATGTTTATGCTTCCAAATAAATAACTTCACTAAAATATTTTGATACTTGTGCCGTTTTTCTCTAATCAAGAATTTGTTTTGTTATGTTTCATTTTCTTCTTTTCATTATATATATATATATTTTTAAGTTGCCTTTCATTTCTCTTACCTCAGAGATGTCACTGTAAGATCTAAAAGACCTGCCTTCGCGCGCAGGCCGAACTGATGTCTTTTTGGACTACGAGGGTGAAATATAAGTGTGTAGACTATGTAGAAAAATATTTAGAACCAATGATCTATTGAATTCTAAGAGTAAAAGTGAAATCCACTCTTCTGGTATTAAAAAAAAATATGAATATCCCTATATAATTCTCTCAAACCATCACAATTGAATTATGGAATTTTTGGATAGGGTGGTGTAAACCTATTAAACTATTATACATAATCTATGGTACAGAAATATTGTTATGAATAAACTCTTTGTATTTGTATTGAATGATTCCCATGGAGTTCTCTGATCAGTGCATGTCTATGAAGAAGCCATCAGAATATTATTTGAAATGTGACAAACATATAAAAATAATCTGGTCCAGATAGTCAATTGCTTCTTTACAAATGAGAAAAGCATGAGAATTTGAAATTTCAGCTG
This sequence comes from Gonioctena quinquepunctata, assembly GCA_018342105.1. Lineage (NCBI taxonomy): Eukaryota > Metazoa > Arthropoda > Insecta > Coleoptera > Chrysomelidae > Gonioctena > Gonioctena quinquepunctata. Next base: position 173,747 of record JAFIRS010000230.1, on the reverse strand, counting down.
GTAGATCTCAATTAATTTTCTACTGGTATCAAACTGACATTTTATTTTATTATTTACTGGAAGCACAAATTAAAAAGGGGAAAACGGATTTTCTGCTTGAAGAATTTTCCTCCTATGATCCACTGCATAGAGAAAATCAACTATTTCCAACTTTTTTTCATTGTTCATTTTCTACAAATTCTTGAAAAAATGGCAAGTTTGTGGTTTAATCTATACAGTCCTAGATAGTTGTAAAATTCCTGAAATTGTTCAATATCAATCAATGATTAGTTTGGTTCTTATTCGTACACTATATCAAAATATGTCTTTAAAAATTCAAAACAATGGGAGCAAAAAAATTGTCAGTTTTAACAAATCAAAGAAACGGATTTTTTGACATATCTAGGTTTTCCCGGCCCTCATGAAGTTTACATGATTTAAATATATTCTTTGAAGATCATCTTGTATACATAATTTTTTCACGGGTTCTGAAAATAACCAATCAACTGGAATAACAGTCTGCATTTTTTGTCCATATTTTATAGCGATCTCTCCCATGATCTCAAATAAAATTTCAATCTAACTGCCTTCGGGAAATATATAAACTGCCCGTGTCTATGTGTTGGCAGTGTTTTCTTGATATGTCAAATGTTTGATAATTCCCTGACTATTCCAGGTAATTCAGATCGCTCAGAACACAAAATATAGGTGAGAAATATTTTTTGTTTATTCATTAATCTTTTGTCAAGTTGTTCTCAAAATAAGATGATTTTATTCCACTATGAATATTTCAATGTATCTATAACAACTCTACAGATAACCCAGTCAAAACAAAAAAAAACACTATATAATAAAAATTAGAAATGGGCTTGAATTACGTATAAAGGTTCATTATTATTATGTCCATAGAAAATTTAGCAATGATCAGGGCATGGGTGGACCAAAAATGGGCCTTGAAAGAGCAAATCTTGAGATATACCAAAAGTTTATTTATTCTTCTGCTGCTTCAGACGAATATACTCGGCGATCAATTAAGTGCTCCAGACGGGTTAACACGCCTCGAATTTGTAAATTGGTACAGACTAGACAAACCGAAAATACACATAATACATATTCAGGGAACATTGTCAGGGCAGCGTCTTGGTTAGTTCTTTTTTTAATTAAGAATGCCAATATAATATGAATAATATGTGGCAAATAATACTAAATATGCTCATATATAACAAATTCTTAGCAAGAAAGCAAAGACAGGCCCCTCGAGAGTGTGTTTTCCCCTGGGCCTGGATTATCCCAGAAATCAAGGGAAGTATACTTCTAAATGATCAGTGGAATGTAAGAAGCATTAAAATAACGTTGCATACAGTGAACTCATATGTATATGACAATTTTTCAATAAATATTCATTACAGTTCTGTTCGTAGATACTTAGAATAACTACTTAATTTTTCTCTCCACAGCCCTAAGCAAATACAACAGTTAACCTTTTGAATAAACTTCAATGATTTTTAATGTGGTGAGATATTTTTCTAACAAATGAAAAAGTAACAGTTTTTAATTGAAGCAGTTAGTTGATTGAATTCATGCTTCTATGATTTGCTCTAGGGATATAAAAGTTAACTTTTTCTGGTAAAGCAGATATGATGTCTCGAGGAAAAATTAAATATAAAAAAAAAAATGGTGCTAAATTATTTAGTATCTTGAACACAAAAACTACAGTGATAAATCCTTTGCGAAGCAGAAAACCATTGCAAAGTATTACGCAAACCAACAATAGGAGTATATTGATTGTTTTAAAAATGACTCTCATAACATCTTTAGAAGTGGATTTAATTTATTCAAGTTTAAAAAAAATAACACTAATGTACTGTAACGAACCTAGGCCGGACCTGTCGCCTCACGCGTTGCCATCGACAACGATGAGGTCATCCCCGGAGATATTCGAGAACAATCCAGTCGCTCTGCCGCGGAAAACAACGGTCAATATTGGAAACAATTGGAACATGTTGGTCGCCAACTGCCAGAATTCGAAAGATCGGGAATTCTATAACGGAGATAAATAGGTAGCCCTCAAGATGGCACGGACAGTCTGAACGAGCCCATACGATCGAGCTATACAGTGGCGTAGTAATATAAATTAAGTTGTAGATTAAGTGTGAAATAAATTAGTAAAACCAAGTTAAGTTTATTTACGTTATAGTACGTTGAACAAAATTTTTCAGTTGAACGATGATAGTTCTTTATTCTTGATAGTATTTTTTTAAGTGCCATTCGACAATAAGACTTCCGGAAACCATAATTTTAAACTATAATTTACATCGAATTATTATTCTGAAAACTCCGGGCCAGGTGGAAAAAGTCCCCCTCCCCCTATCTCGTTGAACCTTGTTGACTCTGGAAATGAAGTGTAATTTCTTAGATATATTTTGTGTATATAATATGACTTTATAGAGTGACTCAGAACAGTAACTTCTCTATTGTTGATTTATGACCCCTAAATACAAAATCCATAATTTTCGATTCCAAAAATCTCTAATTTTGAGTATATGTTGACCATAAATAACTTAAATGGTCCGCCATCTTGATTTTACCCATTTAACATATTCAAACTGCAAACCATATATGCATGCCTAATTTGAAGATAATTGGATAAGTGGGTCAAATTTCAATTGGAAGATTTTTACCAAATCATTATAAAAACCCATGGATTAACTGCCGGAAGTGGATATATCCAAAGGCATTTACTGCAGTTGTAGAGAGGGCATAAAGAGGCCGAATGGACAAGGCACAGAAAAGCGTTAAAAAAAATATTGTATGCAGGTGCAAGCAAATACTTTTTTCCTCCGAACATATTTTTTATTAATAATATTAACTTTCGTATTAGGATACTTTTTAAGAATTATTTTTAGGATGTTTTCAGAAATAAAATAATTTCTGATCGTAATTTTCTCAAAAAGGGGTGGCACACATAATATCCAAATTATAATTTGAATAGAGATAGATCGACATAAAACAGTTCTTTGACTAAATTTATTGAATTTGTGGAAAACCGAGTTTACAGCCTTTTAAGGTGCATTTCTGGAACACCCACCTCCGAATCATTGCAAACAAGCCATTTTTAGACTCTTATGAAGTGCATAGTGGGCAAATTCGAGGAATTAACTGGACAAAACTCATCCGATCACTATTTTAATCAGAATGTTAATACTTTCCTAAATTATTCAAAGTCTAGTAAAAAAAAGGATAAGCCGATTGCTTATCTAAATAATTTTGAGGAAATCATGATTGACACTGAATTGAAATAAGAAGGGAATGAATGAATCAATGAATGAACTGAATAATAAAAAATGGCAATATCAATAATAATGGAAGATTCAACAATGACAATCTTTGAATTGATTATTGGTATATTTGGACCATTGAACATGGAAGTTGTTTCATTTATTCTAATAATAATGTTGACAATGTATCATCACAAGTTGTTCAATGAGAATAATGAAATATATCTCAATCATAAAGAATGTTATAAAATAAAGCTGTTAGATAATACTTTTTAATGCACAACTTCTTCATTTTAAGGTAGTACCGCCACGAGACAGTTGAATTAGGAAATTATTAAAATTTGGCATACGTATTGTTTAACAGGTGAACAACACCTCTATAAAATTTTAACAAGTTTCACCATCCCGAACAAGAGATATATATATATAATTAAAGTTGACTCAATTAACACGTAACATATGGACCATGCATATGCAAATAGCACATTATTAATTCTACTGTTAGTACTAAAATTAAGAAGTTTATGAAAAACGAGGAGGAGCTAGAGCAGGATATCACAGATATTGTGAAAAAAAATCAAAGTGATTGACCGTCTAGTTTGACAGATATAATCAAAACTACTCTCGTTATTCAAAATAGTCCACGGGGAAGCGCACAGCCTAAAGGGAGGGTCGTAGAGAAATGCGGATTGTGCCAGGGGACTTTTTAAAGAAGGACAGGGGACCATTTGAGAACGCGAAAAAAAAACTCCTCCTAGTTGACCCCATCGATTTTAACGATACCCCCCCTCCCCAAAAAAAAGTTCAAAAAGAATACTACAAAAAAGTCCATTGAAGTTTTATCGAAAAACGATAATTTTTTCCCATGATGTATGATTTCTAGTAAGGAGAAGGGGGGGGGTCTGCAATTATTTTTTTTGCTGCGCTTTTCGGGGACATCAATTTTTTTATAACGAAAAAAATTTCTAGAGTCGATTGGGGGGGAAGTGCCCCCCTTAAAAAAAAAAAATTTTTTGCGTTTCAAATCGAAAAGTCGTTTGAAATTTTTCGATTCCGTCGAAAATAATTTCCTAATTCAACTGTCTCGTGGCGGAACTACCTTAATTATACCTTTTGAATTGTTTCACACTCATATTAGACCAGGGTTGATAATTTTTGAAACCAAAAAAAATAATAGTAGGATGAAACCCATTGGAAAAGAAAGAGAATATAACAAAAATGAATGGAAAAATAATTTACGGGCGATCTGAGGTCGGGAAGTGGAAGGGGGTGAGTTTTTAAGGGTAAAAACGGTTTATCTCGATTTCCGGCAAAACTACAAGTCCTATGGAAAAAAGTTAAATGGCAAAGTTGTAGGTAATAAAAAGATCCACAACTTTTGTATATATACACTTTTCTCACATAACCTCAAAATTTATGTGAAAAATCCAAACAACCAAGTTTTTGGTTTTTTATTTTTATCTTTTACAAAAAAAAAAAATTTCACGAAATTTGGTGAAAACTTACCATTTTATGTCCCAAACACCTTGTAATTTTTTTGATTTAAAATATTTATTTTTTCACCTTATTTTGACTTAATATCGAAAAAGCACCCTAATTTTCAATCGAAAATTCTCCCGTCAAAATATCAGGTTTTTTAAAAAAGTCGGTTGGCTTTTTGTTCTTTGAAATCTCTACTTTCTGATGGTGTAAAAAAAATATACATTACTATGGTGAATGTTCTCCTAGCCCCTTCCCCACTTCTCTATGAAATACCTTTTGATGGGCTAATATTTTCCGTAGGTCATTCAGGTATATAAGTCATCTACCCATATAATTTAAAGAAGATTCTACAACTTTCTCAAAATATTGTAGATGTCGTATTAAATATTAACTTTATTAACTTATTTGGTTGTTAATTATAGTAGTATATTTCGATTTGCAATTTTTTTGTTTATCGATGTAACATGGAAACATTTACCATAGTAATGTATATTTTTTTTATACCATCAGAAAGTAGAGATTTCAACGAATAAAAAGCCCACCGACTTTTTTAAAAAAGCTGATATTTTGACGGGAGAATTTTTGATTGAAAATGATGGTGCTTTTTCGATAAAATAATAATAAAAGTACTTTATTGGTTACCCAATAGGCTACCGACCGGAGTCCTTCAGCCTGTTATACATTCGTAATTCAGAGATAGTTACATTATTTTGTATTCTTTTTCGATATTAAGTCAAAATAAGGTGAAAAAATAAATATTTTAAATCAAAAAAATTACAGTGTGTTTGGGACATAAAAAGGTAAGTTTTCACCAAATTTCGTGAAAACAAATTTTTTTTTGTAAAATATAAAAATAAAAAAGCAAAAACTTGATTATTTGAATTTTTCACATAAATTTTGAGGTTATGTGAAAAAACTGTGGATACAAAAGTTGTAGATCTTTTTATTACCTACAACTTTGCCATTTAACTTTTTTCCATAGGACTTGTAGTTTTGCCGAAAATCGAGATAAACCGTTTTTTACCCTTAAAAACTCACCCCCTTCCACTTCCCGACCTCAGATCGCCCGTAAATTATTTTTCCTTTCATTTTTGTTATATTCTCTTCCTTTTCCAATGGGTTTCATCCTACTATTATTTTTTTTCACTTTTTACCATTTTCAAAGGCTTCAGCCCTGGTCTATATGGGGTACAAGAGAATACTCTCAAAATAACTGAAATCATCATTTACTACACTTATTTTGGCTCTCTATGATAGCACATTTATAAAGAATACTATTATAGCACTTTCTAATGTCAATTTATACGACATTCCAATTTTCTCTTATATGCTAAAATAATACCTAATATTGGATACCCACCACTCTTTGGCTTTATTCTTCTGTAATTTTAAATAATTTGAATAACTTCTGATATAAGAAAAATAAAATTTTGTCCAGTTAATTTGACTGTGGTGTGTGAAATTTCTGGCAATTTTGTGAACTCAAAACCTCTGGTGGACTGGGTTGTTAAACATGCCCTAAAATGATAACATAAGGTTCTATTCCTGCATGATCAAAACTTGTTGTGTCATAAATGAAATCAAAATGTTAAGTTTCTGCTCTACCATAGTTTTCCAGTAATATTAAATTCGTTGGTTATATTACTTCCACCCTTATCTGTTCTACAATCCCCTGTTCCATGTTGTACCATACCAAACCCCAAGCTATTTACAAAAACCTACCTTCTGAACATACGTCCAAGGCATAGCCTTCACACTCTCTGGAATCCTTCCGGGATCACTATTCAATTTATCAATCACATCCTGCAGATGATCCCTCAACTGCTTGTGAGGTTCATCTAAACATTCTTGCTTGATCATTCCTTCTATAATATCGGAAGGCTTCGTATCTGACCTGTTAAACTTAAAACTAATCTGTTTCTGTTTGCAAAGTAGCTGGCACTCAACTGTACCATCAGGATGTACTTTATCTACTATTAATTGATACTTGAGAGAGCCTCTCTTTCTTCTCGGTTTCTCGTCCACCGACGAGGACGATGATATTTCCAAACTTACTTGTTCCGATGTTGAAATATCATCAGTAGGTACAACATCCTTAGAGATCAAAGATTGGGAGGATAAAACGGTCTCCAAAGGTACTATAGGCGGGAGCAAATTGAGATTCTCCTTTGTTAGGGAAGGAGATTCATGTTGTGGTATTAAAACCTGGAAAATTATGGGTGGATTATAACTTCCGATTTCTCCAAAAAAATTCTTACCTGACCAACTTGTATCTGAGCCTGGAATTCTTGAGTATGGTGCTCAGCAATCTGTTGAATACCACACTGAATATACTCTTGAGCTGAAGCTGGCTGAGATGTAGTTGATAATCTTCTGTGATCAATCTGCTGAATATCGAAGTCTGTTGTTGGAGGCAAAGAAGCAGTAGAAGCTCTATGTTGCTCCTTCGCTTGCTGCATGTGCTGTTGGGCTAGTTTCTGCTGTAACTCAGCTAAATTCATTGGTGGTATTTCGGTATTAGACATTCGAGCACCCACTTGTTCAGTGACACTTTCATTCTGAACTACTTGCTGCTGAGATGGTTGCAGAACTTGTTCTATGTATCCTTGATTAGTATGTGTCTGTTGTGGAGTAACATGTTGGTATATCTGTTGCACTGGTTCTGCCGATTGAGAGGGCATATAGTTTTGAGGTGGATGATCAACAGTTTGAGGAGGGATATATTGAGAGGAGTCAATACTTTGCTGAACATATTGTTGATGAGAATCAATACTTGGCTGGGTATACTGCTGATTAGTATCTATATGCATATACTGTTGTGAATGGTCTGCATTAGCCTGCACATACCTAGATGCAGGATCTACACTGGACTGTTGTATATACTGCTGGGGAGGGTCTACATTCGCTTGTATATACTGTTGTGGAGGGTCTACATTAGGCTGCATATATTGTGGTGGGTCTATATTAGCCTGCATATATGTAGAAGCTGGATCGATATTGGATTTTTGTAAATACTGTTGTGAGGGTTCTAAATTAGATTGCACATATTGAGTTGTAGGATCAGCACTGTGTTGAATATACTGTGGATTTGGTTCAATATTAGAAGGCTGGACATACTGCTGTTGTTGATAAAGTTGCCCTTGATCACTTTGTGGATACTGTTGTTGCCCTTGATAATTATGTTGGGGAGGAAAATTAGCTTGATTTTGATTACCAACTTGTTGCTGGTAGTTGATTTGCTGTTGCCCAGATTGTGGTTGGGGTGTATAAGGTACTTGTCCCTGTTGACTATTCTGTGGAGGAGCATGAGTAGTCTGTTGCTGGCTAGGCTGTTGATAACTCTGCTGTGACTGAAATGTTTGCTGAGTTGACTGTCCAAAGTTCTGTTGCTGAGTGGGTTGTTGATAGGACTGCTGTGGTGGTTGTTGATAAGACTGAGGAGCTGGTTGTGCAGCCTGTTTTGGATAGCTTTGTTGGGATGGAAACTGTTGATTCAGGTCCTGAGATTGATGAGAAATTGTGGGAATCATATGTATTACTGGTTCTTGTTGGCTTTGCGGGAAACTTTGTTGTTGCTGGTAATTTGGTGGCTGGTAGTTCTGACTGTCCTGAGATTGATAACTCTGTTGAGATTGATAATTTGATATATTCTGGTTTTGACCTTGGAAGTTGGGTTGTTGTTGAAGGGGTTGCTGAAAGTTTTGTGATTGATGCTGATAGTTTTGAGATTGAAGTTGAGCAACTTGAGCATACGTTGGTTGTTGTTGCTGCTGATAATTAGGTTGTTGGTAACTTCCTAGTCCTTGCTGGTCAGGAATCATGTTTTTTTGACTCTGATCCAATTGACTATCCACACTCAATCTATGCTCATGAGATGGTGGTGAGGTATGAAGCAATTCTGGTTGAGAAATACTTGAAATTTTATGTTGACTTTCCTGTTGTTGCTGCTGTATTTTGATGTATTCAGCTTGTTGGGGGTGACCATCAGCTAAATAATTCTGTTGTACAAAGTGTGTTGGTGCAGACTGGTTGAGAATTATAGTTTGCTGTTGGACTGGTTCAACTGAAGTTTGCCTTTGCAACACAGGGGTATTCTGATCTTGGGAAATTTGTGGGTGATGTTGATGCTGCTGTGACTGTTGAGTTTGGTAAACAGGTGGGGAAGGTTGCTGCTGCTGTTTAATGTCTTGCTGAATAACAGTTGGTTGCTGGGTATATAACACTGTAGTATCTGGTTGTTGCTGTACTGTCTGTGGTGGCTGTTGAGTCTGTGGTTGCTGTTGAATATACTGATTCTGATCTTGTTGCTGCTGCTGCTGTTGCTCCAGACTGTGCTGTTGTTGGTACTGTTGTTCCTGAGCCATACCTTGCTGATACTTGATTTGCTGGTCACCAGATTGGAAAGTTTGTTGTTGAGAATACTGCTGCTGTTGGCCTACCTGCTGAGTTTGTTGATAAGGGCCTACATTTTGTTGTTGATTTTGCTGTTGACTTTGTTGTGTCTGCTGAGGTATAGAAGCAGATTGTGACTGCTGCTGTTGCTGTTGAGACATTTGTTGTTCCACCTGTTGTTGCAGATATTGCTGATACTGCAGTTGCTGAGCCAATGCTTCTCCCTCTTTAGCTTTTTTTTCACGTTCCTTTGTAATCTGGGTTATCTGTGTTTTCAACAATTGAGCTACAGTTTTAGCATCATCTTCAAAAATAATTCCTGACTTAGCCTGAAAAAATAAAAAGGGGTTATTTGTTATAAATCAACTTGATATTTTAAATTTACTCACTACAATTACCATAAGTAAACATAATTGATAGTTTATGCAAAAGAGTAATTCTATGAAGTCTTTGCTCTCTAACAACATGAGAATATATTTCTTGACAGTTGTAGCCTTCTGACATAATCAATGTGTCATGATTTTCTACAAGGGGAAGAAAAAAGTTTACTTACCATTTCTTCTGAAATTGTGTTATATCTATCAGTCTCCATATCAAACTCAAACTGTATTGCCTCATTTTCCTTATGCTTGTGTGTTCTTTTCTTGGGATCAATAACACGCAAACGAAAAACAATTTTTTTTTCATCTTGTGATACTACTTCAACCTTCAGTCCTACATCCTCTTCAAAAAAGGCATGATTCAAAAGATCCTTAACTTTTGGTCGGTCCTCTTTTCTGGGTCGTATACAATTTTCAATAACATCTTTAACTTCGGGATTTTGAACTTTCTCAAAACTGGCTGGTTTGACACCCTAGGGTTAACAATTATTATAGGTTAGTTGGTGAGTTCTATGTGTCTTTACTTACTGATATAACTTTTTTGTAGATTTGGGCAGGACCTGTACATTCTGAATAAGGATATTCACTAGTTGCCATTTCTAACATGCACATTCCAAAGGCATAAACGTCTACACTTTCATCATAGTGCTCTTCATACATTTCTGGTGCCATGAACTCGGGGGTACCAATAACCTTGGGACAATAATAATAATCAGCATTATTGACTTCAAGAAACATAAATGTTTATTATAGGGACCTTCATGTTTTATATTTATTTAATCTAACTTACCGACTTAGCAAAGCTCCGATTTTTCAAGGTGGCCAACCCCAAATCGCCAATTTTAACAGACCCAGTAGTTCCAGTGATAAAAATGTTGTCACATTTCAAATCCCTGTGTATAATAGAAGGTGATCTAGAATGCAAAAAGGCCAAACCTTTTAAGATTTGCCTGCACCATGATTTCAATACTTTTGGATTGATTTTTTTGAATCTTCGCAAATAACTGAAAAAATAATTATATAATTATTTATTAATAAATTGTAGATTAAAAAGAAAATGATTTTTAAGGAAACCCAGTCATACTTTACCAGTACATGAAATAACATTGTCCGCTTTGAAGTAATTAAGAAGATCACTACAATTATTTTTTTGTTAACACGTTGACGGACAAATGTGAATAAGGGAAAGTTCTTCATGTGACACAAATATAACTTCACTAATTTTGCAGATAACGAAAATGAAGTCATATTTACGGGTAAGTTGGGTCTTAGATATGAGAGATATCTAAAAAAAAACAAACAGCTATATATATTTTTCTTTAAAAATTGTGACAGGCATCTATAGACGTCGCCCTATTTTAAGTAAAATGAAAACATTTATTCAGTAATTGAAATGAACATTTTGAATTATTATTGGTGCCATAATTTAAAATATGGAGATGGACATAATGGAGGTTTATCTTGACAAGTTTGACATCTGAACCTTGTTTTTTCCTTTTTTAACCCTAGTAAATTGCCCACATTTTAGAAAAAAGTTGGTTTTCTTGCAATTTTCCGGAACGGCAATTGTTTCAAGAAAGTGTTGTGGTGTGTTTGATTTAGAACTAATTTTCTCTCCCTTTCTTGGACCATCTGCATCATTTTCCAATCCTAAAAGTGACCATATAACCGCCTCCTTATACTCAATAAATGGCACATGCTTTACTCCTTTTGTGTATAAGAAATATGAGTTCCACATAGCGATATCCAGAAGGCAGAAGAGGACTTTTTTGTACCATATAATCGTTTTATGAGGGCAGCTACATTTGATCACTTCTATCTATTCCTGACATGTGGCGATTGTATGCAATAATTTCGCTAGACTTGTCTTTTTAACCGACAAAACCAAAAAGGAGGAGGTTATGTATGATCACGCATAACTTTTTACTGAGACGTCCGATTCCGATAATTCTTTTTTCAGTGGATAGAGTGTACTTCGAAGTTAGTCCCATTTGAATTAAAAAAACCCCGGAAAAAAGGTTGATCACTCATCCTCTGAATTCTGGTCCTTAACCGATTCTATCAGGCATAACTTTGTACTGGGTTCTTCAATTTGGATGATTCTTTTTTTCAATAGATAGGGTATACCTCATATTTGGATTTCGAATGAAATTATCCACCCTTACGGGTAGAAAAATAGGGAATAATTGATTTTTCACTTGTGAACATTGGCACACACATATGTAGTTGACAATGACAGATCGCTACTGTCATTATTTTTGTTCCACATCCGTCACAATCATTATATTCTATGAGAGGATGGAATGATATACAAAGTAATGAAATAACCTAACCAGAACAACAAAAATAATTCATATTACAACAAATAGTAAAAGTAGATAATCATATTATTTAACTGGTAATAGTTGAAGTAAGGTGGGTAAGTATTTTGGAAGTAATAAAAAAACAAGTAGGTAGTAATTAGTAGATTTCAGCCACAAAAAATTGTAAAATAAAAACCTTTTAACAAAAAATTAAACCGGCGAAATACGGAACTGAAAGGTAAAATAAAATAAACCTTCTTAGTCTCATACTAAGCTCCTAAACTATATGGGTAACTAATTTTGAGTCGGCGCCAAACGAACAATCAACGAAGATCATTAAATTAGTTCAAAAAAATTATCAGAATGTAACCGCACAACTCGATGCCATCATTTTACGCCTTACCTAATTTATTTGCTTGTTTGTTTGGCGCCGACTCAAAATTAGTTACTTACATTAGTTTAGGAGCTTAGTTATTGAGACTAAGAAGGTTTATTTTATTTTTTACTTTTCAGTTCCGTATTTCGTCGGTTTAATTTTTTGTTAAAAAGTTTTTATTCAACACCATAACGATTTCTAACATCTAATCATATTTATATGCTGTAGTTATAGCGAGTACATCCCGCTTGTCCTTCCATTTACTGGCATATACGCTAAGGTTGCAAATATTTTCTCCATATATGTTCACTTTGACGGAGTTTTATCTTTACACGATACTAATAAATTAGAGTTCACCCGCGCTTCTGACGAAGTCGATGATGACACTCGGTGATACCTTTTCCAGGTCTTCAGGCTCTAGCTGCCCGTAATCTATATGGTAGAATCTTGTTCATTCCAGCCCCTTGCATCTGCACAAGATGTGCTCAGCTGTTTTTTTGCCTCGTCTTGGCAAAAGCGACACTCTGCACTCTCCAAAAGATTTGTTGATGATCCTTTCGCAGTCTACAGTGACCTGTCAATTCCCATTCAGTTCTAACAGGACTGTTGTTCTTCTTTTCGAAGGGTTTGGTATAAATACCTTCGAGTGGACTTGTCCCACTGTTTCATACCAGTACTAGTGTTTTTTCCACTTAGTCCAGGCTGAAAATACTTCTATGGTTATGCTCTTTGATATTCCGAAAAATGGCTCTGGTCCTACAAAGTCTTTCGTATTACCTTCTTTTGCCAGAAGGTCGACTTTCTTATTTCCTTCAATACCTTTGTGCAGGGACCCATGGCAGTTATTATGTTGTCTCTGACTACACTTTAAATGGCTTTCAGGCAGTTCCATACTAATCTGGATTCTATCGGACTTGACGGCAGAGCTTTTAGTGCTGCTTGGCTGTCCGATTTGATTTTAATCGATTGATTTTCACTATTCCTGTTCAGAATTTCTTGCAGGCAGAGTTCGATTGCATGGACTTCTGCCTGGAATATTGAGGCGTACTGTACCAGGTTTACCCTAAGGTTAATTCCGCCCCAATTCCGTCTTCCGTTTTGGAGCCGTCTGTGTACCATTGTAAATTGAACCTTGTTAGTTCTCATTATTTCGTCACCCATTCATCTCTTCCCGGGAGGAGAATCTCATAAGGTCTATCAAAGTTGCATAGCGGGATCATTGTGTACGATGGCATTGCTAGAATCAGATGGGATTTTATCTCGTTCTCGATTTTGCGACAACTTTCTCCCCTATTACTCGTTGACCTAGACAAGTGTCTTTATACACACACTCTTGCCTCCGCCTCCTTCTCTAAGCAAATGTGCAAAGGAGGGATGTTGCTGCTGCCGCGCTGGTGGACATTGCCCCTGTTATGATCAGACACGCTTGCCTCTGGAGTTTGTTGAGCCTTCCTCTAAATAGCAACACAGATTTGTCTAACGATAAGGCTTCAGAAGGAGAATAATCTAATAGGTTTCTAACTTTCCTTGGGAAGTTTTCACTTTTTTTGTCGCTCGTATTTATACTCAAACATCTAAGAATCGGTTTAAATCGACATAAACACTTAATGCATGTGGATGAACTGGATGCCAGTACAATGGATTGTACGGTAATGATTGCCTGATTACTAGGTTTTTATTTGTTCTTGAAAAAGACACAATCCAATAATTTTTTTTAGTTCACTTTCAGTAACTGGTTTGAATTGACATAATCTGCTAGTTCGGGTTGTGGGACGTTGTGATCTATCAAGTTTTTCTCCATAATTCTATCATATGTGCTAGTTAATATAAGATTCGTAACTTCAGTATCCCATAGTTTTGCAAAAACTTCAATTCAATAATAATAATAATAAATCGACTTTATTTAACAAATGTACATGCATTTGCCCTGAAAAGGCGAAGATTAGCTAATAGCTACTCTTGAACTCTTAACCTTTTCAGTTTACAAAAATGAAATACAAAATGAAAATAATAAAATATAAAAGATAATAAAAGAAAAGCATTTACAATGTTAATATAATTGATATAAGTAAACAATTTAGTAAATTTTGTAATCAAGAAAGAGAGAAAAAATATGTAGCAATGTGACTAGTCTTGTTGGTTCAGCAGTTCATTTTTAGCGACTTTCTTATATCTATTTAGTGGAATTGATAATTCTGGTTTGAAGGAATTAAAAAGTTTTACTGCATTATAAGTAAAACTACGTTCAAACAAAGCTGTCCGGTGGTGTGGCATGTTAAGTATCTGTGAATGTCTGGTATTAAGATTGTGTAAATTGTTTCTGAATACTAGTTTGTCAAGAAGGTATGGTGGACTTTCAGTATTAAACAATCTATGCAAAAAAATGAGGAAATGGTATTTAAATACATTAGAAATTTTGAGCCACTTCAACTGCAGGATGTATTGAGAAATGTGATCATATTTCCTTAGATTAAATATGAATCTGCAACAAGTATTTTGCACTCGTTGAAGTCGATTTTGAGTGCATTTATCAAGACATGGATAGTAGACAATGTTACAATAATTTAGAAGGGATAAAACCAAAGATTCTGAAAGTTTTTCCTTGTTTTGAAATTTAAAATATGTTTACTAGCATAAAGTAACCGAGTGCATATAACATCTATGTAATAAAAGATTTACATGATTCTTGAATCTAAGAAAAGTATCTAAGGTCAATCCTAAATTTTTGCACTAGCAGAGATGACTAAAGCGTATTGTTTAGAGTAATATTCATATTATTTACAATGTTAGGCCTTAAGTTTTTATTTCCAAATAAAAGGACTACTGTTTTAGAAGGATTGATTGATAGGTTGTGTTTATTAGAATAGTCAACAATCCGTTGAAGATCGCTATTTATAGTTTCAGATGCTGTAATGTATGATGTAGGATCAAAGAAATGTATTATTTGTGTATCATCCGATAAAGTTGAATTTCACTAGTATTTACAATTTTCGGTAAGTCTGATGTATACAGTAAAATAATAAAAGGACCTAGGATAGATCCCTGGGAACTCCAGAGAAATATTTTTTTCGAGTTTGAGAATTTGTTATCAATGCACACTTCGTTAGAATGCATTCCATAAATACGATTTGAAAAAGATAGTGCAGTTGTATTAAATCCATAATATGTTAATTTGGAGATTAGTAAGGTGTGATCAATCAGATCGAATGCTTTGGAATAATCCAAGGTAACTAGAACAGCAGCAAGTTTTTATCTAAGGCTCCAATTATATTATCTGTTAAATTTAAGAGTGCAGTAGTTGTACTATGACATTTTCTAAATCGGATTGTTGAACAGGTAATATGCTTAGTTATAACAAAGTCATTCACTTGAATATATACTGCTCTTTCAGGTATTTTGGAAATCACAGGAAGTAAGCTAATTGGTCTCAAATCATGAACATGATTAGGTGGTGAAGTTTTGGAATTGGAATTATGATCGATTCACGCCATTTTTAGGAAAATAACCAGATTCCAAGCAACAGTTTATTATATGGGTAATATGGTTAGGATAATAGGCAAGCATAATTTCACCATGTGGAGTGTGATACCATCATTTCCAGCAGCATTTGATTTTATATTATTTATTATTTGTAGGATCTTATTTTGATCAATAAACGATAGATTGAAAATATTATCACTATACCTATTATTTGAGTAGAACTCGCATGAGTTGGCAGTTATTTGAATTATCAAAAAATACTTATAAAGTAATCATTAATTTCGTTTGGTTCTCGCAAGGTATCAGGTAGCTCACTGTTACATTTAGAGGTTTTGATATTCAAGTTGCTCAGACCTTTCCATAATTTTTTATCATCTTTTTCATTTTCTAATTTTGTTAGATACGCTGATTTTTCCCTTCTCAACGATGCTAACGCAAAATTGCGGCATTCCTTATAATGATTCCAGTTTTCAGGATTTTTTGTTTTTTTATATTTGCTTAGTGCTTTATCACGTTCTTTCAGAATTAATTTGAGGTTATCGGTAAGCCAGGGAGCAGGTGGTTTACTTACTCTAATTGTTTTATAAGGTGCATGCAAATTAAAAAGATAACTAATATTATCTTCTAAGAATCTGACTTTATGATTTATGTCGTTAATATAAAAAATATTATCCCAAGGAATATTCAATAGATTCTGTTCGAAGGCATGTACATTGAGCTGTTTGTAATCGCTGAATACTGAATAAATTTCTGCTTAGATTTCTTAACAACAATATTTAAAGTACAAAAGGGCATTCTATTGTGATCACTGACGTCAGAAGGGACTGTACCGCTATTGAGACATATTTCTTTACAGTTAATAAATATCGGGTCCAAACATGTTGCAGAAGTTGCGGTAATTCTTGTTGGTTCATTTATGAGATTGAAATAGTCATAAGTATCAAAAGTTTCCAAAAGAGAATTGTGTTGCAGCATATTAACATTCCAGTCTCCCATTAAAACAGAGTAGTCATATTCGGTCAATAGTTGGGGGATAATGTCATTCAAAGCATCTAACATGTCGCCAAGTCTGTTAGGTTAGGGGGACGATAAAGTATAGCCAAAGAAATTTTATAAGTACTAATCCTCAGACTCAAGAATATATATTCAAAATTTGCATTGCCTAATGTAATGTCAGAAATTGCACAAGGTAAGGAAGATCGAACATAGACACCTACACCACCTCCAACTCTATTTAACCTGTCTTTCCTATATAATGTATAACCTGGTAATGATACTGCATTGGAATCGATTGCTTCATTTAACCAAGTTTCGGTTACACCTATTATATCGTATAAATTGTGAACTAGTTGACGAAAACTCACAAAATTAGGTATTAGTGATCTTGTATTTAAATGTGCTATCTTTAAATGGTTTGTACTAGCCATGAGTAACAATTGAAATAGGTACATATTACCCAGAATAATAATCAATAGAGTTTTTTAGTCGCTGCAAGTGAAATAAGTACGTTTGACAATCTTTGTTGAATACCTCGTGATTCACGTCATAGTTTAACTTATATTTTTTGTTTGCACGTAAACAGTTGCAACATTTTTTCAATTGCTTAGGGCAATCGTCAATTTTGTGCTCATCTCCACAATACATACAAGTTATTTTGTTTTTACAATACATATCCTTATGGTCAAAATCATTACATATTTTGCATCTTGAAATTGTTAAATCTTCATACACAAGGCATCTTTCCCAGGAGATGAAGACTTTCTTGTTGTCCATGAACTTTTTGAAAAGGGGAGCTGAACACTCAGCACAGACTGTCACCTTTCCATTAGTGACTTTTTTTATGAAAGTCACTTTGAGATAATCCTCTGGAGTGACAAACTCATTTTGTGATCTCAAACATTCTTCTATTTCTTCTTTGTCCATATTATTATTTGTAGTGATGATTTTTATTCTTGGTTTTTTCAACTGGGACATCTGTATTTGATACTTGTTACTTAAATCCTGTTTTTGTGCCTCTTCAATTAATTTAACTGCTTCTTTTGAGAGTTACATTTTATTATCAGATTTCGTTATACCCTGTTTTGACAGAGTTTATTGAGACTTGGAGAGCCCTTGGATTGATTTTAGTTTGTATTTCAGATTTAGTTAGTTCAGCATTTTGAGGTTTGTTTGGTTTCACAATTACCACTGGTAAGTTTTTAGGTTGTTGCTTAGTCATAGTGATCTGAGTAATATCTTTCGTGACTGCAGCAACACTTGCATATGTTTTTGTTTCCTGCAGATTTATCACTTTATCTTGAAGCATTTTTATTATAGTTATTTTGTCTTCAATTATTGTTTCCTTGTCTCTTATCATATTCTTTAAACAATCCGTGAGATCATTATCCCTGCATTTTGTGCAGAAGTATTTCAATGCGCGTTTAAAGAGGCATACATTTTAGTTCGAGCTGGTTAGCTCTGAGCATTCTCACAGTAATTAGATTTACAGGAGTCACATGGAAAACTATTTTTTTCTTTAACATTTGCTTTTTTTTACATTGAGTGCATTCAGGTGAACTCATTTTGTGTACATCACATTATCACTTGACAATAAAGTGTGTATGATACGCCACTGGAATATCAATAGTTCTTATTAAGTTTGAAAGGAAAAAAAAACTTCAGCCTCATTAAAGGCAATCCACAAAAAAGACAAAAGAAGCAGTCCACCTGGTTTGTTATGGAATAAAAAAAAACTCCCACCTCAATAATGGCAGATGGAAAGTGCACTGATTTCCTGGGTATTTCCATATAAATTTCACTTCCAATTGCTTTGTTCGAACACACATTTTGCTAGCTGCACATTGATATAAAATATAACTTTTTAAGTTGGTAATTTCTCACTGTAATTATTATTTTAAACAGAACACATCTGCTTCATGCACAGTTCAATGTTCAAATCAATAGATTTTTATTCCCGTCTGACTACTATAAAAATTCGGAATATTGGATGACGCGTCTACCCAACTATCATCATCATTGTCATTTTCTGTTGATTTCTGATTTTCTTGTACGTTATTATCCGCATTCTCTTCATTCGAACTATCCTGCGTTTTGCCACCTGTTTCAGTTACAGGAAATATAATTTCATCATTATCTTCTTCACTCGAAGTTTCACTCCGAGGTGACTCATCAGGCGCATCAGTCACAATTAAATTCCTCAACGTAACTAAAGGGATCATGTTCAGATTCAATATTATCATTACCATTGGATAATTCATCAAACCCCTATAACAACTTTTCTTCTTCCCCATTACATATGTGATCTGTAATGAATAAGTATATGTACACCTTTAAACCGTCAATCTTACCTAATAAACTTTTACGCGCCAAAACAGAAGGTATTTGCCATGGAAAACCACACACACACTCACTAATAACGTTTTTTTTTTTTTTTATGTTCTGGTAAGGGATATCCTGTAATGTTCAGAGAACATCGTGGGAACCAAGGGAAAGAAGGTAGGAGTTGGTGTTCTTCTTAAATTTCTGGAGGTTGTATGCCTCGGGGAACACCTCCCTAGGCAATGAGTTCCAAAGCCTCGCTGTTCGTTGGATGAACGAGTCTTTGGAAAGTGATGTTCTGCAGGTCTCCAAAGTGACCACGAAGGGGTGTGATGACTGAACTTGAAGCAGGAACGATTGTTGATATTTCAGAAGAGCATCGCCCATGAAAATATCTATAAAATAGAGACAAATCGCCAACTTTTCTACGGTGTTCCAGACAAGTGAGCGAGTTTGTAAGCGAGGCATCACCGACGAGCAATTGCCCTTTTGGACAGAATCCAATAGCCTCAGGATATGTTTAGGTGCCAGGCCCAAATATGGGAACAGTATTCCAGGACAGGTCGGATCTGTGCCTTATAGATCATAAGCAGCTGAGTGGGGGTGAAATAGCTCTTGGCACGAAACAAAAAACCAAGTTTTTGGGATGCACTTTTGGCAATGGACCTCACGTGATTTTCCCAGGAAAGGTTATTGCTGATAGTAATACCAAGCATCGATATGGATGACTTCAGTGGTATGGTTACTCCTGACAAAGTTATGTTAAGTTAAGTAGAAATAGTGTTGGTGCGAGAATAGATCCTTGCGGAACACCAGCATTTATGAGTAGAGTGGCAGATGAAACTCCATCGACCACTACATGGAGAGACCTGTTTGAGAGAAAACTAGCAAGCAGAGAACACAGCTGAGGGGGCAAGCCATAAGACGGAAGCTTGGCAAGGAGTCCCTGGTGCCAAACTCGATCGAACGCCTTGGAGATATCTAATGCCACAGCTAAAGTTTCTCCATACTTTTCAATAGATAGCTGCCATATATGTGACACGTAGCTTAGCAGGTCACCAGTTGATCTCTGATGGCGGAAGCCATATTGCCTATCGTGACAATTCCTGAGTCTTCCAGATATTTCATGAGCTCGATGTTGATGGCTTTTTCCATGACCTTTGAAATAATAGATAGCAGTGCGATAGGTCTGTAGTTGCTAGGTAGGGCCTTTTGCCTTTTTTAGGGACTGGCTGTACTCTTGCAATTTTCCAATTGGACGGAAATACCCCCAAATTGTAAGAGTGGTTGAACAACTTGCAAAGAACAGGTGTTAGTTCGGGGGCACATTTCTTGAGAACAATCGGCGGGATTCCGTCAGATCCACAGGCTTTGTTGGTGTTGAGACCCAGCAAAATCTTTCTGATAGTACGTTGGCGAAAGGTGATCTCAGGCATGTGACTGTCAATAGGTGTAATGTTCGGGGGTTGTTTTCCCGATGAATCCAATAAAACAATAGTATTCCAGGGCAGGCCAAACACCTCGTATAGATAGATCTGACGTAATCCCCACCACATATAAAAAATGTACAGTGCAGAATCGGAGCGTTTGATATGACACCTTCTTCTTCTTCTTCGCACAAGGTGGGCTGGTTCCGAAGAACCCCGTACACGTAGGCCTCTCTATTTGGGCCCATTGTGCGACAACTTGTTCTGAGAAAATCAGCTGGGCATGCCGATTTCTTTGACAAAATTCAGCTACTTCCTCAGCTGAATCTCCTTGACGTCCTCTGGGTTCAGAATTATGCTCCCAAGGTTGATCTCCTCTGGTGCACCAAAGCTGGGCACTCAGTGAGGATGTGCGACGCATGTCTCGCATCTTCCAGGCACCATCCACATAGGGGATCATCTGTGATCCCGATGAGCTCCATGTGCCTGTTCAGGTGATTATGTCCCGTTAGGAGCCCAGTCACAGTCTTGATGTCCCGTCTGTTAAGTGACAGGATCTCTTTAGACATTTTTTTCCTTGGCTCCTTTATGTGGAGCTTTGATTGCCTCATGCCTGGCGCCTCTTGCCACGTTTTAAGGAACTGCTTTTGTAGCAGTTCCTCCATATTTGAGATTGCCAGGCTGCTGGGTATTTCCAAGATGGGTTCAGGTCCAACTGGGGTCTTTCCCAATCCTATCTTGGCTAATCTGTCTGCATCCTCGTTCCCGGGGACACCTGAGTGTCCCGGGGACACCTGAGTGTCCCGGGACCCATATGAGGCTGACTTTGCTTGTTTTCGATAAACTTTCTATGGCGTTTCTACACTCAGACACCAGTTTGGATACAATCCTATTTGCGCCTAATGCCATAATAGCAGCTTTGCTGTCCGGGTAGATGGCAGTAGGCCCTCGACTTTTATTGTCGAGATTTTCCTGGACACAGGTGAGTATAGCATATACTTCAGCCTGGAACACTGAGGCATATTTGCCTAAAGGAACTGAGATTTCTCTCTTTGTTCCTTCTTCGTAGACCCCTGCGCCGGACATTCCCCCAAATCTTGATCCATCTGTGTACTAGGTTGATCCATGGTTTGGGGGTCTGTCAGGCATTGTCTTTCCATTCCTCCCTTGTGGGGATGGTTATATTGGGTCCTTTTCTAAAATCCGGAACAGGCGGGGTACTGTCTCTTTCCATTCATAGGACTGGACATCCTTCCTTTGCCCTGTTCCAGATAGCTGAGTGTCCATGGTCTGCCTCAGTACCGATCCATTGGCTTGCGCCTTTGAGTCTGTATGCAGCACGCATGGCTTCATGCTCAATGACAAGGTGCAGAGGAGGTGGTCCTAGTAGAACTTCTAGAGCTCTAGTAGGCGTGGTCCTCATGGCCCCTGTTATTCCTAGACAAGCCAATCGTTGTACTTTACCAAGTTCATTTCTGGACTTGCCCTTTGTAGTACCGGTCCACCAAATGATGGATCCATACGTTAGTATCGGCCGAATGATCGCCGTTGATATGACACCTAAACCATATCCATGCTAATTCGACATTTACATAAGTCGTTGCTGAGAAAAGGGACTACAGCCAATGATGTCTGAACACGTCGTAAAATAAGAGTGTCACATCAAACTCAATGACAACAACATCTACACACATTGCTGTCCGTCAACATGTTAACACAAAGCATGGGAAAACTGAAATTTCCTTTTCTTGTGCAATTAAACTACACAAGCAGTCAAAAGAAGCACTTTATTTTCGTTGAACACACAATTTGGGTTCCTTTTTGAGAAAAATAACTTTTATTATATAGTGCAAAACTATCAACTCACGTTTTCAGAGTTCCACTCAGCATTAACTCCGTTACCAAGACAATATTCTTCTTTTTAGTTCCAGGGGATTCCCAGTAATTATAAAACCTCACAATATTTGGATGTTGTAGTTTCTTCAGCATTTCAGCTTCTTCCCTGAACCTTTGTCGTTCTGCTTTATTCAGTTTCTTTTCCTGCAGTTCGCACCAAGCTACAGCAACACCGGTTTGAGTGTCAAGACCTCTATATACAGTCTTGAAAGAACCTCGTCCAATCTGAATAATAAAAATGATTTAATAATTTTTTTCGTTGCCAGTCCCAATTTCAATTTAAACCATAGTTTGACAATTATTGAAAAATGAATTCGATTTCAGTCAATTATTTGGTCATTTGTCATCTGTCTTATCTCTACAAAATAAGAAAAGCGCAGTAACTCGATTTGTTTCCATATTTTAATTTCATTTAAACGTATACAATACTTATAATTCAGCATGAAAATTTGTGAAAAATTGTTTCTTTCAAGATGTTGAACACTAAAAGCATCTTTGCTAATGGACACACATAAGATCTATCTTGAGGGTAACGAGAGAGACACCGATAAAATGATATGCTCAAGGAATTAAAATGGATGTGTGTGAAAGAGTATGTATATTATTACACCATGATACTAATATATTAGATGTATCATTACCTAACACCGGACTATTTGAGTAGAAAAATTGAGTACAAAGAAGATCACCACCAATACAATACAAGAAGCAGACATAACATCCATGTAGGAGTTATGACCAAAAAAGCACGGAAAAATCTATATATCACGCGGGAATGTTGGAATTCAATAGCTTGGACAGTAATCTCAAAGTATGTAGCTCTGTGGAAATTTTCAAAAGAAAACTGAAACTATCTGTTGGGAGAATGAAAATAATCCTATAAATATATAATTTACTATTTTATTATCTATGCTAATATTATGTTTATGATTGTTGTGAATGTTTATCTGTATAAGTTTGTGGCTTTTTACATTTATTGTCTTTTAATTTATTTTGATGACCTGATTTGTTAATGTACAATTATGAGATGTACTACTATTAGTGGTTCTGCTAAATAAAGGAGATATATATATATATATATATATATATATATATATATATATATATATATATATATATATATATTATTGAGGAAATAATGTCTTTTGGTGTTCATGAACAAATACATCCGTAGTGTTTCGCATTGAAGGTGAAAACAATTTTATTTCAATACTGTTTGAGACATTAAATGAAACCTGTGATGGGAAACTAAGATGTAGAAATAAATATAAGTTGTTCCCTGCTAAACTATCACATAGGTATCAAATGAAAGCAGAAAAGCAATATTAATGATAATGGACTTGTTCCATGCAGTTAAAAATTTAATCGCGTTTATCATATACTAATACAAAAAGATTTGAACGTTGAAGTTAGTTAACTAATAAAATAATTAATAAAAAAACCTTTTTAAAGACAAGCTTTTATTCAAATGCGCTAAAAAGTAAAAAATAATAGCTTTGGATGTGCGACGTAGGTTATTTCGTGAGTTATAGATTCAATATCTTGTCGCTTCTGTATTCAAACTGAAAACTTTGCGCGACAAGCTTTTGAATCTATAACTCACGGAATAACCTACGTCACACATCCAAAGCTATTATTTTTTACTTTTCAGCGCATTTGATAGAGCTTGAATTTATGAATTTTGAGAATAAATTCATAGTCTTTGACAAAACCCCACATACCAATTTTTAATAGAATCGGACCATAATTACAAAACTCGTTCGCCATCTTAGAGCCGCCATCTTGAATTTGTGAATTTTGAAAGAAAATTCATAATCTCCGACCCCGAAAACCCTCACATACTAATTTTGAGTCGAATCGGACCATAAACACAAATCTCGTCCGCCATCTTAATTTGTGAATTTTGAAAGAAAATTATAATCTCCGACCCCGAAACCCCACATACTAATTTTGAGTCGAATCGGACCATAACACAAATCTCGTCCGCCATCTATTTTTTAAAAATTAATCTCCATCGGTCAAATTTAATTTGCAAGATTTGATGACAAACATCGGGACAGGTGAAACTAAATAAAAGCTTGTAAAAAAGCTAGATTTCAAATATCCTACTGAAATATTTGAAATATCCAAAAACATATATTAATTCAATTGCATTCGATTTCCTCCAATGTAATCAAACTATAATATCTCGTTTGGAAAATCTGCAACTGAGAGATTAACCCTCTTCCCTATATTTCTTCATTCTTGGTCAGTGTACGTGATACATAATGAGGTGGTGGTGCAAATTTTCTATGATCTTTGCATAAGGCATATGTTATTAATTATAAACATCTTATTAGCCCAGTCTGCGGATCAAAAATTGATCTATTTCACACAAAAAAAAATATTACAGGTATCTGATGTTTTAGATGATAAGGGAGGGTTAATATATAATAAATACATAAAAACATAAAGCAAGTTTTGCCCAATTTTTTTATAAACAGCAATCAAAGTCAGAAAATACGAGCCGTAGAATTTTCCAATTACGTTTTAGAGAAAAGTTGTAGTGGTTGGTAGATAATGGTGAAAAACATTATAAGTGACCTATAACACCTTGGCTAGGAGGGCATTATGGGTCTTTATAAGTGTGCCAAATTTCAGCTAGATCGGATTAATTTTTTATGAATAATTGCATATGTTTATCCGAAATACCGTGTATTTAAACAATCGCTAAATGAAATGGATTTTTAAAAGGTTAAACTTTAAGGTAAGTTGAAAAAATGTTATTTGTTCAAAAAATTGTTGTTGAGAAGGGTGATTTTGGCTTATAAACAATTGGATTAACTTTATTATTTTTTATGATAAATACTTATAATTACGCTCATTGAAAAGCTGGTTAAAAAACACGTATTTAAAAAAAAATATTCTACGGCCAATAGGAGCCAAAATGGAAAGTTTTTTTAAAATCACATTAAGAGTTGAATTTTTTATAGATTTTCAATGAAGACCTATATTTTATGATTCAATTGATAAGTGTTCAATCGATTCGATATGTATGAAGTCCTAGCCCTTCAAAGTGAAGGTACTCTTGCAAGAGCGCCATGGTCAGGTGGTGAGGAGAGCAGCCCGAGCTCCGTTTTCACGCAGCAAGTTTCTAATATAGAAACTTCAAATTGGAGCGTGCATCAAAATTTAAGATAATCTCGGCTTCTAGACAACGTAGAACCTTCATTTATTTTATTTTTAATCTGGGGTAGCTAGATAAAACTGGCTAATTTTTATTCCCTTGGGAAATGCCGAAAAAAATCTACATGTTTTATTAACCATACTTCATTTGCATACACATGAGTGTTTGATATATGCACAATGACTGCTTTATTAATTAATAAAAGATGTATGTTATTGAAAAATGTAAGCAAAAATAAAAGATATATTACAGTATTTTAGCATTACGTTGCAAATAAAGTATGGTTAATAAAACATGTATTTCCCAACTAGCCAAGGGAATAAAAATTAGCCAGTTGTTAAAACTTCGTCGAGCTACCCCCGACAAAAAAAAGGAGATTCTACGAAGTCTAGAAGCCGAGATTAATGTTTAATTTTGATGCACGCTCCAATTTGAAGTTGCTATATCACCACCTGACCACGGCGCTTTTGCAAGAGTACCTTCACTTTAAAGGGCTAGGACTTCACACATATTGAATCAATTGTACAATTATCAATTGAATCATAAAATATAGGTTTTCATTGAAAATCTGTCAAAAATTCAACTCTTAATATTTATAAATAACAGAGATTTTCAATGAGCCTAATTATAAGCCTTTATCATAAAAAATAATAAAATTATTCCATTTGTTTATAAGCAAAAAACACCCCTCTTTTTAACGGACTGTTTTTAACAAATAATATATTTTTTCAACTAACCACGAAGTTCAACCTTTCAAGAATCCTTTCCACTTTGTTAAACATCTCTAGATCTTGCCTATGACGATTGTTTAAATAAATGGCATTTCGGATAAACATATGCAATTATTCATAAACAATTAAATTGATCTAGCTGAAATTTGGCACACTTATAAATAGCCATAATGCCCTCCTAACCAAGGTGTTATAAGTCAAAAAAATTTTTCCTTTCTCGTAATTTATTTAAATTAAAGGTTTTTTAACACACAACT
Source organism: Gonioctena quinquepunctata (assembly GCA_018342105.1). NCBI lineage: Eukaryota > Metazoa > Arthropoda > Insecta > Coleoptera > Chrysomelidae > Gonioctena > Gonioctena quinquepunctata. The sequence goes on along the minus strand of JAFIRS010000230.1, from coordinate 147,282 downwards.
TTTACCAAAACAACTTTTCTCAAAACTAATATAAAATTATACGGCCCAAAAACTGAATTTTCCGACTTTGATCATTGCGTATAAAAAATAGGGGGCTGTATGTTTTTATGTATTTATCATAATCCCCTCCCTCTCACCTAAAATATTCAGATACATGCAATAAATTAAATCAACTTTATTTCTCTACAGACGGCTATATGAAAAATCACTATCTAGAAAGGGAAGGAGGGGCGGGTAATTTAGAGTAGCGGATTACATTTTTTTTTGTGATCAGAATTTAGTAGCAAATTATCAAAAAAAAGAATCAAATATTAATAGCTTGACACCCTAAAATCAAATATTATTCAGATCAATTATTTGCTTTGCTCAAATAGAAGAGGGGCAATGACTAGCAGAATAAATATTGGACCAACCTGAATGCATGGTAATTATCGAAAATACAAAAAATATTTCAATAGACTATAAAAAGTATATTTTTTAGAAGAAATTTGTTTTTTCCAGAAGGTTTCAATTATTTATGAAAATTCACTTGATTCTGTTTGACTGATCACAAAAACGTCTTGAAAATTGTTTGAAAAACTGGATTCACTGAAATTTATCAATGAGTTGTTGAAGAAAGAAAAGAACTTTGGCTTGAGCAAGATATAGTTCAACTAAGATGTCTAAAAACCCTGGTGAATGAACTGATTCGATATTGTTTAGATTTTTGAGGGGACACCACCTGTTACTTCAACAGAGCTTCTCTCTTTGTGGTAGATGGCGCCGTCCAAAAATGTTTGTCTATATTCTCGCTTAATGTCAGAACTTAATTTCTGACATCTGCAGCATCTTATATGAAATTATTTTCAGTGTTTTGTCGGTATCTATACGTTTTCCATCTCTTTGATATGAAATATTGCTTAGCTTATTCCTGAGCTTGTTCTTAAAAAAAAACCACTCGTTCATCAGTTCATTAGTGCGTGAGGAATTGTTCATTTTCAGATAGTGTAGTGTGTAAGGATACTTTTTGTAGAATGAGCCACATTTGCATTTTGTGTGTACAGTACAAAGCCGCAGATTCGAATTTTCGCCTGTATTTAGTACCAAAAGCAAGTACAAATCTTGACGAATTGACTAATAATTATATTTCTATAGTTCATTATATTGTATGCATTGAATTTTATATTTTCTGCAATATAATGACAATTTCATTTCCAATTCTCCGTCTGTCAAAATGCAGTTAACCTCAAATTTAAATCGTACAAAATACGAAAAACAACACGACAGTGCTTTCTTTGTGCAATGTTCGGGGGCTTCTAATTCTAGCTTTGCTATTGGTGAAGTTTGACAGATGTCTCTTTTAAACCAATAGCAAAGCTAGAATTAGATCCCGCGCACAGTTAGCCTCAAAAAGAAATCTGAGTAAATAAATATACCTTGTTACTGAATTGAAACTGAATCGAAATTGGCGCCATCTGACACGCTAGTAATCTCTATTATCAAGTAGGCCAAGTGTCGCCAAGTCGATCCCAAACTTCTACAGGTATAAGTGCAAGCACCAGGGTTTTTATACATCTTAAGTTCAACTTTACATTTCCAACATTCATTCATTTATAAAATAAAAAAGCTGACAAGTGTGAGTCGTGACATATACAAGCCATTTGGGTCTAGAGACTCATTATTTTTCTTTTGAATTTTCCAATTAAAGATTATTTTGGTTTCTTTTTCTTCAATACATAAAATTCAACATTGGATCAGCTTTCATTTGACAGTTCAACCTATCAAGTTTTTTTTCACGAACCAATTATTATTCCTGAAAAACTTCTGGGTTGTCAATCTCTGTTTACCAGATTTCAACTTTCTAGATTGGTTGATTTACATTTTGGAAGGATGTGAAGAACTTTGAGGACACATTTGTCACAATAAATATTAGTATTTTTGTATAAAATTAACAATTACTTTGCCTCAATTGATTGGGATTCTTATATAAAAGATGAAGATATTAACGTAATGATTTAGATATTCTATCAGATCATAACTAACGCTGTTAATGCATTTATCCCCAAAAAAGAATTCAAGCCAAGTAATTTTCCCAAATGCTATTCAGCTGAACTTAAGCGAACTATCATTAACAAAAAAAAACAAGCCCATGTTAAGTACAAATCCACCATCTCAAATGCCGATTACTTGTTATTTTCTCAACAAAGATCCCAGCGTAAATTATTAACTAAGCAGTTCTATGAATCTTACATCTCGAAAGTCAATAACTCCATCCTAAGTGAGTCAAAATTTTTTGTAATCATATAAATTCCATGAGAAAAGATAATGGCATTCCCAATAAAATGTATTTCCAGGTAAATGATAACGAAAGTGACAGCGACATAAATAAATCTTTTTGCTTCGCACTTTTCAAGCGACTATTCTTATACCAACCTGAATCAACAAAACTATGTCCGTAATAGTTGTGTAAATATACCAAATTTAACTTTAACACTTGAAGAAGTATTTAATGAAATTTCCAATTTAAAAGATAAAATTAGTTGTGGCCCAGATGGCATTCCTGCTTTTTTTTTTCAAAAGATGCATTTATACCCTAACTAAACCATTGACTTTGATATTCAACCATTCATTAATCAGTGGGGTTTCTTCAAATAAATGGAAGTATTTCTACATATACTGAAGTAGGGTAGTTGGTGATTAGTAAAAAAGTAAAAATTGAAATTCAACTATTTCCTTCCATTGTAACATAAGTTAATATGAAATATATATTTTAATTTAATATGTTTATACCTCTTCTTCATACTTGAAAAACCTTCCATCAGGGCTGACAGCTATCGGCCTATATACATCATCATCATCTTCAACTTTTCCTTCTTTTGTCAAGCTCAAATTCACAACAACCGGCAGTTCAACCAGATCTAGATTGTTTTCGGCATTCTCGTCATTTCTGTGGAGTTCGTCTATAGTTTGTTCAGTAATCTCAGTCATTTCAGTACTTTGAAACAGGTTTTTGGGGATGTTGTACATGGCCCCAACTTCCAACAGTCTTTTATCATTCTGAACAATTTCAGAGTCGTCCTCTGCATTTGAGTCAGTTTCTATCGGAATTAAGCTAATGACACCTCCGTGCTTCACAGTTTTGTCTTTCCGCTTACTTCTCTGCTTTTCATTTATCATACGGTCAACACTAGCTCCCAATTCATTCATGACATGTCCAATGGCAATCTGCGCATCATGCATTTCTGAACAGGATTCATGATACTCCTCGTATTCCTCCACGAAATTCCTTGCATCAATGAGATTATCAGTTAGAGGGGGTTGAACCATTTGAGGTATATAAAGCGCGGTTAGTGTATCACCGGTGTTGCATTTCATGCGGCTTTTGTATTCGGTCGCTACTCGAGTCAGATCCATTTGACTATCCGATTTTTCATTCATTTTCTCAAGGTGTAGTTGATTCTTTTCTATGATTGCCACGGCCATTTCCAAAATTATGTCTAGGATGGATTCAACAATGGATGTAACTTCTGTACGCATCAGCTTTTTGTTCCCTGGAAATCATAGAAAAAAAAAATTGTCATGAAAACTCTTAGCATTGGAATATCATTTCATAGTATTTTTGTAATTCTGCGTACATGGGATAATTTATATTACTATGGCAGACATATTGTTATATAACGATTAGTAAAAGATACCGTGAATTGTATTCTCAGTTTCTTTAACTAAGTTTTACTGTTATGACTGAAAAGTTCTCCAAACAATATAGGGACAGTTTTTTCAAGTATTAATTTACCATTTCTTTCTTTGAGTGACAAGTTGTCAATCCTATTTTGTTTATCCATTTGCATTTTTTTAGCATTGTAATATTTATTTTCTTTGAATGTAATATATTTAGAGAGCCTAATAAGCAAATCCCTATCATAAAATCAACTAGCAGAGCTGATTTTCATAAACCACATTTGACAATAAAATGTAATCAAAACTAGTGCCAGATTCAACCACCAGAGGACGTATTACTCTATTGAAATTCTCACAATTTGATGATAGTTTACAATTAAACAAATGCTTATCATTTTAAGTTTGTGAGGTCTAGCCCCAAAACACCACTGAATTCTCACAAAGCCTCTAAGTTTCTATAATAGAGGGTGTTATCTTTAAACGACTTTTTTCGCACAAAATATTTATACTATAATGAATTAAATAAATTAAGTTTCATTAACCTTATCAAAATCTTGAAAAAGTTTGTCATTTGTCATTTACATATAACGTCAAAAAAATAAGAATTTTCTACAAAAATCAGATATAGTGGTACGATATGATAGCATGAAATGCCGCTAAGTTATAAATATTTGAAAAAAAAACAAAGTTTACCTGTATTTTGGGAAATCTTTCCACGCTCTGGGAAAGTACTTAATGTTAATATTAAGAGCTCAACATTTTCAGGAATATTTTTTTTACATTTCCAACAATATTTTTGGTAGGGTACCAAAAATTAAAAAAATAGTCGTAAAAAAACACCCTTACATATATATATATATATATATATTTTCTTTTACCCGTCTTTTCAAGATGTAAAAATAAGTTTTTATCGTACTTTCAAAACATGAAAAAAAAATGGGAATATGTTCTATATACAACATATTGAAAACTCATTAAGATAGAATCACCCCTTATTTATATATATTTTTTAATTTGAACCTCCAATGTTGTAGCTAATGATAGTAAGGTAACAAAACATGATCAAAATGCAATTTAAAAAAGCTAGTTTTTTAAATATGAAATATATTCATATAACTGTATGTTGTTGCTTTGTGATGACATCCCTCCATGTATCTTTTTGTTCAATTTTATTAACCTTCTGGAGCTCTAGACCACACCACTAAAAAGTTGCTAGTTTCATGATAAACAACTTTGACACTCACAACACAAAAAATCAAGCAATAGACACAGATCTTACTCGACTCATTATTCAGTAAGACTACACTTTTCCGGTAAAGCTACCTACAATATGACATCTCAAGATTATTAAAGGATTATCTATGATCATAAAATCTTCACAAACATGTCATTAAATATACATGTTCCTGAATTAATTTGGTTGGGTGGTACCAATAAATAGGGGTCAGAATTAGTTGAAAGTACCAACATTCTCTACAGTAGGAGAGGTGATGACTGAATAAAACCATCAGAGCCAGAAAGAGATAAACTGATAAACAATAATTATTAGTTATTATTCATCGACGATAACAAAGAGAGATATTGACGTGAGTGATAAACGAAAAAGGACAGGGCTTAATATAGTCAGTGGTACTTGTGTTTTCCAATTGAAAACAATCAATAGCCACATAATACAAAAATATTGAGAATATTCCAAAGATGGGATGATTCCATTATTTTTCCAATAGATTGTGCTATGGTTACTATATGGTGATTCAAATGTCTCCAACTGAGGATAACTCTGAAATATTCTTGGAATATTCCCGAATAACCCGAATCATTCATGGAATATTTCCTGAGTAAGAATGAAGGATTCCATAATAGGCCAATCAATAGAGATTTTTGGCTCTATTCTCCATTACTAATAATCCGATCGAGTCGCGCTAAGGCTCATTTTTTTGTATTTTTATTCTCTACAATTCGTCCATTGAGAGTATCGAGATTGCTTCATCAGTTTTCAAGTTACAAGTCAAAAACTATAAAAAATAAAAAAAATGTTTTTAAATGTTTATAACAAATTAAGCAAGGATAGTTGCGAGTAGGAAACATAACAGGACATCGTATGATGGCATAGTCGGTTTCCTGGTAGTATTTTTGTCACGAAAAAATCTCTATTGATTGGTCATAGAACATTTCAGTAGGGAAGTCCCCATCTGAGAATATCTCAGAAATATTTCAGAAATGATTCTCGGAATAACATGATTTTCAATAAAAATTGTGATATTTCCGTATTTATTTCATCTGAATCATCCTCACTTGATTCTTTTGAGTTCCAGAAATAGTACTGTTTTTGTTTTCAAGGAAACAGGAATGGATAGAGCTCTCGAAACAGCAATCAGAGAAATATTATTCTCATATTTTTTGGAAGGCAAATTCAGAATGGGATTAGTTAATACTCAATTGAATATTTATTTCTTCTTTGATTTGTTTATTTTTCAACAAGTCAGGCATTTGTTAAATAGCCCTTATTTTTCGGACCTCGGTTTTCATAAAAAACGGCATAAATGTTTAAATAATAGCTCTACAAATGTTTCACTTCTTGGAGCCCTTTTTAAATGTATATTTAACAAGATCACGTTATCAAAGTTTTTGAAAGTTGTTTATTATAAATTTAAGTTAACAAAAAATAAAAAAATAAAAATATGTTGTAAAAAAAAATTATCATTGTTTTGCTATTGCTGTTTTTGCATCAAACAAAGGCATTTAATCACATTAGAAAAACAAATTTGGGACATTTGTTTATAAACAAATTGATTAGTTTGATATTTAAAAAAAATGCCATTTTGTTGTCTAAAGAATATAATGATTTAATTTTTTGTTTTTTATTGTTTATAACTGTTTATTTTATATTTTCATTATTTTATTTATTAGTTAAGAAATTTGTTTTTTCATAATTGGCATTTCTCAATAAAAAAAAATATTGTTTATTAAATTAACAATTTGTTATAAACAAAATCCAAATCTCATTATATGTTTTTTATGAAACTTCTAAAAATTACAAAAACAAACATATGCAACAAAGTGTCGAATTTTTTTATTTTTATTTTTTATAGATTTCTCTAAAATTACGGTATATAAAAGTTGCAGCGGCCACTTTTTTAAGTAACAAATCGCTGTAACTTTTGAACCATTAAAGATTATTTTATAGAGCATTAGTTGATCTCTTAAATAAATTTTTCACCAAGTCTGTATCCGTCATGGTTTCCTGTTTATATGCATTTGTTATACAAAATTCCGTTATCTACTTCTTACAATGCTTATTTCTTTTAAACTATGAAAGTTAGCCCTTTTGTACTTCAATACGATTTTGTAGGCTAGTAATTGAATGATTCAAAAAATGTTGGTTTCAGTCATTAACATTAATTGTTTATGAAATACACGAATCTATTTAAATAATGTCAACTTCATCATGTATTCTAGCGGTGTTTAATCACATATTTGTTAATAAATACTCAAGATATACAGTTTTTTTTGTAAAATCATTCATTATCTGTTTTTGTTTTTATAAAAAATTATATTCCGTAATTTTAGAAAAATCTATACAAGATATTAAAAAAAAATCGACACTTCGCATATGGTTGTTTTCGTAATTTTTAGTAGTTTCAGAAAAAAATATAATGAGATTTGGAATTCGTTTATAACAAAAGGTTAACTTAATAAACAATTAAATTTTTAATAAAATTTATCTTTTTTTAATTCTTTAAAAAATGCCAATTACGATTTTTAAAGAAAAAAAATCTTAACTAATTATTTAAATAATGGAAATATAAAAAAACGATTATAAACAATGAGAAAAAAAATAAAAGTTTTTTTTTTAAATATTTAACCAATCAATTTGTTTATAAACAAATGTCCTAAAAATTTTTTTTCGAATGTTATTTAATGCCTTCGTTTGATGCAAAAACGGCAATAGCAAAACATGGATAAATTTTTTACTTTTTATTTTTCATTTTTTGTTAACTTTAAAAAATATAATAAACAACTTTCAAAAACTTTTATAACGTGATCTCGTTAAGTATACATATATAAGAAGGGCTCCAAGAGGCGAACGTTTTTTAGAGCTATTATTTAAACATGTATGCCGTTTTTGTATGAAAAACCGAGTTCCGAAAAATGAGGACAAATTAACAAATGCTAAAACTATAAAAAATTTATTTTATGTGGTGTACTCTCTTTAGAGACGGCGCGCGCATGGCGTAGCGGTCGCGCGGAGACCTATTTTCAGTGTTAATTTAAAATTATAAATAATAGAGATAGAGTTCCGAGAGTCGGCACTTTTTTATTGGAAATTTCCGCCTCTTTAAGAATCTATTTTTTGATTTTCGCAATCGCTTATAGTTTTTGAGTTATTCCCAAAAACTGAACCCCTTTTTTTGTTTTTGTTTCTTGTTAATAACTATTGCAATTTTCGACAGCAAAAAAACACAAAACGTATTTCTCAGAATTGCATCCCGAATCGAATGAGCTTTTGTTCATATTTTTTGGAGACTTGGAACCATTTTCCGCAGGAAACTCACTTCTCGACTAGTCTATTTAGGATGATATAGGTAATGAACCAAAAACACACTTCAAGCAACAATATTCACTTCCGTAGAAATTATCCTTCATGAAATAAAAATCCTACATTTTTATGTGAGTTCCTTGAATGGCGATTTTTGTAAATTTTTTGGGAGGCTTTGACTACCAGAGTATAATCTTCACTTTTTCAATGAATAACTGAAGTAGCTTACTTTGAAACATAACATTGAGAACCTTGATCATAAGTTATAAGTACGGGGGGAGGGAGTGGAATGTAATTTCCAAAGAGAGAAAGCTCAGCTATCGATATGACGTCCATGGTGAATAGGCGATCACAAACTCACAAATTTTCTTCATATGTGCTTTAAGGTGAAATATGATAAAATATTATATATGCATAGTTTTTCCTAGAAGATATTGTGTAATATTCGAATAAACTCCGCTTTAAAACTCTCAAATTCAGTGAGACATTCAAACACAGCGTTATTGCCGCTTCTTTTGACGTCATAAGTCCATTGATTTGGCGTTGCCAGTGACTCTATTTTGCGGAACTTCTGAGGAAATATTATTCTGTTTCATCCTATGAAGAAAACAGAACTTGTGTCAGCATGTGTTATATTGAAATGAAGACTTCTCATTTGATAGCTGTTCTTGATTTAGTTATTCTTGAATCCGAGTACCTATATCATTATTTTTTTGGCCTGCTCACATTGTAAAGAAATATTATGAATAAAGCTTGACAACTCTGTTGCTCTCGGCAATCGGCGATAGATCTGAACTTGTTACGTCACATCCTGGCTCGGTTTTTGCAGTGTTCAAACAGGAACATTTCTTTGGGATTTTTTTTTGGAAAAACTAACTACTTCGAAAATATATCCAATCACTTTTCTCATTGTTCTGGACATTGTGGTATTTTTTCCAGAACTTAGTGATCTTGCCTATTGTTCTCTGCGGACCAAGTTCGAATTTTGCACCGTTAGCGGGAAAATTTAATGAGGCTTGCTTGATTTCGAAATATTATAGGGTTTCCATAAGAATTAAGTTGCCAAAAATCCAATGATTTGCACACTTTATGTACTAGCAATTCTTGAAAAAAAAAATCTATAAAAACCAACGATAGAACATTTTTATGTTTTATTAGTTTTTATGATGCTACACATATGGAAAAAATTGATAAAGAGCTTTACTACGCCTATTTTTATTACTCAATAAACTGACCTAATTCAAAACAAATCTACAGTTATCTTTGATATTTTATGTTGATAAGAAATGGCCAGTATTGAGCATATACTTTGGGAGATATCAAAATGTGTAATAGTTAGGGGGCGACCATTAGATATTATTTGTCAACAGATACACCAAAATGTTTTATAGGGAGAGTTAGCATGAATATAGAGAAACATTGTATTTAGTACGAAAACACGTTCTGCAATTATCTCTTACTGTTTTATAGACATATTTACAAAAAAGATTTTCTTTAATTTTTCCGAATAATGAGTATATCCATGATGAAGAAAAATCTGAACAACAGAAAAATGAGAGTTTGAATGAAAGGATGCCATTTATGTTCCCTTTTTATCTGAAATGAGATATAGAATGGTTCCAATGCTTTTTTTCTTCGGAAACGTTACTTATGGTTTACTACTTCCGTTTGTGAGTGAGTCAAAATACCCGAATGCTTAGAAAATGTTCCGTTCCGTTCAGACATATTTGTTTTTGGTTATGTTCACTTTTTAAAACAATGACATGGGTTCACGAAAACAATTATCCTGTAGATGTTTTTCGAAAAAGCTTGTACCAACCAAAATAACAGAAATGAGGAAGACATTTTTGAAATTGTCAAATACAACAGCAGCACTAGGTCCGAAGTAAGTCAAGTTGGAGTAGCCCACAGTAAAGTATTGAAGACCCTGAGAAGGGAATTTTATCCATACCAATATCAAAGGGTACAAGAGTTACAACCTGAATATCGACACTTTATTGGTTAAATCCAAATCAACATTGTAACAATTACATTTACAAGAAAATGAGTGAATACGACCATAATAGTACCAATTTCATTGGTAAGTTTTGTTTCTACATTATTTCGCAACTTTTAGATAGGTAGTTTTTGGTAAAATATATGTTTACAAGTTCTACATCGTTTAAAAAAATTATAGTTTAAAAAACTAAAAAACGCGCTTTAAAACCAGACTAAAAAAATAGAAAATAAGAAAAAAATTTATTTAAAAAAAAGCGTGGGGTGCATGGTATCGCCTCTGCCAACAATTACCTGTGATCTGAGACATTTCTTACTTCACTGCCCTAGGTGTGTAATGTACTATATAATTATTGATACCATGCACCCCACGCTTTTTTTTTAATAAAATAAATTTTTTTCTTATTTTCTATTTTTTTCAGTCTGGTTTTAAAGCGTGTTTTTTAGTTTTTTTAAACTATTATTTATTTCCTACTTTTTAGTGTGGTTTATTTATAAAAGCGTGTTTTTTTATATTTTTTTAAACGATTATTTTTATTATTTTTTTGCAAATAAAAAAATGGAATAATCTTATCAAATTAGGTAATTATAATCTCCGACCCCAAAAACCCCCACATACCAATTTTGAATAGAATCCGACCATAATCACAAAACTCGGCAGCCATTTTAAAGCCGCCATCTTGAATTTTTCAATTTTTACAAAAGAATCATAATATTCGACCCCAAAAACCCCCACATACCAATTTTGAATAGAATCAGACCATAATCACAAAACTCGTCCACCATTTTGGAGCCGCCATCTTGAATTTTTCAATTTTGACAAAAGAATCATAATCTCAATTTCAATCAATTTTGAAGCGAATCCGACCATAATCACAAAACTCCTACGCCATATTGGAGCCGCCATTTTGTTTTTTTTTCACACAAAAATTTCTTAATGCATTGTCACCGGAATTATGTACACCTGCCAAATTTCAAACCATTCGGGCGTCTGGAAGTGGGTCAAAATCGCGCCCAAAGGAGTCGGTTACAAACAAACAAACATACAAGTGAAGCTAATATAAAGCGTGTAAAAATGGAGCAACCTTGAAAATAGCCTGTATATATATCTGAACATGAATATTAAAAAGACTAAACTCCATTTTGGAGATCTATACTTTTCTCACAACGTCTCACTGAAACCTGTTTACTTAATAAAATTTAATTTCTAAGAGTTATTAACCATAAGTCAATTTATCAAACTAGGGCCAATATAATCTATCTACAAGATAATCTGCACATCCATGTTTAAAATGGTTCATCAAAAAAATGAGAATTTTATTATGGGAACGAGTTTTGATGAAAAACTCCGAAAAAAGGGTGAGGTTCTTTGGGAAAAGTAAATATAAAATATAATGAAGTGAATTGAAAAATTTGGAATATTTGATTGATTGTAGTACATAAATTAACATACCCTAATAATGTTTAGATCTAAGTGACTGATAAGTACCGAGATAATTTAAATTTCTTCTTCCATATTTCCTTAAGTTTTGTGTACTTGTAAAAAATATCACCTAAATCATTTTCTCCATCAGCTATGTAGGGATACACAATAAATTTTAGAGATGTAGTTTTCGTTTTCAAAAGGATGTAGAATATTGACTGAAACTTCTTGTGTCAATATTGACATTGATTGACTTGAAATTCAAAGAAAAACAAATTCAAGATTCATTCGTAATTTTTTGTTACCAACCTTAAAAAAATCACTTAATATCCTTATAGGCAGTTACTGGAGTGTTCCATAATTATATATAAAATGTTCATAGTGTTACGAAACTAGGTTCCTTTATTAAACTTCAAAAACCCCAGAAGTAACAAAAACTCTGTTGATGAAAAACTTTTTGCTGAAATTCCAATTACTATTGCTGGACGTTCTTATTGAAGCTCGGACATTGTTGTCAAACTGTCATCAATAGAGATTTTCTGCTCTATTTATTCTGTGACAAAAATACTACCAGGAAACCGACTGTGCCATCATACGAAAGACGGTTCGTAGTTATATCCTGTTATGTTTCCTACTCCCAACTGTCATTGCTTAATTTGTTATAAACATTTAAAAGCAATTTATTTAATTTTTTATCGTTTTTGACTTGTAACTTGAAAACTAATAAAGCAATCTCGATACTCTCAATGGACGAATTATAGAATGCAAAGAAAATGAGTGCCAGCAGAACTCGATCGGATTATTATTAACGGAGAAAACCTGAAAAACCGGAAAAATCAGCTTTTTAAAAAAAAACATTACTCCGCCACTTTTTAAGTTGTAGTGCGAACATTCCATGACATAGTAGTGATTAATATGTACTTAATGTGTGAAATTCTCAGGCGATGTCGGATCATAAGTTTTGGCATAATTGCAATCTGAGTTTTTTAATGCACTTTATTGCGGCAGACCTGGATGCGTCATAGGTGGTCCGATTCCAATTTTTCAAAATATTTCGAGAGTAGAAGTATAGTCTTACAAAACGTATATTCTCATTTTGTGTTAAAATGCTGCAAAACAGGTGAAAAATACTTGCAAACATGATCGAAAATGGGCGAGTGCGTGAAAGGGGTTGAGTAGTAGGGGTAGAGAGCAGACGCAGGGAAGCGTATGTATAGCAATAAAAGCGTGCTGCGCCCTTTATGAATCTGCTGCTCTACTCCCACTAATGAGCTGCTTTCATGCACTCGCCGGTTTTCGGTCATGTTTGCAAGTATTTCTCACCTATTTCGCAGCATTTTAACGCAAAATGAGAATAGTCATTTTGTAGTACTATACTTCAACTCCCAAAATCTTTCAGAAAATTTAAATCGGACCACCTATGAAGCATCAGGCTTCAAGTGCATTAACAAATTGCATTATGCAAACAATAATCAACAGTGCCTCGTATTCACATAAAATAATATCAATCACCATATGTCGTGGATTTAAAACTGAAAATGGTTGTGTTATAAATTTAAAGAAAACGCATTTTCTTTCGATTTTTTAGGGCTTATTTTCTTGCATTTTGATTCTCTCAATTTGTCCATTGAGAGTATCGAAATTGCTTTATTAGTTTTCAAGTTACAAGTCAAAAACGATAAAAAAAATTAAAAAATGCTTTTAAATGTTTATAACAAATTTAGCAATGATAGTTTGGAGTAGGAAACATAACAGGATATAACTACGGACCGTCTTTCGTATGATGGCACAGTCGGTTTCCTGGTAGGATTTTTGTCACAAAAAAATCTCTATTGATTGGTCTAATGGTAATAAATTTTAGAGATGTAGTTTTCGTTTTCAAAAGGATATAGAATATTGACTGAAACTTCTTGTGTCAATATTGACATTGATTGACTTGAAATTCAAAAAGAAACAAATTCAAGATTCATTCGTAATTTTTTGTTACCAACCTTAAAAAAAATCACTTAATATCCTTATAGGCAGTTACTGGAGTGTTCCATAATTATATATAAAATGTTCATAGTGTTACGAAACTGGGTTCCTTTATTAAACTTCAAAAACCCCAGAAGTAACAAAAACTCTGTTGATGAAAAACTTTTTGCTGAAATTCCAATTACTATTGCTGAGAACAGTTCTTATTGGAAGCTCGGACATTGTTGTCAAACTGTCATCAATAGAGATTTTCTGCTCTATTTATTCTGTGACAAAAATACTACCAGGAAACCGACTGTACCATCATACGAAAGACGGTTCGTAGTTATATCCTGTTATGTTTCCTACTCCCAACTGTCATTGCTTAATTTGTTATAAACATTTAAAAGCAATTTATTTAATTTTTTATCGTTTTTGACTTGTAACTTGAAAACCAATGAAGCAATTTCGATACGAAAACAGCTTTTTTTTTTAATTCATAACTCCGACACTTTCTAAGTTGTAGTGCAGGCTTTACACGACATGGTAGTGATTAATATGTACTTTATGTGTGAAAAACTCAGGCACTGTCGCATTATTTGTTTTGGCATAATTGCAATCTGAACTTTTTAATGCACTTTATTGCAGCAGACCTGGATGCGTCATAGGTGGCCGATTCCAATTTTTCAAAAAGATTTCGAGAGTAGAAGTATAGTACTACAAAACGTTTATTCTCATTTTGCGTTAAAATGCTGCAAAATAGATGAAAAATACTTGCAAACATGACCGAAAATGGGCGAGTGCGTGAAAGTTGCTGAGTAGTGGGGGTAAAGCAGCAGACGCGGGGAAGCGTATGTATATTAGTACAAGCGCGCTGCGCACGTTATGAATCTGCTGCTCTACCCCCACTCCTGAGCCGCTTTCATGCACTCGCCGGTTTTCGGTCATGTTTGCAAGTATTTCTCACCTATTTCGCAGCATTTTAACGCAAAATGAGAATAGTCATTTTGTAGTACTATACTTCAATTCTCAAAATCTTTCAGACTATTGAAATCGGACCACCTATGACGCATCCAGGTCTGCTGCAATAAGTGCATTAAAAAACAAATTCATTTATGCCAAAACTAATACACCAACAGTGCCTGGGCTCATTTTCTTTGCATTTTGATTCTCTGCAATTCTTCCATAGAGGGTATCGTGCTTCATAGTTTTCAAGTTACAAGTCAAAAACGATAAAAAATAACAAAAAACTTTTAAATGTTTATAACAAATTAAGCAATGACAGTTGTGAGTAGGAAACATAACAGGATATAACTACAGACCGTCTTCTGTATGATGGCACAGTCGGTTTCCTGGTAGTATTTTTGTCACGAAAAAATCTCTATTGATTGGTCTATATAAGTGGATCTATCACAATGTGTTTTTTGACTTTAAAAATCCAACAAAATACGTTCCATAGTGATATAAACTAATTTCAACACAATTAAAAACTATGGACGGTCAGTTTATAGTCCAGGACATAACACCCAACATTTGGATATTTTGAAAGACAATAAAGGCAGGGATAATTTTATTCTGAAACTAAGAACATTGAGAGACTTTGAAGTTAAAGTTACTAATGTTGAACAAAATTATATTAGCAAACTTAACGAACAAAAAGGAATTATCTCAGAACTGAAAGTCGATATATTAGATCTCTTTCAGTTCTACAGGAAGAAATAGAAGCCATGACAGCTGATTTCAACAGATACCAAAATGATTAGAACTTACTTTTACTAATAAAAAATGGTGACAACCTTTGAAACCTTAATTCAGGAAAAGGAGTGCTATATAGTAGAACTGAATAAATTGAAATATGAACATTTTTGTTTGAAACAAGAACAAAAATTGGCAGATGAGCATAAATGATCAAAATTGCAATTCCAAATGGAAATATGAAAAAAAAATAGTTTGAAGGAAACGTATTACCTGAACATCATCACAAACTGTTCTACTACAAAGTAGGATTTTATTTGTATCTGGATTTCATGGAAAAAATATCGACTAACACAAATAAAACGGTATTCTGTTCAAACACAGAAACGATATCATGCTCCTTTGGTTAAATAAAATAAAGTATATTTGACACATTTGCTAAAGAAACGCAATATACACAAACAAACAATAATTATTTCAGAACAATATAGATATAGCATAAATGTAAAACAAATGATAAATGAATATAAAAATGATTAAAAAAAAATAAGACAAGCTTTTATACAAATGACCTAGGTTATTCTGTAAGTAGCAGATTCAAAATCTTGCCGAGCAAGAATACCTATTTTATATTCGTGGAAAGCTTTTGAATCTGTTACTCACAGAATAACCTAGATAAAAAAATTAAAGAAATAATTTTTCTCCTTTTTAATATATTGGTATAAAAGCTTGTCTTACCCCACAAACCCCCACATACCAATGTTTATTGGAATCAGGCTATAACCATAAACCTCGTCGCCATATTGAATTTAAGAATTTTGACAAAAAATCATGATTCCGAAAACCCCCACATACCAATTTTGAATAGAATCGAACATAATCACAAAACTCGTCCGCCATATTAGAGCCGTCATTTTTTTTTTCTCTAGCAAAAATTCCATAATGCATTGTCACCGGAATTATGAACACTGTCAAATGTCACGTTAATCAGACAACTAGAAGTGGGCAAAATTCACTTGCAAGATTTGAACTAAACACATACATACAAATGTGAATTTAAATAAAAGCTTGTAATTTTCAAAAAAAAATCACCTCTTAAGTTGGAAATATACTTTTCTGGAATGTAATAACTTAATAAGATGGTTAATTACAGAAATGGTAGAGCAAAAACTAGCTCGTTTTCTGAGTAGTAAAGTAATAAAAAGAATCAATGATTTGAATTTGAGAAAAAAAAAACAATGACAAGAGTGGAAACAAAGAAGTGACTCAAAAACAAATCATGAAGGGATCTGGAAACACACGAGATGACTTCCTCCTTCCTCTTTAGAACCGACAACAAAAGGACATTGCTACTGTTAAACTATTTTTTTTTTTTTATTTATCACAGAACATTGGCTAAAATCTGAAAAACCTTTCGAATGACCAAATTATGTAATAGCTTCAAAATAATTCTAGTACAAAAAAACAGCCTTTTATTATACAACCACATGAATTTTACGATATTCATATACTACACAAGCTAAATGAACAAAATCGAACTGTAATATTATCACGGCAGGTCTATCAGACCATGAAGCTATTATTGTAATTTTTTCTGGGATATGTTATAGTTCCAATAAAGTTTCAAACACAAATGTGATTAAATGCTAGGGGAAGAATATTTGAGAGAGTATGGTTTTGAAATTTTTTATAACCAAAGTATTTGAAGAATGTTCTTCCAAAAGAAAAATTGAAATGAAAAACCGTGTATTACTCAAGGAATAAGAACATCTGCTAACAACTTGAGATCATTATGTACACTAAGAAAAAAATATTCGGATAATATATTAATTATCGTGGATTTTATAGACTTGTCATCAAATGTCCAAAGAAATGTATTATAAGGATAAAATGGAAAAGGCAGATAATGAAATTAAAGAAAACCGGGCCATAGTGAACATTATGAGAGGCACTCAACTTCATCAAATCCCATGGAATATTCAAACTATGTTATAATATCTCCAACAACTTTCACGTAGAAGATACCAATTTATTTGCATTCGTATTGCAGATTCAGATTTATTCATATACGTAATTTACAGAATTCTAATATTATATTGGCAACTTTTCTTCCACAAAAAAAAACAAGCAATCCACCTAAATATAGACATGCTTGTGTTGTGGTATTATACTGTTCTCAGAGCGGTTCTTTGAGTTAATTCAAAAGTAGGGAAATGAAGGAATAAAAAACTACAGTAAAATAATTCAAAAATAAAGAGAGATAGAAATGGATAAAGATATGGATATCTAGAATTAATTGTTTAAATGAGCCAAAAGAGGAGTTGAGAAAGGTAACAAACATATTTTTTCTGAGAAATTATGTTTTTAATCAGAAATTTGTAATAATATTTTTGTTTTGGAATATGTATTTTTTGATTGAAATTTTATACTTTGACAGTCTATTAGTATTTTTCTTCGTATCTAGGGGGCGGTATCAATTGGATGCACACAAAATAAGTTGAGACAGGCTTAAACAATATCATCTAATTTACTTGTGATATTTCCAGAGGGCGGTTTTAACAGGCAGGTCGTTTGGCAATCTTCGCTTCATTTGTGCATATTCGTTCTCATCACTCATCATTCATTGTCGTAGGCCAGGAAATTTATTCAAGCTCCGTGTGTTCTATTGAAATCTCCACGTTTGTATTTATTTTATTTGCTCAACATTCATGTTCGGGAGAACATGAAGTTTTGTATTGTATCTATTGCTCGCTCATTTCAGATTTATGTGGATTAGTAGTTTGGTAATATTCGTGTTGATATGGGTTTTCTGCAACATTTATGTATTTGGTAGGTAGTCGTGAGCAACATGGCGGATCCTCATCTCAGATATGTTAAAAGTACGAGATTTTGAGTCGTTGAACATCCACTGCGATGTTATGTTTATACATGAATATAATTTTTATAGAACAGCCAATGTCAGCCGCAGATGGCGATTTTCAGGATGTCCTTGGGATGTCACAAAAAGAACTTGTCTAAGTTTTTTTTATAGCCTTTTCATGGATTTTGCGCACATTAAATCGCTGTAAATAAACCATTTTTAGAGATCACTTTCTGAAGCCTTTTGTCACATATTTGGACATTTGAAGGTGATAGACTAGTCAAGTGAATTTCCTGCGAAAAATTGTTCAGTCTCCAAAAAATATGAGCAATAGCTCATTCGATTCGGGATGCAATTCTGAGAAAGATGTTTTTCTGCTGACGAAAATTGTTATTAACAAAAAATCAAAACAAAAAAAATGGGTTCAGTTTTTTGGGAATAACTCAAAAACTATAAGCAATGTGAAAATCGGAAAAATATTCAAAGAGGAGGAAATTTCAAATAAAAAAGTCACTTATCTCCATTATTTATAATTTTAATTTAACCTGAAAATAGGGCTCCGCGCGACTGCTACGGCTTGCACGCACCTCTCTAAAGAGAGTACACCACATAAAAGTTTTTTTTATAGTATTAGATATCAATTTAAAAATTTGAACAAATTATGGTGTGTTTTTAACAATTGAAAGAACAAGGTCCCGTTAGAAAAAAAAATGTTTATTTTTCAACAAGTTGGTCCTTATTTTTCGGACCTTGATTTTCATAAAAAACGGCATAAATGTTTGAATAATAGCTCTAAAAATTGTTATTTTTGCATCAAACGAAGGCATTCAATAACATTCGAAAAACATTTTTTAGGACATTTGTTTATAAATTGTTTATAAACCAATTGATTAGTTTAATATTTAAAAAAAATTTTTTGTCAAGAAATATAATGATAAAAAAAATATTTTCTTTTTTTATTTCTAATTAATAATTATTTAAGAATATTTTTTCCTTTAAAAGTCATAATTGTCATTTTTCAAAAGAATAACAAAAAATAAAAAATGTTTAACAACAATGTGATTGTTTATCAAGTTAACAATTTGTTATAAACAAATTCCAGATCTCATTATATTTTTTCTGAAACAACTAAAAATTACAAAAACAACCATATGCAACAGTGTCAATTTTTTTTTATATTTCTTATAGATTTTTTAAAATTACGATATATAATTTTTATATAGAAATAGTTGAAAAAACAGATAATGAATGATTTTACAAAGAAAAACTGTATATCTTGAGTGTTTATTAACAAATATGTGATTAAACGCTAGAATACATGATGAACTATTATTTAAATAAATCCGTGTATTTCATGATCAATTAATGTTAATGACTGAAACCAATATTTTTTTAATAATTCAAATACTAACTTACAAAATTGTCTTGAAGTACAAAAGTGCTAACTTTCATAGTTTGAAAGATTGATAACGAATTATTTATAAACAGGAAACCATGACAGATACACACTTGGTGAAAAGTTTTAAGAGATCAATATGCTCTATAAAATCATCCTGAATGTTGATAACTGTATCTTTAATCTTTAGTTATATACCGTAATTTTATAAAAACTATGGAAAAAGTAAAAAAAAAAATCGACAGTTTGTTTTTTAATTTTTAGCAGTTTCAGAAAAAATATAATAAGATTTGGAAATTGTTTATGACAAATTGTTAAACGTAATAAACAATTAAATGTATTTTTTTTTTTGTTATTCTATTAATTATATTTTTAAAGAAAAAATTATTAACTAATTATTTAAATATGGAAATATAAAAAAAACTATAATAAACAATAAGAAATTTTTTCAGACTTTTTTTAAATCATATTCTCTAGACAAAAAAAATAATAATATTGAACTAATCAATTTGTTTATAAACAAATGTCCTGAAAAATGTTTTTCGAATGTTATTGAATGCCTTCATTTGATGCAAAAACAGCAATAGCAAATTTTTTATTAAAAAAAAAAAAAACATTTAAACATTAATGCGTATATATATATATATATATATATATATATATATATATATATATATATAAGGGCTAAAAGGAGCGAAAAATTTTAGAGCTATCATTTAAACATTAATGCCGTTTTTTATGAAAACCAAGGTCCAAAAAATAAGGACTAATTAACAAATGCCTAACTTGTTGAAATATAACTTTATTTTTTTTCTAACGAGATCTTGTTCTATCAAGTGTTGAAAACACACCATAATTTATTCAAATGTTTAAATTGATATTTAATACTATAAAAAATTATTTTATGTGGTAGAGCCGTCGCGCGGAGCCCTATTTTCAGCGTTAAATTGAAATTAATATAAAAACCCTTTTTAAAGACAAACATTTATTCAAATGCGCTAAAAAGTAAATAATAAAATTGCTTTGGATATGCGACGTAGGTTATTCCGTGAGTTATAGATTCAGAGCTTGTCGCGCAAAGTTTTCAGTTGAATACAAAAGCGACAAGCTTTTGAATCTATAACTCACGGAATAACCTACGTCGCACATCCAAAGCAATTTTTTTTAACTTTTTAGCGCATTTGAATAAAAGCTTGTCTTTAAAAGGTTTTTATTAATTATTTTATTTTGTGCTTTTTAGTAAGTACGCCTTAATCTATGTATTTTTGTTAATGCATCGTCATTATGAGGCTTTTTTCCCGTAAGTTCTGAGCTATCTAGTTCTTCAATGAGGAGACCATCTGAAAATTAACTTGTCCGCCATCCTGGAGCTGCTATCTTTAATTTAAGAATTCTGACCAAAAATCAATAATCTTCGACTAAATTCATAATTTTCCACCCCAAAAACCCCGTCATACCAATTTTGAATAAAAACGGAGCATAATCACAAAGATCGTCCGCAATCTTGCAGCCGCCATTTTTAACTCATTAATTTTGAAAAGAAATTAATAATCTCCGACCCCGAAAACCTCCACATACCTACCAATTTTGAATAGAATCGGACCATACTCACAGAGATCTTCCGTAGTCTTGGAGCCGCCAATTTTATTTAATGAATTTTGACAAAAAAATCATAATCTTCAACCCCGAAAACCTCCACATACCAATTTTGAAAAAAATCGAACTATAATCACAGAGATCTTGGAGGCGCTATGTTGTTTTCTTCTCTAACAAAAATTCCACGGGAACTATGAAGACTTGCCAAATTTCACGTTAATCAGGCAACTAGAAGTGGGTCAACTTTAACTTGCAAGACTTGAGTACACACAGACAGACAGACACCGGGACAGGTGAAACTAAATAAAAGCTTGTAAAAAGAATCATACTTAAAAACCTTTAGAATAGAGAAGCATAAGTTTTTGACCCAAATTGTATATTCTTACTTTACAATATATACGTTAATTTCACTTTCACCATCTAGTCTTATTTTATATTAAGGGCAAACACTAGCGCGTCACAAGAGACAGTCGAATTACTTCCTCACCCTGCCCAGCTTGAGTGTGTAGGCATAGAGTGGGAGTGCAGATAGTGAACTGTTTGAATATTGGCAACAGTGTTTCTGTGCCGTCTCTATATAATTTGGAATATGGGAATTCAAAATAAGGGATACTCCCTCTGGTGTCGATTTTTGAAACTATATATATATGTACATTGTTTACTTTTCCAAACATTAATTTTTATATGATTTTAGAGCGATTGTTTACCTAAAACTTGTCGAATCTCTTGTGATTGTTGACATTTAATGAAATTATTGTTTACCTGTTGACTATTGTTTGTCCTCGAGTGAAAACGGATGCTCCCTCTGGTGTCGATTTTTGAAACTATACGTAAGTACATTGTTACATTTTGATACATTGATGTTTATATGATTTTAGTGCGAATTTACACGATCCAATAAAATTGAACAATAAAATTGACCAATATGGGTTATATTTACACCTGACAATTTATTGGTCAATTTTGGGAACAGTTTTTACTCAGGAATACCAACACTGACAAGAAATGGTTCAAATATAGGAAAAGTTCCGAATATTATTCAATAGCTTATTGAATTGACTCTGATCCATTCTTAAATATCGTTTGAATTGATTAGGATCTGCACTCAGCAATTTTTCGTGAACTAATGTCAAGTTTCCTTTCCCTCTTTTCTCAATCCAAGATCTAATCCACCATCTTCTACATCTCTGTCTTTTATATTCAGCAATGCACATTGCTGCGAATGTAATGCAACGTAAATTATGTTTTTTTTTCGCACTATCATTTTTCTCGCGGTTAGGGTAGGGTATGTGAAATCGCGTAAATAATAACATAACCTGAAAATCTCTGTTCTAGCAGACATCCAATTCATGGCCGAAAGTTACTGCAAATTGTCACTAAAAATTGATGAAAAATTAGAACCGATTCTAAACTCATCAATTTATTGGTCAAGTTCAAATTGACGACAATTTTCTGTTTACACCTATCAATAAAATTCAAGGTAACAAAATTGACCAATTTATTGGATCGTGTAAATTCGCACTTGTATACTTAAAACTTCTCGAATCTCTTGTGATTGTTGACATTTAATGAAATTCTGGTTTATCTGGTGAATGTTCTGTTGACTATTGTATGTCCTCGAGTGAAAAAATTAGTGATTCAAGTTCAAATCATTATTGTTGTGTACCTCAATGTGACTCTTGGGCAAAACGATCCAGTTGTACAGAATAAATTTTAATAATTTTCCATGAGAAAATGAACGTAACGTTCTGGTGCAGACTAATCTAGGATTGAGTGAGTTTATAGACAGACGATGGGCTCTTGAAGAATACAATCCCTTCCCAAAATATTCCTGTATCGTATGTGGCCAAGAAAAAAGTGAAAAAGAACCTTTAAAGAGAGTTGCGAGGAAAGAAAAGATAGTTTAGAAGAGAAAAAAGAAATATTATTCAACATACCGAAAATTATTCATACAGTATGGAAAAAGAGTGACTATATATGTATATCTAGGTGATAAAGACACATTGTTTACTTTTCGAAACATTAATGTTTATATGATTTTAGGCATTGTACGCTTAAAACTTGTCGAATCTCTTGTGATTGTTGATATTCAATGAAATGCTGGTTTACGTGGTGGTGGTACGTCCTCGAGTGAAAAAATGAGTGATTCTAGTTCAAATCATTATTGTTGGTACCTCAATGTGACTCTTGGACAAACCGATCCCGTGGTACTGGAATAAGTTTCTATCATTTTCCGAGAGAAAATTAATGTAACGTACTGGTGCAGACTAATCTAGGATTGAGTGAGTCTATAGACAGACGACGGGATCTTGAAGAAGAATACAGTTCCTTCCCAAAATGTTCCTGTATCGTGTGTGGCCAAGAAAAAAAGTTAAAAAGAGAACCTTTGAAGAGAGTTGAGAACAAAAAAAAGAGAGTTAAGAAGAGAAAAAAAGAGATATTATTCGACATACCGAAGATTATTCATACGTATGGAAAAAGAGTGACTACATATTTATATGTAGGTGATAAGGACACATTTTCACACCATCTTGTTTGTTTTAGATATAATAAAAAAACATGTTTTTTGTTAGTTTTATTTTCAATTCGAACATTCCAAATAACTCATAAAAATAATTCCTGATGACTTCACTAAGCTGTCCTAAAACTTCGAAAAAGATTTTTTTGCAAGCAAATTAGAACATTCTTTGTCTCCTTCAAAGTGAGTTTTTGCAAATGATATTGTCTTAAGATTTAAATACACCACTTCACTTTCAAATGTTATTTTCTGAGGATGATGGAAATAATGTTTTTATTGGCCATATAAGTTATTTTTCAATTACTCAATGCTAGAGTCGAAATGTATTGCGAAAAACTAAGTAATTTCAAATGATACACAGAGGGTGTGTTTTGTTCTCCCTTTGAAATTGATTCTCAAGGGTATGTCAAAATTAAAAGATGGCGGAAATATTTTGTGATTTATGTTCTGGTTCTATCCAAAATTGTTATCTGGGCATTTTTGGGATCGCAATAAATTATGAATTACATGTCTAAATTCAAGATGGCCGATGAAGTTTTGTGATTTATGTATTCGTATAGGAGTGTTCAATGTCGATAATTACGGATTTTTTTCAAAGTTGCGGAAGATTTTTTTTTACTAATGGGTCGACTGATTCTTTTGAAAATTAATATCCTATGGTTTTTGAGGTCTAGGATAATGAATTCCATGTTAAAATCACCAAAATTAAGGGGGTAAATATGAAATAAATAGGTATAACACCAACATTTATTCAAATGTACTAAAATGGAACAAATGTTTTATTAGATGTGTGAGGCAAGTTATTCTGTGTTCAAACTGAATTGGTCGCATGACAAACTTCTACCGCTTATCAGATGAATTATAACAACTTACATAACACATCTAAAAAATATTATTTTTTTCAGTGCATTTGAACAAAAGCTTGCCTTTGAGAAGTTTTTCATTTTTACAATTTTGTCAGCTTTATTGTAGATTATTTCCTCTAGAGCCTGTACTACTAGAACGATTGATTTCAACAAATTTTGTGTCATCATGCATCTCAGCCTTACGTGGCATAAGCTACGTATTCTTTTGAAAAGAATCAAAATATACTAAGTATATATGAGACCGATTATAATAAATTTGATTTAAATATTGTTATCTGGAGGAATTTGATGGACCCGAGAAAGGTGTAACCTAGAACTGTTTGGCCCCGGCCCTCATCAGTACGTTGGTTGTTGCCCCTGGAATTCAGGGTCTGCTGACCAAATCACAAATAGCGGCTGGCTTCTTTGTTGACCCGTTGATTTGTCGTTTTCTACCGTGTTGTTCATTCTTGCACTTTCCACCGTACTGATGAGGGCCGAGGGCCCGAAACACGTGGTCTACGGTTAGCACTTTTCTCTGAGGGCTTGTCCATCAAATTCCTTCCATTTTGTTTTCAACAGTCCCTCGATATTACTCTTTTTCATATTTATATTCCTGGATTCGATGTCACGCAGGTAGTTTATAGCTGCCTCGGGGTGACGTTGTTGTTGCCCTGGAATTCAGGGTCTGCTGACCGAAATCACAAATGAGCGGCTGGCTTCTGTTTGTTGACTCTTGATTTGTCGTTTTCACCAAGTGTTGTTCATTCTTGCACTTCCACCGATTGATGAGGGCCGAGGCCCGAAACACGTGCCACGGGTTAGCACTTTTCTCTGAGGGCTATGTCCATCAAATTCTTCCATTTTGTTTTCAACAGTCCCCTCGATATTACTCTCTTTCATATTTATATTCCTGATCGATGTCACGCAGGTAGCTATAGCTGCCTCCGGTGGTGACGTTGGTTGTTGCCCTGGAATTCAGGGTCTGCTGACCGAAATCAAAAAATGAGCGGCTGGCTTCTGTTTGTTGCCCCGCTGATTTGTCGTTTTCTACCAAGTGTTGTTCATTCTTGCATTTCTCCACCGTACTGATGAGGGCCGAGGGCCCGAAACACGTGTCTACGGTTAGCACTTTTCTCTGAGGGCTATGTCCATCAAATTCCTTCCATTTTGTTTTCAACAGTCCCCTCGATATTACTCTCTTTCATATATATATATATATATATATATTGAAGAAAACCAGTTGCTAAATTGTCGACGTTTCGAAACTATTGTTTCATCTTCAGGACTATTTAGAGTGGCTTTCCGAGTTCAAAAGTGGTAATATAAATAACGTCAACATAAAATATAAATACATGTACAGGTTCATGAAAGACGTTAACACCGACAAAATGAAATGAGCAACCTGAACTATTTTGGAAGAACTTTGCTGACCGGGGTATCCAATGAATATATTTTATTGAAAGCTGGAATATGATTGCACAAAACATATTATTCGTGCCACTATAGGGAAAATTCATATCATAAATTGTAAGGGTAGTTTACGTTTGCCATTTTTCGAAAAACTGCTGACCGAGGAAACAAATATTAGAAAATAAATCTTATAATAAACAACTCAATCTCATGATTAATATACTTCAAAATTCTATTAAAACATGACTCCTGGTGTTACATATGTTACAGTTCAGTTCACCATTATTCTATTTGAACGGTACTCTTTCAATATACTGTATGCACTTTATTACTCTCATGTTCTTAACTAACAATGCAAATAAAATTCAAATATTTTGTTTATTCATGGGAATTTTCGATGGGATAGAAATGGGTCAAAATCAGCTTCCTCTTATTAACAATGATATGAGGTGATTTTTCGAAAATCTTTAATGACCGGGAGTTTTTGGTAAAGCTATTTTATTAAAATGGTAGAAAATGATTGCACATAACATATTTTTTGCGCGATCATAGGAAAAATACAAATCACCCCCCTCATAAGGGTAGTTCAAGCTTAAGATTTTTCGAAGAACTTGTTGACTTGCTGACCGGAGGTATCCAGTAGATATTTCAATGAAACTCTGGAATATGATTGCACCAAAAATATTATTTGTGCCATCATTGAAAAAATTCTCATTAGTCCCCTCATAAATGTGACTATCGTAGTCAAGACTGACCATTGTCTGTTTAAGTTGTATGTCATTTATTTATTTTTTGAACATTGATAAGATGGAAATTGTACCGGTCAATTCTGATATCTTTATATATATATATATATTCTACTGTACGTGTGTTGTCACTGAACTCCTCCTAAACGGCTGGACCGATTTGAATGAATTTTTGTGTATGCGTTTGAGTGGCGCCCTGGATAGTTTAGATTCATAAATCATCCCCCTAAATGTTAAGGGTGGTCCACCACTTAATTTTTTTTTCAGACAAAATTTGTGGTTTTTATTTTTGTATGATACAGCATTGAAAAATACATACAACCCTGAATTTTCACCCTTCTACGATCAACCCCTATTTTTTGGCAAGATTTTTATTTTTATGTTGTCATGACTTAGAATAAAAAAATTCATATTACTCTTAATTTTCACCCTTCTACGATCAACCCCTATTTTTATTTTTTTTTATAACAGGAAAACGGAATAACGGGATAACGAAAAAACGGGATGACAGGATAAGGGGAAAACGGGATAAAGAAAAAAGGGATAACAGGAAAACGGGGATAACAGGAAAACGGGGATAACAGGAAAACGGGAATAACGGGATGACAGGATAAGGGGATAACGGGAAAACGGGGTAAAGATAAAAACGGGTAACAGGAAAATGGGATAACGGAAAAATTTTCGGGAAAACATTTTAGGGAACATAGAAATTTGGACAGGGCAACGTCTGTCGGGTCCGCTAGTATATATATATATATAGATATATATATATATACTGCGTCCACCATAAATACGCTATCTAGGTCAATTCTGATAGAGTATACTGGTTCTACACAAAAAATCCTACTCAAAGCTGATTTCAAATTATCAAAAACTTCAAAAATAAAAAAAAGTATTCTTATATAATATTGCGTCCTTTCACCATCATATCATTATCACGTCCGGTGAATAATTTGTTTTCATATTTAGTATGATACTGCGTCCAATTTGCATTATATCTTTCATACTCAAGCACGATACGGCATCCAACACTGTTGCCATGTTTTATTACACATTTTTATTTAACTCGCTTCGTTCATATGCTGTCATTCTTTCCGATTCAAAATTTGTAATCCATTTTTGGAACACTTGCCGACATCCGATTGAGCTGAAATTCGGCAGGTGATCATAATTCCGGTGACAATGTATTATGAAATTTTCGTTGGAAAAAAAACAAAATGACGGCTCTAAGATGACAGACAAGTTTTGTGATTATGGTACGATTCGATTCAAAATTGTATGGGGGTTTTCAGGGACGGAAAATGTAAAATTTCTGTCAAAATAAAAAAATTCAAGATGGCGGACAAGTTTTGTGATTATGATCCGATTCGATTCAAAAATTGGTGTGAGGATTTCCGGGGTCGGAGACTCCCTGCAAAGCGTATCAGTTTCCTGGGAGCTAAGTTCCTGGTGGATAAGAACGTTAGTAAAACTCCTTCGAGGAACTCAAGCCTTTTGCAAAACAGCACTTGGTAGTCGCAAAGCAAGTGTTCCTCAGAGGACAATGTCCGGTGAGCAGTACCAGTTTCAAGTCTTGCTTGTCCAACTCGAGAAGCTGTTCAGCTTTCTTTGGCGATGAGCTCTAAAGCTTTTTCGCTTGTCTTTGCCCTGGAACCTTATTCCAGTGGGTTTCAATTTTGTCAGCTTCCCAGCGCCGAAACTCTTTCTTGATGTGGGCTTTGAAAATATCACAGAAGGCTTCTGGGCCAGAAAATTGGGTATTTGCCCCTTCCAAGGCTGTTCGCTTCCGCATTGCCTTTGATTTCTTTGCACCCACATCAGAGTAACCTGATTATTCGTAGCCAGTTGTCTTAGGGAGAGTTTGTAGTCCCAAGTCAGTCTAGACTCACAAGTGTGTGACTTTAGAGCTTTTAGTGCTGATTTTTCAAAGAGTAAAACAGAAATAAATTCTCTGGAATCTTCAAAATACAACAAAATATGACGACTCCTAAATGAATAAACTTGTTTCAGATAGTCATCTGAAAAATAAGAAATAAAATCTCCATATTAGTCAGTTTCAGAATATATTTACATTTTGCAGAATATGTATTTTGTACAAATACCTTTATCTTCGCTCAGTCTTTGTTTTCTAATAATTGTGAGTATTTCACCTTCGATTCTTCACATTTATATCTCTTTGAGGGAAATATTTTATTTCAATATGTTTTCGAAAATATTCTGTTACAATTTTTTTCTGATCTGCTGTCCATTCCACCAATGTCCTTTTCATTCCTCTTTCAATGTTTTTTTTTCATTTTTGGTTTTCTAACCTCACTATCGATCTTCTAAGGAGTATTCTCCCATTCCTCCTCACAAAACTAACAGTGAGTAATATTCTCTTTTTTGTTGATGGAACCTTATGGGGTAATCCAAAAAAAAATATTCTACAATGAAAAAGGGGGAATTTTTGTGGCATAGAGGACAAATTATTAAATTAAAGAAAAAAAAAGCATCCTCAAGTGGGAGTCGAACCCACGACCTTATGATTTCTAGCCATACGCCCTACCATCTGAGCTATTCGAGGACATAGGAATCGACACACACTCGTGAACCCTTTTCTTCCCTAATTTAATATTCATGTGAGAAATGAATCGAAAATCCAAACGTACTTATCACTTGCCGTCGAGATCCATTACCTGTCACTCAACTTCATCGACATTCGAAAATTTCAGTAGCAGATCTAAGCAGATGATATTTAACCACGGATAAGATTTAGCCAAATATATAAGGTGAAAGTGGAAATATTGTGTCCGAAATATATAATGAAAAATGGGGAATTTTGTGGCATAGAGGACAAATTATTAATGAAAAAAAAAAGCATCCTCAAGTGGGAGTCGACCCACGACCTTATGATTTCTAGCCATACGCTCTACCATCTGAGCTATTCGAGGACATAGGAATCGACACACACTCGTGAACCCTTTTCTTCCATAATTCAATATTCATGTGAGAAATGAATCGAAAATCCAAACGTACTTATCACTTGCCGTCGAGATCCATTACCTGTCACTCAACTTCATCGACATTCGAAAATTTCAGTAGCAGATCTAAGCAGATGATATCTAACCACGGATAAGATTTAGCCAAATATATAAGGTGAAAGTGGAAATATTGTGTCCGAAATATATAATGAAAAAGGGGGAATTTCGGCATAGAGGACAAATTATTAATTTAAAGAAAAAAAGCATCCTCAAGTGGGAGTCGAACACGACTTATGATTTAGCCATATGGCTACCATCAGAGCTATAGGACATAGGAATCGACCACAACTCTGAACCGTTTTTCTTCCATAATTTAATATTCATGCTTAAATGAATCGAAAATCACTTTCTTATCACTTGGACATCAGATCCATTAACTTCTCAACTTCATGATCATTCGAAAATTTCTCATTAGCAGATCTAAGCAGATGAAATATCTCAACCACTGATAAGATTTAGCCAAATATATAAGGTGAAAGTGGAAATATTGTGTCCCAAATATATAATGAAAAAGGGGGAATTTTGTGGCATAGAGGACAAATTATTAATTTAAAGAAAAAAAAGCATCCTTTTGAGATCAGAGACTAGACTCGTATTCATATCGTTAGTTTCAGACTGTAGAGTAAACTGCCCCAGAAAAATTTCAGTAATGTCCTGTGGGTCACAAACAGGTTGTTTTTTATTGTCAACCATTTCGAGTGGCACAGATGAAATATTTGAACCAATTTCCTGCTTAACCGATTTCCAGATTGTCTTTGTTTTGTTATCAGAATTCAGAATTAACTCATTGTTGAATTTTTTTTAAATTTGGTTGACAAGTTTTTTGTAGTCTTTTTTTCTTTTTTTTAGAGTGTTTGAACGTCATGATTAGAATCGTCAATAAGTGCGATGTGATATAGGTCCCTTAAGTCTTGCGCCATTCTTTTAACCTCCGGGGTAACCCACTGCTTTTTAGAGTCCGTTTTTTTAAAATGTTGTTTTTCAGGAAATGCTAAGTCGAAGTGATAATAGAAAATAGACAAAAAGGAATGATAGAAGTTATTAACATTTTCACAGCTTGACAGCTCAGACCACGGTTCCTTAGAAATTTGTTGTTGGAATGAGGTTTTGTTGTTTTCATTTATAGATCGAAATTTCAATGATACATGCTTTCTACTACTGAGTTCTGGCATTTCTATTGTGAGCAGTTGACCGCAGTGATCTGAGAATGCAGTGTAGATGACTTCACCTACCAGGTCATCATTCAGATTACTCATAATATTATCTAAGCATCTGTTTTTACGTGTAGGTTGGTGAATATGTGGGACAATATCAAATGACCCTAAAAGATCTAAGAGGCGTGTCAGGTTAGCATGATGTATGAGGAAATCAATATTAAAATCCCCACAAATCACAAAAAAATTGAATTTTCCTTTGAGTTCATTGCACAACAGTTCCAAATGATCTAAAAAAACCTGGAAGTTACCAGAGGGGGACCTGTACAGTCAGATGAAAACATAATTCCGGTTATTGGCCTTTAGAGATCCAAGGCAGTACTCAAAATCTTTTTCAGTCGATAGCAAGTTCAAATTTAGTACCTTAACTGTAATGGAATTATGTGCATAGATTACAACACCCCCTCGGTCACTATTACTTAATTTAATTAAATCATTAGATCTCTTTCATAAAAATTGTGTTCAGAAATGCAGAATGCATATGTGTGGGTAAGTGTTGCTCAAATAGGGCTTCCAAGTAGGTTGTTTTGTACTTTAAACTATTGATATTTAAATGGAATAAATGGAAACTTCTAGGGGATTCGTATGGGGGTTTGTTGTGATAATGATTAATTACCTTACTTGTTTTCGAGGGTGATGCGGGTATAAAAAAGTTTTATCTGTAGTATCTCTGTCCCTTAGAACCTCTGATGTGGACACTCTACTGCTTATTTCATTGTTCTCATTAATTGAAACTATGTTGGATTCAGGAGGATGACTTTTTATACTGATGTTACACCCGTTAATGAATTTCAATAGAACTCAGCGAGTGACCACTTCCATCTGTTTGATATCTCGTCATTATAGATGTACAGGCGATTTCTGCTAGATATAATGTTATTGCATTCAATTACCCTATTTGACCTGAGACCTGCCAAGTGTAGTTCCTTAAGTAGATTCACATTGTTTTTATATATAATATTGTTAAAATATTCGTTATCCCTTACATAAGGTTGTGTCAATATAACTGGGTTAGTATGACTATGAGATAATATAAAAATTTTCAAAACGGCAATGTCCCTCTTCTTTTGGATTGGCCATAGCACGACAAAGTCATTTTTGTTGAAGCCGGTAGAGTTCTATAATGCTGTGTTTACTAGCTCTTGATCATCTGCATTACCTTTAATAATAGAGAGTACTGCTTGGCTATCTGATTGTTTCCAGATCATTTCACTCAACTTTTTTCCTCTATTTCCAGCAACTATAAGGATTTTCCTGCCAGAGCCGACTTCTATTGAAGATGTTGGATTGCTGCTAAATATATATATATATATATTTATTTATCCCGCGTACAATATTACGTCCGTACGTGGGTTTCCGATACACTACCGCGTCCTGAATATATATATATATATATATATATATATATATATATATATTTATTGTTTTGTTTGGTGATTCTGGGGGTTTTGGTTCGTAATGAATATCGCTATGGATTCTGCAATAGAGTTAGTGCTGTTTTTTGATTTATTTGGGACAGCAATGGAAATTTAGTTTGCATTTTCTCCGTTTCATCTTTTATGATGGTCTGGAGGATGATTTAAACACGTTAAAACTATTTTTTGGGACGTTAAAACAATGGAAATCTATATTTTTTCGTGATGCACTGCTAGAATGTGACATGGCCGTGATCATACTAAAAATAAACAAAGGTTGTGCGGTAGTGTGGCATTTGCACTCTGTGTGGTGTATAGTTCGGCTTAGTAGGTGTCTGTGTTTAACTTATTTTAAGATGTGTTGCGGTGTTATATACTAGATGGCGGGAGAGTTGTTTATGTTTAGAGCCGGCAAGGGTGATTTTGTTTTGTTTTTAGATTAATTTGAGACGGAGGGTTTTGTGTAACTGGTTTTAATAGGTTGAAATAGATTTTGTTTAGGTGGTTTATTTCAGTTTTGTCATTAACACAGTTGAGTGTATTTTTTATGTATATCATTTCTAATATTTCCCTTTTTTGTTTATTACGTTCTGCGCATAGCACTTTTTTCTCTTTGTAGTTGAATTCATGTGTGGTGGTTTGTTTGTGTTTATTGAGGGCGGTTGAAGCAGTGTGGGCGTATTTGTGGGCATGTACTCGGTTTTCTAGGTACTGTTCGGTTTGCCCGATATAAACTTTATTACAGGTGGTTTCTTTGCATGGAATTTGGTAAATAACATTTGTTTTTTTGTTGAGTGGGATGTCAGGTTTTAGTTTGAATTTTTTTTTGCAGTGTTTTGTTACTTTTGTGGTTAATTTTTATATTGAAAGGTGCTAGTGCGTGCGCTAGTTTTTCTGACACCTCTTTTGGGTAGGGGATGGATGTATAGTGGGGGTTTGTGGGATTTGTTTTCATTTTTTCGTTTTGGTTGTAAAAGGTTTCTGTTTGTTGTTTGAAAATTGAGTTTATTAATTTTTTGCCTTTGTAAATCGCGTTAGGGCGTAGTTTAGGGTCTGATAGTATGATTGCTCTATCAGCAAGGCCGATAATTACCGATTTTTTTTGGGCTAGAGGGTGGTTAGATTTGTAATTTAAATATCTTCCCGACCAAGTATTCTTTGTGTATCATTCAGTGGTAATTTTCTTGTTATGTGTGTGTAATGTGAGGTCGAGAAAATGTATATGTTTTTTTTTGTTATAGCCAGTAATTTATTATAAAAGTAAAGGAAAAAATGTTGTAAATACATAGCGATATTCATTACCAACCAAAACCTCAAGAATCACGAAACAAAACATACTCGGAAGGTTCAAGAATCCACAATATATATATATATATATATATATATATATATATATATTATTTTTTCGATTAAACCCCCAAAAATGTCCTTTTGGTTCCCCTGATTATAAGAGGGAACCTTAACCGGTTAAGTATTCCAAATTCATCCAAATCTATTCAGCCGTTTTTGCGTGATTGAGTAACAAACATACAAACATTCACATTTATATTTTAATATTAGTAGGATGAATCCAGGAAACTATTTTTTTCCCGTCAAAACTTGCATTATAAAATTTGAAGCAAAGGGTACTGTATAAACTATAAAATAGGTAATTCCTAAATTTTGAATTATTTTTGGAATCAAATTCTTACCGTAACATTATTCGACGTCGGGACAATCTCTTGGTACTCATGCATTTTTCCCGTTTACTTGTTCTCTCCCTTTTTATTTTTCGGCCCATAATTTTGTTCAACTGTATCACTCACAACACCAAGAATAACACTTCACAACTCTAACTCTAATCGCCAGACTCAAAAGAAAAATAATTTGTGATTTGTGGAGACGTCTCTGAAATCGGATTCAAATTCAACTAATAGCGTACATTAATCTGAGACATTCCAAGACATACGACAACGGTCATGTAGATCGCATAGATCAGGCCGTAAACAAAGAGCGATTTATATTGTTCTCGAAACTAGGTCGGGAAGTAATGATGACAATGTGCGCTGTTTCATTTGTATCGAAGAATGTTTGAATTCTACAAACCTACGAAGGTGGAAGCATGTATCGGATGAAAATTTTCCAATCTTGGAAAACGTGCCATTTAAAAACAGAAACGATTTCATGAAAATTGTAATTTTTTGGCTAATCAGGTGGTATATATGAATACCGGAAAGTGATTATTTTTTCGATTATGTAGGTTCATTCAGATTTTTTTCAATGTAGATGGAAATCATTGACTGTCCGGAATTACAATAAATGAGATATTGTTTTTGTGATAGACGGTTTTCAAATACACCACTTCACTTGAGTCTTGAAATGAACACTAAACAAAAAAACTGGAAAATAAAACCTGTTTCGGCTTAATAAAACCTATTTCTCTATTGAATCTTTTTATTCCAAATTACAAATTAACAAGTGAATCTGACATATTCCAAAAATTATTCAACAACAACCATATTTTGTTTCAAAATTGAAATATTAAAATATATATATACAGGATGTAAAATGAGATGTCACATTTCTCCCCCCGATGAGGAAACTTCTTTTTCTTCATCATCTAGTTTCATCTTGCATAACTTGCTTACTGGTCTACGATAAGTGGAAGTTCCCGTTTTCACATCAGCAACTCTCACTCGCCCATCAGGTCCGGGAAACAGTTTTTCTATTTTTCCCATGGTCCATGAGTTTCTAGCTGCTTTATCATCCACAATAATGACGATATCACCTTCCTTTATCGGCTCATTATAATCTGTCCACTTCGATCTCTTGGTCAGTTTCGGTAGATATTCCTTGGCCCACCTAGACCAGAAAAAATCCGCTAACATCTGAGATTTCCTCCATTCTTTTCTGAGAATCTTTCCTGAGTCCGTATCACATGGTGCTCCATTTTGATTTCCAAAGCCTATCAAAAAATGATTAGGGGTAAGCCCTTCTGGATCTGTCGGGTCTACTGAAACGTGGGTCAATGGACGGCTATTAATAATATTTTCAGCTTCTGCGAATAGAGTCAGTAGGGTTTCGTCTCTTAGCGATTGAAAATATAAAACAGCTCCAATGGTTTTCTTAACTGCCCCAATCAGTCGCTCCCAGGCATCTCCCATGTGTGGTGAAGCAGGTGGAATGAATGAGACCATAGTATCATTCAAAGTAGATTTATCCATTTCTGCTAAGGCTTTGCGAAGTTCTTCGGAAGCTCCCCTCAGATTCGTACCATTGTCACACATGATGGTTGATGGTTTTCCTCTGCGGGCTATCATCCTCCTTATGGCCATTATTGCTGAGTCGGTTGTTAAACTATGTGCAACCTCCAAATGTATAGCTCGCACAGCCATACAAGTGAATAGGACTCCCCATCTTTTTTCTCTGCGCCTGCCGATAGTCACTTGAAGTGGTCCGAAATAATCCATGCCGACATTGATGAAGGGACGTATTCCAGGAGTCAGTCTAACAGTAGGTAACTGACCCATTATCGGAACGGAAGGCTTGATTTTGGATTTTCTGCATTTCAGACAGTGAGCAAATGTAGACTTGACTGCAGCTCTTCCAGCGATCACCCAGAATTTTTGGCGAATTTCATTCAGGATCATTTCCACTCCTTGATGTCGGAACTTTTCATGGTAATACTGCAGAAGAAGTACGGTAAACCTATTTTTCGGGCTCAGAATGAATGGTTTTTTCGTATGATATTCCAAACAGGATGCTAAGTTCGTTCTTCCATCCAAAATCAATATTTCTTCCTCATCCAGGACTGCATTCAATTGTTTCAGTCGACTTTTTTTATGAAGTGGCTTGCCTTCCTTTAATCTTTGGATGTCTTCATGGAAACTCGAACACTGGGATTCTTTTATCCAGTATTTTTCAGCTGCTTGTATTTCAGCAACTGAAAGATTTTCTTGAAATTCGGATTTTGGCTGGTATTTCCTGATTTTCTGAACCAAAATTTTTGAAAATCTCATCACTCATGCTGTGGTCCTGATCAATCGAATCCATTTGGAGAATTTATTGATATCAAGAATGGGATTTCAATTTTCCGAGATATGATAGCCACAAATTCATTTTTTATCTCTAACATAGTTTGAATTTCTCCGTCATTTCTGATTTTTTCATTTGGCCAATTTTCTTCAGAATTCTGCAGAAATTCAGGACCATAAAACCACTTTCTTTTCAAAACATCGAACTTCTGTTTGGTCGTCTCCCTTGTTGCTTCGTCAGCTATATTCTCGTTCGTTGGTACCCATTTCCAGTCTTCTGTATTCGTTAACTCTTGAATTTCCCCCACACGGTGTGAAACAAACTGCTTGTATCGTCCTCCATCACTCCTTATCCAGAGTAACACACATTTCGAGTCCGTCCAGAAAATTTGTCGGTGAATTTCGATTTCTAGGTTTTTTCTTACTGCACAAGAAAGTCTACTGGCCATTACAGCTGCTTGTAATTCGAGGCGAGGAATCGATAACTGTTTGACTGGGGCAACTCTGGATTTTGCAGTTACCAAACTGACATCAATGGTACGTTCTGTGACGACTCTCAAATAAACAACCACTGCAAAAGCTTTTTGACTTGAGTCGCAGAATACATGGAGCTCATTTTTCATTGAAAGGGGAATTTCTATAGAGTAACATCTGGGAATTTTGATTTCTGCAACTTTCTTCAGTTCAGTCAGCCAGTTTTTCCAAATTTCTTGAAGTTTTGGCGGTAGATATTCATCCCAACTGATGGCTTCACGCCAGATATCTTGCATTAGAATTTTGGCCCTGACAGTGAAGAATACAAGAAGTCCCAGGGGATCGAAAACAGACATAATATACCGCAAAACCTGCCGTTTTGTAAATTTTATCTCCATATCTATTTCAAAATTTGGCTTTATCAGGAGTTCATCAGTAATGGAGTCCCACCACACTCCTAAAACTCTTTGAGCTGCATTCTTGTCATCATACAACTTCTTTTTTTCCAAAACTTCATCAGGAAGACTCTCACGCACCAAATTGGAATTAGAAGACCAATTTACTAGTTGAAATCCTCCAAGTTCATGGACTTCACATATTATCTTGATCTTGCTTAGGGCTTCTTCCTCAGTATCAACAGAATCAAGGTAGTCTTCAACGTAAAATTTTGAGATTATAGTATTGGAAATTTCTTCTGATGGAGATTGTTCGATAGCATTGAGATTTTTGACATATTGTGCACAGACAGGCGAGCATGTGGCACCAAATGTCATAACCAACATTTCGAATGTATCGGGTGGCCGACTAAAATCAAGGCCTCTCCACAGAAATCGTTGGGCACATCGATCAGCTTCACGAATCCGCACCTGGTGGAACATTTCTCGTATGTCTCCACAGAATCCAAATTTGCGTCGTCTGAATTTCCACAAAACCGATGTTAGAGGTTGAAGTAAATCTGGCCCACTCAACAAATTGTCATTCAAGCTGATTCCATTAGATTTAGCAGCTGCATCAAACACCAATCTGAATTTTCCTGGCTTGTTAGGATTTTCAACAGAAAAGTGAGGCAAATACCACGTTAGCCTAACCTTTCTCAATATAGCTTTGGATTTTCTGGCAATACTCGAGAGCAAAGTTGTTATCTTTTCGGAATTTTCGTTCCATGCATTTCAGGCGTTGAAATGCCACTGACTTGCTTTCAGGCAGTACCACATCGTCAGACTTCCAGAGAAGACCAATTTCCTATCGATTTCCTACCCTTTTGGAAGTTTCCTTCATAATTTGCATGGCTATCATGTCATCTTTACAAGGCTTCGTTGGTACAATTGAAACTCCGAAAGATTCTGTCGAAAATGATTGCTTCACAAGTTCTTGAAGTTGATCGTCGGTTTCTTGATGGTTACAAATATGAAGAGTATGAGCTCTGAAGCTTTCATTCATTTCTGAACTACTGGAACCATGCAGGAACCACCCTAATTTGCATTTCGTGGCGATTGGAGATATTTCTGTACCACAACGTATTTGTCTGGGAACTATTAAGTTGATGTTATCTTGTCCAATGAGTATCATAGGATTCTCATTGTTGATGCTCTTGATTGGAAGGTTCTTCAGGTGTTCCAACTTTCTCCATTCTTCCATATTCACTGTTTGTGATTGCAATGACAACTTTTCAACAGTTCTGACATTATTCATTTTGTATACAACAGAGTGTTCCCACAGTCCAGAAATTTCCATGGTAACTTTCTCTGATTTGTCGAGAGTAGAAGTTATTCCATTTGTCCATTGTATACAGAGTGCTTCTTTTTCACCACGAAGACCAAGTTTTTTTGAAATGCTTTCATCGACCAAAGTTACTGTTGAAGCTTCATCACATATTGCCAGGGTCTGCAGTGCTCCATTAGGTCCATAAACTTTTACTGGTAGCATTCTTAGTAAAACTTTTCCGGTTTCATGTTTCATGGAACAAACTACTTCATTTCTTGTCTCAGGTATAGCTATCTCAACTAACGACTTTATTTTCTTCAGAATAACTTTTGTGAAGGAGAGGATGGTGGAAAAATTTGCATCCGCCTACCGTACACTCCTGCCGTTTCTTGCATTTAAACTTATGATGTCCTTTCCCAAGGCAAGAAAAGCATAACCTTTTGTCTGTTATAACCTTCCACCTTTTTTCAATATCATCTGACTTCATTGTAGGACAGACGTATTCTTTGTGAGTATTTTCACAATAAAAACATGTGTTTTTTCTTTTGAAGTCCGTATTGAGAACAGTCTCATTTCTACTAGGATTGAATTGTCTTTTTGGACCGAATTTGCTTTCTATTGCAGTAAATTGCTTTGGGAAACTCATAAAAGACGCGGCCGTAGCCATTTCACTGATCCAGGTTGAGAAGTCTTCTAAGCACACACTACCACCTTTTCTCATCATGACTTCGCCCCATCTCAGTCTCAATATATCAGGCAACTTAGCTACAAGGTCTTTCAGCAGTTGCCGGTTTTTGAGATAGTCCAGAGACAGCAAAGCTTTCATGGTCGCCACAAGGTTTTTAACTTCATTTGAAATATAGATAAGCCTCTCGATATTGGTGTCTTTTATCGCTGGAATGGCTCGGATCTTTGTAATCATAACTTCTATGACGTACTCGGGTCTTCCAAATCGGATACGTAATGTGTCCATGATTAAACTCACATTAGTGGAAGTCAATAACATTCCCGAAACAGCTGACTTCGCTTCACCTCTGAGACACTTTTGCAATTTGACGAGAATTTCATCTGCACTGTAGTTGCACATGTTGGAAATTTGTTGAAATCTCTGATAGAACAGAGGCCAATCCGCGGGATTGCCATCAAATATTGGAAAGTCTTTGTCAACAATATATCTGGTCAATAATTTGTCATGGCCAGATGGTGCAATGGTTTTCACAACATTCGAAATTGTTTCACAAAGCAGCTGTATTTCATTTCGAGGCTGTTCAAGGACTTCGGGATTACTTTCTTTCGGTAGTGGGTCTGGAACTGTTCTGCTCACCCATTCAGCCACAGAAGGGAGAACGTTTTCAATTTTGCCCTCAAGTTCACTTCTCGACAAGGACTAATCATCGGATTGTTCCTCTTCTTCAGCAAAATCTATCTCTGCATTTCTCAATTCATGTTCCATGTGCAGAATTTTCATTTTATTTTCGATTTCTCTCTGTTTCTTCTCTACTTCTATTTCTAAGTTATGCTTCATTCGTTCTAGTTCTTGTCTTTCTTTTTCCACCTGGAGTGCAAGTCTTTTCTTTTGTAATGCTAAAGAGACTTGAGAAGCTTTAGTAGATGGTTTAGAAATTCTGCTCCTTACACTTTTTCTACTTGAATGTTGGCTCAGTGACTTAACTGATTTCATTTCAGTTTCAATAATTGTCTTGTCACTTTTCTTGACACTTTCAACAATAATGGACTGATTTTCGGGAATTACGGGCAATAAATATCTTTCTGCACTAAGAGGAGGTTCACTGCTGCTCTCTGTAATTGGTAAGGAACTACCAAACTCTGTGTTTCCTGTACTAAACCCTATTGGCCACACATAGTCAGCGGCCAAACTTCGGTTCATACCAGCACTCTCTCTTCTTGGTCGGGCATCTTTAATTCCATTTTCCTGCTCCATAACTGTAGCTTATCGGGCTCGAAGACCAATGTTTCGGCTTAATAAAACCTATTTCTCTATTGAATCTTTTTATTCCAAATTACAAATTAACAAGTGAATCTGACACATTCCAAAAATTATTCAACAACAACCATATTTTGTTTCAAAATTGAAATATTAAAATATATATATACAGGATGTAAAATGAGATGTCACAAAACCAATTGGAAATATTTTAAGAGAAAACAGACAAACAATGTATGTATGTATGTCTGGTTTGAATTTTTGCCACTCTGGCGCTGGCTTCTAATTTTGAATTCCCAATTGACTGGAAGTTAAATAAACTAAAAAGTGGTAAAAAATTACCGTCATTAAATTGTTAGTTCAAAATTATATCATTGCCAATTGAAGAAATTGATTGATTCTTGGACTTCAAATAATAACCTAACCTTAAATATTTATGTCAGAATATAAATCTGAAACATTGCGCATGGTTTTTGAGCATCCGGATGACTAGGAGAGACTGTTTTTTTACTTCACTTTGTTTGCATTTCGTGTAATCAATATTGGTAGTTATAAATAATTAATTCTCCATTTCAATTGAAAACATGAATATTTAATGGAGAGATGTGGACATCTTAAACAAAAATTGCTTCCAGGTTCAAAGGGATTGTTTATCACATTTTGTTTTCA
Source organism: Gonioctena quinquepunctata (assembly GCA_018342105.1). Classification (NCBI taxonomy): domain Eukaryota; kingdom Metazoa; phylum Arthropoda; class Insecta; order Coleoptera; family Chrysomelidae; genus Gonioctena; species Gonioctena quinquepunctata. Next base: position 106,191 of record JAFIRS010000230.1, on the reverse strand, counting down.
TTCATGTTTGTATATTCAGATTATTCAATGGAACTTTTCACATATTGAAAAAAGAGTTCTGAAACAACATTTTTCCACTTACCAAAAATATCTTTCGTAGCATAAAACCTTACTGCAGTTTCATAGCCGAAAAATAAATTCGACCAATCATCAGGAGTACTTGGATGAATGAATTCGTCTTTTTGAGAATGAGAGAAACAAATCTGCCCTCCAACAATCCATTTTGCAGAATGAAGGTCAAGATTATGTCAAAATGGATTTCAACCCAGCCAACAGGAAATTTATGTAACTTTTCTGTCTTTCGAAAGTCATTTTGAATATGTACACAAAACATATCTAAGTATTTTTAGTAAGAATCACCCACAACTAAAACCAGAATGGCCGTGTTTGACACAATAATTTAACCTAATTTAGAATACAGCCCACCAGGGTTATTTTCGTTAAACGTGACGAAATTGAATCAATTTAGAAAATTGCAAAATAGTAGTAGGAGTCATTTTGAAAACAAATCAATATATACCTGTTGTGCTCAATACTTGCAAATGGTTTATTATTTCATCATGGTTTTCATTTCCAAGATACTTAATAATTTATCATCCAACTCATTTTGCAAACTATTTGATTTATCAACGAAACATTCATACCCAAGGCACCAGAAATTGTGATAGTGTTCAGATCCCTACCCTAGTGCAATTAAAAACAGTTCTTATATTGTTAGATTCAAAACCCTGCATACCAAATTATATATAAATTCAGACATGAGAGTTGCCTCGGATTTTTTGTCGGCTTTAGACTCAATTTATGAATACTTTCTGATCTGATCAAACAAAAAGGTATGATACAAGAGTTACAAAAATACATTTGTAATATAGCGACCTTGCATTCTAATCTCAACTAACACTAACTCCTACACTTCATTGTGGCAGATCGATTCCATCTCCTGGTAAAACCAGCTTGGATTACGATACATATGCCTTTGTTTCAATTATTTTGGTTAAATTCAAGTATTTGTAAATGAGATAAAATTATTTTTATTACCTTCATCATTATCACTTGATTTTCCTTCTTCGGCCTCTGTATTCTTGTTATCCTCTTTCTCAATATCCTCATCATTTTCCCTGTCTTTTTCTTCATCATTATCCGGAAATAACTGAATATTGCAAAACCTCTTTCTGAATGGAGCCAAATTCTCTATGATATTGTCATAGGGAATACTACTGCAACTGTGTGTCCTGAATTTCTTATCATGCTTTAAAGCATTGTCATCATCCATGATCTTCATGAAGGTGTATCTGAAAATATTTTTCCTGAGGAATAATGCATTGTTTGTAAGAATTTTGATTTTGTTGTTTGTACAAATCTAAAGTTTAGTATGGACATCACAAATTTTTTAATTAAATAATTTAAAGTTTTTCAATATTAAGGTATATGCTATGAAGCCATTTTTAAATTTATTTTCAAGAGTATCTCTCACCTATTTAAACTTGTAGTAGTTGTCACAATTTTAGTTGTTTCTGAATCAGTTGTCACAGTACGTATTTTAGTAATCATTTCTTTTGGTGGTGTCTTTTCTCTCACATTCTTAGTCTTGTCCATCTTTTTTGTTGTTGATTCTGTTCTTTCAGGGCTTAGTTCTATATTGCCAATGGGCTTTACCTTATCTTTCTTAGTCTTCTTCTTGTTACTACTTGCTTTAGGTCGAACCTAAAAATGACTGGTAAAATAAGTTGAAAATAATATCGATTAAAGTGTAACCTTGATTTTTTGGTGTTTGCTAGGTGGCGTCTTGAAAACATCATCATCAGTAGAAGACGTGTGTTTTATGGTATTCTTCTGTTCAGAATCGGTATCAATAGTATGGTAGCCCTTAGTGGCCAAACTGCCAGCGTCTGTAGGTGTTGTCTGATCGATGAATTCAATGTTATCAATTTTGTCGAACGATGTTTGTTTTTCAGGGGTGGACACACTCCCTTCGATTGGGGGAAGAATTGAAGATTCCTGGAAGGTGTATTTTAAAGTAAAAACGCTTTACTACATAATTTCTTCTAAATTGGAGTCATAAAATCACAACATAAGTTTTGCTGTACAGTACATATAAATCCAAATACAGAATTCAATGAATATCAATATTTTCCATATATTCTTTCAAACTTTGAAAAATATTATATTTTTATCCAATTTCAGTAATTTAGTGAAGTATGAAATTTTAAGACTTAGGATTAATGAACTGACTATTTACACCTACTGGCCTCCAAATTAAACAGTGACTCCAAAAAAATTTCAATAGTTAAATGATGAAAGAGTAAGATTTAGTTAGTTATCCTTATAGTAACAGATCATCGTGCACCAATTTTATCTCAAGTGAAGAAAATGCTTGATTCAGTTTTTTCAAATTGGATATAAAACACTGACTGGAATCATGAATAAAATGGAAGATATATAATAATTCAATTCAACTTTCCCATTATGAATAAAACATACATGTCAAAATGAATTGACTGAGTAAGTTATAACATGGCTAATGAGAACGGACTGGAGGCTTTGAAAAGGGGCTCCAGGGGAAGTGTTGGACATTAGCGGAAGGAGTGTTGACCTTTGCCAAAGTACAATGGGCAATAAACTCATTTGAACCATTCAAATCACCGGGACCGGACGGGAATGGACCTACTGCACAGCAGGCTCTGCGAAATACTCAGAGGCAACCTAGCCCTGGGATACATACCAAAGTCATGGAGGAAAATTAGGGAAATCTTCCTACCATAACCTGGAAAAACTGGACAGGAAACGGCGATGTCCCTAAGACCTATAAGTCTCATGTCCTTTGGACTCTGGAGAAGCTGTTGGATAGGCATATAAGGGACGGTGCACAGGTAGTAAGCCCATTGCATCGAGAACAATATGCATATAGGACCGGCTGCTCAACAGAAACAGCACTCCACAAATTAGTAGAGAGAGTGGAGAACACGCTGGAAAACAAAGAGGTATTAATAGCGACCTTTCGAGACATAGAAGGAGCTTTTAATAACACCTCTATACACTCAATCATCAGGTCTCTTAGGCGAAGAGGGGTCGAGGAACCCTGGGTGGCCTGGATAGACTCAATGCTAAGAAACAGGATGATACACACAACCCTAATGTAGGAGACTGTAGTGGCCCGGGCAGCCAGAGGATGCCCGCAGGGGGGAGTTCTCTATCCAGTCCTGTGGAATCTGGTCATGGACGGACTACTGGGGTCTCTGAAAGAAAAAGATCATAAAACACTTGGGTACGCTCTTTTACGAAAAAATAGGGGTTAAAAACCACACATGGTACACTGGTTGTACAACATGGTGGTAATACCGGCCATAATGTACGCCTCCCTGGTGTGGTGGCCAAAGACACAACAAAGGAGCACTAAAACCAAACTAGGCAAGTTGCAAAGACTTGCCTGCGTAGGCATTACAGGGGCAATGAAATCAACGGCCACTGCAGCCATGGAAACACTACAGGGATTGCCTCATCTTTACTTGTTGTTACAAGGAGAGGCAAGGCTAGGTGCCTTCAGACTGAAAAACACACTGGACATCATAAACGTTGGAACAGGACACATGAGAATCGTGAGTATTGTAAACAGGGAAGCGTTAGACCTGAGATCAGATCACATTGCGAAACGATTCTCCTTTGACAAGTCATACAGGGTAGCAATACCAGACAGAACTGTATGGAACAACACCATTCTGCAGGGCAAGATCTGGTACACAGACGGATCAAAGATGGAGAATGGTGCGGGAGCAGGAGTGTATTCCAGAAACCCAAGGACATCAGGGATTTGTAGGGAATGAAAAAGCCGACGAACTCGCTAGAAGAGGATCGGAAAACGAACCAGGTCCAGGACACTCTCGGGGTACCGAAGCGCATGGCACGAGCGTCAGTAGAAGACTGGATCCAGGAAAAACACAAACAATACTGGAATGACATTCCAGGAAGCAGAAACGGGAAAGAATAGATCAAAGGCCATGTCGGAAAAAACAGCAGACTTCTTAACCTTAAACAGGGAACAACTGAAAATTATTAGGGGGCTCTTAACTGGACACGCTCCAGTAAAAGAGCCCCTTAATAAAATGGGACTGGTCAATGCCGACCTTACTTGCAGATTATGTAGCAGAAACAGTATCACACATACTTTGGACCGCTGAAGACAGTGAGTTATCGGGAAACCAACAGGTGAACCGAACTGTACAGCACACAACAACCAGCAAAGGACCTGTAATCACATTTGCAGGGCACACAATTACTGGAATACTGGAATAAGTGTTGTAGACGGGAACAACAGGAGAGATACAATGGGCCAGAGGGCCCAAGTGTCGTCGGAGATCTTGACCAGACCAGCCTACAGGGTGGTTTTTTTAGTGGGTAACCCAGAGGAAAGCGGAACCCGAAAACTCATTTGAAAGCTATATGATCATACATTTCCTAACCATGTATTTTGTTGTCTCACATACCAGGACAGTTCGCCATGGCACACATTTAACCCTTAATACAGATAGTAAACTCTTTATCATGTTTACATAGAGCAGGATATAACTTAATGATGCCAATAACTTAGATAATTATTTTCCTCTGGAAAGTAAAAAAGTTGTTAAATGCGAAATATCCATGGACATCAAATGTGGATCCATAAAATATACAAACACAGAAGACATCCATAGGTGGTACATATTAAATGTTGGATAGTTCATTCTTAGAATAGTTCAGAGTTATGAGTAATTATCAATAATTAATAAAAGTTTTGTTTCAAGGAATCAGTGAACAATAAATGGATATTTATGAGATAAATAATAAGAGGCCTATAATAGATATCTGATAGAAATATCATAAAATGTACATCCAATGAATAAAGCATAACGTTGAATGCTGAATAGAAATATAATAAATATAATTTTGTTCATTCAAACAATATTCTATTTATGTTATTGAGGTGTTTTGAATTATCTCTTGAAAAAACTTAAATTCTTGTTTTTTCAAAGTATCCTCTAGTCTATTATATAATATACTACTTAAATAATGATTAAGTAAAAGTGTAAATATATACATTCTTTGGCGTGCAATAATTATCTCACAGATGTGATTCATTGAATTTCCAACTCAATAGTTATTCATTATTGTACTTTTTACTCAGATACAAATTTAAAAAAGATCGGATATCAGCGAGAGATAACAAAGTTCAGCAAATAATAGAGCCTTTTTATATTTCACTTCTTACATTTCCAACATTGAAATTGATTTGAAGTACAGAATAGTAGAAAACAAATCCGTCACACCTATGGCATCAAACACTGGATATAGGGTGTAGGACGCAGCGGAAAAGAACACTAGGTTTTTCATTGAGTGAACAGCTCACATGCATGCAGAAGTTATTGCTAAGAGCTGCATGCCCGTTTTTACATCTTATCCATGTTTACTAAACTCTATCAAGATGAGTGAAATATGCATTTAAATGACAAAGGGAGCGAGGATGAATAAACGAGTGCTTGCCTGTTTTTAAAGGCTTATATGACCACCACTCAACAAAGCATGATACTAAGCCTGAAAATAAATTGTCATGATCAGTAAATATGGAATATATTACAAAATAGTGCATTTGGCCAAAGTGAATTAACTCAGTACATCATTTGAATTTGTTAGTTACTGAAATATTAGTTTTTGTAGAATTATGTTTTTCCAACAAGGGTTAGGTTGTAAAATAAAATGTACCATGTCTTCAGATATAAAAAAATCGATTGAGAAAAATATATAGAGATTTTTACAAAATACATTTTATATAAACATGCAGAAAAATTAAATGACCATTAAATTTTGCATTAAGTCTTGTTAGAAATTCAATGAAGCCTCTCTAAATACCGCTCAAGCCAATTTACAGTTATACATACAAAGTTCCAACGACGAAGATTCATAAACTGTGATAACAATCTCCTTGGGGTATTCTTTAAAACACAAAAAAAATGTGTTACAAATGATTATTCAAGTGAAGATTTATTTGCAACTCAAAAAAGCAGTGAGGTGAAAGCAAGTGGAATAAAAGTGAAGGCATTTTTACTTATTCTTCGGTGCAACCAACATGCTTGGAAGTTATATCTATAACTCTACCCAAAGAAGAAATCAGTTATTCCAATCTACCATTAATAAGCACATTATATAAATTATAACTATTGAAAAATGAGCTGAAATGACAGCTCTAAAAGCCCATTTGAATTGAAAACCAAACATTTGGCTTACCATTTTTCAATATTTTTTGTTTTCTGCAAAACTGACTTCTAACAAGATTACAACTCCAATTTTATAAGCTAATAATGCTTTATCACGTGCTTCAAGTAACTGTTAAAAAATTATTGATAAGAAAAATTTATACAAATCAGGAGAAATGGAGATTGCCCGTAAATGATCAGAATATAAAACTATCAGAACGCACAAAGCTAAGAAATAACAACGTCAAAACATAACAGTAAAAGAATCGAAAAACACCAGAAACGTATTTGATCAGAATTATCAACATCAGCAAGAACTCCATCAGAATGGAATTGCATCAGAATCGGAAATCATCAGAAACGTACAATGACAAAACATTACATCATCAGAATCTAACAATATAACTTCGTCAGAACCGGACATCATCAGAAATGAACATAGTCAGAACAGGACATCATCAGAAAAGCACATTATCAGAACCATACATCATCAGAAATGAACAGAGTCAGAACCGGACATTATCAGAAGCGCACATTATCAGAACCGTACATTATCAGAATCATATATTATCAGAACCGTACATTATCCAAACCGTACATCATCAGAACCACACAATATCAGAATCAGTAATCGTCCAAAAACAGGGATTCAAACGACAAATATCAGTTACGCTACTTTGTCATAGATGGTGTTACGTGTTACCTCTTCAATAAATCAGAAATGTGGGAAAAATCATTGTAAAACCCCGTGCATGAGAGGCCAATCAAGGCGAATAAGAAAATAATAAATTTTCTCAACATTATACATATAAAGTTCAACATATTCTTTGTACAACCCCGTTGTCGTGATATGAAGCAGAGTACCTACTCTGGTAATTAATATTTCGCATACAAATACGTGTGAATATATTTAGTTTCAAAATCGGGGCGCGGCGCAGTGTCCTCAAAATCAGTTAAAGGCTCCCTGGCCGGTTTTGAGAGAAACTGGAATTTTGAACAAATAAAGACTCTCCAATTAATTTTAGTACGACTATTAGATAGATTAGATTCAAGGGAATGTCTGGGTCGTTTGAAACGGGAGAGGTCGTTGATATCATAATCAATCGCAACCCTAACGGGAGAATAATCATGAGCTTCCGCATACTCGAATATCCTCTGATTGTGACTCCAGATCTCATTTTTGATGGAAATTATACCTAGATTGCATTTTCCAATGTGTCTACATGGTTGGACAAAAAACATTGATTCATGGAAGATACTGCATAAACGCATGCGGTTGAATTTAAGCTGTTTCGACTTCTTGAGTGTATAATGAAATTAATTGGATATTTTGTAGGCATATTGAGAGTATATTTATTTTAAGATTGGATCTAATTTTTTTAAATTAGTAAGTAATCAAACGACTAGAAGTGGGTCAATATTCACTTGCAAAATTTGATGCACACATACATATATACATACAATAGGTCTTAGATTGCAAAATAAATGAATTTTTCACTTAGCAGTAGCCGTATTCAATTCTCCATTGTGAACTCAATTGTGTCCAATGAATTTGTATTCAATCATTCTAAAAACCTTCTTATACAAATTTTGAATGATGTATATCCATTGCTTTATTTTTTGCTAGGTTCCTTTTTTGCAACACTGTATCGTCTCGATTCTGAAACTAACTATATATTCACACGTATGTTTAGCACAAACTTTTACTGTTTACTCTAACTCACCTTCCACAACGAAAATTATGTTTCTGACAGAAAAAAGTCACTTTGAATGATCAAACCGACGCAATGATGCTATATGCGAAATATTATTTGTGATTTGACAATGAACTCTCTGTACCACAGTTATGATGAATCATTTTCTGATTTATTGAAGAAATAACACCATCTATGACGAAGTAGTGTAACTAATGTTGGTTGTTTGAATTCCGAATGAAAATGCGGATTGATTCTGATATTGTCCGTTTCTGATAATGTACTGTTCTGATAATGTTCGGTTCTGATAATGTCCTGTTTTGACAATGTTCGATTCTGATTATGTCCGGTTCTGATTATGTCCGGTTCTGATTGTGTTAATTCTGATGAAGTTCGTTCTGATAATGTCCGGTTCTGACAATGTTCGTTTCTGATGATGTCCGGTTCTGATTGTGATAATTCTGATAAAGTTCAGTTCTGATAAAAGTACGTTCTGATAATGTCCGTTTCTGACAATGTTAGTTTCTGATGATGTCCAGTTCTGATACAAATTCATTATGATGAAGTTCTTTCTGCTGTTGTTAATTCTGATAAAATGCGTTTCTGACGTTTTCCGATTCTGCTCCTGTTATGTTTTGACGTTGTTACTTTCTGACCATGTTATGTTTTGACATTGTTCATTCTGATACAATACGGCCTACCGAAATGGACACCTCCCGATTGAGTGATTGAAAATTTATGAAAACTTCAAGTACAGCAGATACTATAATATCAGATTATATAGGTGTTAGTCAATATTCAGTCACTGTACAAGTGCATAAGATTTAAGACAAGTCTTGCAGCTCCCACTCACAAAAAAAGTTGCACAGAAATTGCACTACAGCATATCAATACATGACAATATTGCCATTATTTACCTTATGTATTCTAAATAGATATTCAAAAATCCAAGATTCATATTGTTTTTTTTTTTATTTTGTCAATGAACTGTTAACTGAGAGATACATTTTTATAAATATTGTATTCTATTAACAACTCTAACTCTGATAAATATAAATTATAATAAACAAAAAACAATCAGGGGAAAAACTAAGATAGCCTTATAAAACATGGCATGAAAAGAACAACCACTTTTCTGGATCATACAGGAATTAATTTATTATAGCCCAAGAAATATTTCGGTTGAGAAATTACCTTGCGAATAACAAAAATACAATGCTGAAATAGCTGCAGAAGCCACCAAAAAATGCCCCAAGACAAAATAAAGATTAGCTAATGAACAAACAGCCGATCTATTTTCCATATTTTAGAAGATTTGGAATCCAAACTTATAAAGATGCAAAGATATGTTTTTTATCATTTTTAAAATTTGACCAAATCAGGAGCCATTTTCCCAAGCAATTGAATTGAATTTGGTACAAAAATACATAGGATCTATATCTCGTAATTTTAAAATGAAGGCTCCCACACAAAATTACATTTTTAAGCGTTTGATTGAAACATTGTATATTTACCGCCTTATAATTACTTGTATATATGTTATTTTCTCACAAATTTCCTGACTGATTTTGAATCTTAAATAATTCAAATGAAATGTGTGAAGTTTAACACTTTTTAGATAAAGATATTTAAATCCAATAACCTGTTTTAGCAGTTTTCATTTCTTGTGCAAATCATATGAAAACCAATGTTATGACTAGAATAGTTTGGGCCACCTCCAAAGGTTCATTTATTTATTTTCACGTTAAAATTATAAAATTGGTAATTGATAGCATTTTCCATTGCCGATTTCTCCAAAACTAAAAGAAAAATGTGTTACATGTTTTATACTTTTTGAGTTTTAAGAAATATATTTAAAATATCACAATTTATAGTGTTCTCATTAAATACAGTTAAAATTGATAAATTTTTGTTGAGGTAATCACTCCATTATAAGAATCTTAGATCACAATCCCCATATCTCAAATAATTAATAATGAAAAAAATTACAAAATACATGTTTTTAGGGCGAGATGTTCTTTCTTAATTTATGTTGGACCACATCCTGCGAATTTTAAACCATATGTAAAACTATGCATAAAACTGGGTGTCAGATTTGAGAACAAAAAATAGTTCAACTTCCTTTGGAACTTACGAAGAGCACGGGAGAAAAACGAACTAAGTCCAAAATTACTAAAAATTAGATAAACACATAATATGAAAGTTTAATGTATGTATTTTATCGTACCAAAATACAACTTTCTAAAACCGATCTAAGTCCTTCAATTTCGCATTTAAAAATAGGTAGTTTACAGAAAAACGATCCAAGTCCACCAAATGTATCGAAGATCGAACTTAGTCCAACCATAGTCCTCAATTCAATTTGCTTAGTTCCCCAATAATTAATTTTTCCCATTAATGATGTACCTAAAAATATGAGATAGGTCTCATAAATGATACACAAATGAAATTCTTTACCTGAAATTTATCGTACATGACTGAGGTGTGCATGACTGAATACTTCAAGTGTAGTGTTCCCAAAATTTTTACCCGATTGAATTCACTATTTGTGACTTCACGATCCAATAGAGATATTTTAAAATATTATTTATCACTCAAAATGGAAAAGAAAGAAAGGCATTTTTCTTAAATGTACATCTTGTTGCTTTGCTTTGAAATAGAAATTACTCAAATTCCTTTTTTACTTTTCACTAACAATTGGTTCGAAATTTCACATACTCAAATGTATTTACAAACCAACAAAATCGATTTAAATTAATTTTAGCGTAGTCGATGAATCACAGCTTTGCACTGTCACTTCACAGTCAAGTCCAGCACACTTCTCCGACTAGCAGCGGACAATCAGTGCTTCTCATGTGAGAAAAATTATGTTGTTTGGGGGATTTTTCAAACCTTTTTTTATATTTTTAACTATTCTGACCCGATAGACGTTGTCCTCTCCAAATTTCTATATTCCCTAATTTTTTTTCCTAAAAACTCTCGGCGCATAGAATGTATTTTTTCCTATGTTTTTCTTTGTGTTGTATCATCTAGGTTATGCTTTTGACTCTGCACGCCTCACGTTATTCCGTTTTCCCGTTATCCCAATTTCCACTTATTGTTTTATCCCGTTTTCGCGTTGACCCGTTATTCTCGTCAACTTCTTGCCAAATTCCTTCTGTTGTCATTCATCCTGATTTTTCTGACCATGCACTACAAATTATTAAACTTCCAATTAAATCTTGCACTATTGATGAGCCCCATTACACTCTCAAGCGTACGTTTAGTGACCAAAATATTTATTATTTCAAAATTTACTGTCACGTCTTGGGACTTTGTATATTTCAACAACATTAACTTCGACACAAAATTTTCCAAAATCTACACCTTACTCCTTGAACTATTTGACAAAGCATTTCCTCCTCTTTCACGTAAAATAAAAAATACGCAATTTCAAAAAGATAAACCCTGGATTACCAATGAAATCATCAATGATGGTATACTACTTCGTGATATTTTCAATCTGAGCAGAATACAATTTGATGAAGTCATTAATTGTAAAAAAGAGTATTTCAGCAACGATTTCCTTGCAGCTGAGAACAAATCTAAAGTTGCTTGGAATATAATCTAAATCTAAAACTCACTGACTACATATTTTTGTTACAGATCTGACACAATCACAGTTTTGACTTGGATCGGTTTTCCCTTTTATTTTATGTATTTTTACACAGCCGGAAAGGAAGGGTAATGATTTGAGCAGTCTATGTATGTTTGTATTTACGAATGTTCCACCGTAGCGCCTAAACTATTTATCCGATTTTGATCAATTAGGTGTCAATCGATTCGTTATTATGGTACGAGTAACATAGGCTACATTTTATAGGAATAAAATCGAAATGGCGGATGTTACATAAAAAAAGTGGGGGTATCTGAATTTTGTTTTGCTATTATGTCGAGTGGGATGTCAAATGAAAGAGGACAAAATTCTGGGTACATATATATATATATATATATATATATATATATAGTACAATATTAAATATAAAAAAAATATACCAAACGACAGAAAACAATTTTATACTATGGGTATGTTCCATAAATCGACTTGGTTACTTTGGTTGGTTATTTTGTGTCCCGTAAATGTTATATTCCTGAAAAACCGTTAAATTTTACCTGAAGTTTGGTTGATTATCTGTCACCGGTGAGTCCGGTGAGTTGATTGTCACTTGACATTTTGTTTATTTTCTAAGGCTGTTTGAACTTGAACAGCGGTTGTTTTATAGTTATTTTTGTCAAAAGCTCCAGCGCAATGGAAAATGAGTTTTATTTTTCATTACATTTGTAAAGGAGTGTTACGGATATCTGCGATATTTCAAAAACAAATAGTGGGGTTAAGATAAACCAAGAATCGAAGACAGAAATCAACGCGCTAAAGCAAATCAACGGAAAGTGACAGTTGATAGCATAAAGTTGTCCCGTAATTTTTTTTCGTTGGTTCTAACCATAAACTGAAAAGTAGTTACCAGTCCGGTGACTCTGGGCGATTTACGGAACATACTCTATATTTCAGGGTTTATGAATACTACTACGCTTTCTGTCGGCAGTTCTGAATATCAATCATGTAAAAACAACAGAATCACCGCCCCACCTGTTTGGTGTTTTTGTTAGACAGACATTAATTTTAGAATCTCACATATTATTAATAACTTCAATAAGGTACAATAAGGACAAATTCAGTGAAAAAAAAATAATACTAAAAAAATTGAATATCACTTAGATAGCTACCCGAACAAGTCAGGCGCGTGAGGGCAGACGTCGTTGACGGTCGTGTCCTTAATAGCATTTTTTTTGCGCGCATTTTGAATATATTTTTATTTTCTACTGTCACAAGACGAACATTCATGCACATTAAATTCTTCCAAAATTATTTATCTTCATTTCTTAGTTAAGTAAAATAGCTAATAATAGGGTAAAGGGGGGTTTAGTTTATCCTATTTCGTATACTTAACAATTGTTTTATCAAGAATGTCCTAGTCTGGATTGTTTAATTTCTAAGTATATATTACTCACTCCTATCTTCATTCTTCTTTTTGTTGTTGATAAATGAAATAAAGTCATTCGACAACTTAACTTTTTGAAAAAACAAATTTTTTAACATAAAAAAATAAAAAGTTTATAGAACTGTAACCCAACTACGTAAAAAATAAAATAAACTAAAAAGTAAGAAACAAGTTAGGTGTTGATTGCTATCATCGTCTTATTGAGTAGATAAGTCTTTTGATTTGATACGTTAGATATTCCTGTTTATTTAGTTCTATTGAAATATTCTGGCAGTTTCACCAATTCAAATGCCGTAGTCGTGCGTTGTCAACTACAAAAAGCAAACATAATTTGCTAGACAAATAAAATAATAAAAAATACGCACGACCACGGCAATTGAATAAAGTTATAACGTTATTAATTTGATACTGCCAGAAGAACTAGATAAACAGGAATATCTAACATATCAAATCAAAAGACGATGATAGCAATGAACACCTAACTTGTTTATTACTTTTTAGTTTATTTTATTTTTTTCGTAGTTGGGTTACAGTTTTCTAAACTTTTTATTTCTTTATGTAAAAAAATTTGTTTTTTTAAAAAGTTAAGTTGTCGAATGACTTTATTTTATTTATTATAAGCAAACATTAAAGTATTCTCTAGTATGGAAAACATTTGTATTTTTTCCATGATCTAATAAAAATAAATAAAAATCTAATAATTTTAAAATTAATTTTTCTCCATAATTCGAAAATGTGACTTAGTCAATTTTTCCACTGTGCTGAAAACTCCATGGATCTATACACTATTTTGTTAAATGGAATTCCAAATCTTAAAAAATGGGAAAGATCGGGTATAACCATGAGGTCGCTCTGTATAACTGAATTTCTAGCAGCCAATTCCATCCTAATAGCCGTTCCCTGTAAGCATATTGACATTTGATGATATATCAATGAGGTTGAAGCAGCCAGCACTTATGCTCTCCATATTTGTATTGCACTGAGAAATGTATTACTTTTAGTATTTACAATCATATGTGTTACTGAATAAATGTTATAGTAGAGTAATATTTTAACACGTTGAGTGCCACCGTGGAAGCGGAAAATTGGGTATATCAGGCCAAATCCATTTTTCATGTGTCCATTTTTCAGGCCGTGGTGCGAAAGCCCCCATAGAGATATACGCAAGGCATGCAGCCAACGTCGATACATGCGGCTGAAATAACAGAAATAGTTGTGTATCACGGATACACACGGCCATGGAAACACCGTATCTCGTGTATCCATGTTGGATACATACGGCACTCAACGTGTTAAAGAAGGTCACGAAAAATTCGACAAGCTTCAAGCGGCTAGTCGCAACCAGCAGTGGTTCGGAGCATTAAAAATGAGACCACGAAGTCAATGCTACGAGCGTTGCTGTTGAGCGGCAAAACGTGTAATTGGGGTGGGGTGAACGAGTCGTTGATCATATTTTAGCCCATTGCGACGTTTTCAGTGTACAATGTCGTTATCCAAAATAGCTAGGAATGGTCTTGAAACCAGCTCTTTTATGTCACCTATATAAAGAAATTAGGAATTTTCCGGGCAATTTTTTGAATACACTAGGATGAGTATGGATACTTTTGACTGCATACTACTTTTCAATACGTGTTTGAATGTATATTGATGATGGCTACTCATCCAAAACGATGGTCTTTTTTGAACTGCACAGATAAATGCTTCAAAAACCATTATAACTAAGCGAAAAAATCAAAATATTTTGTTTTAAACACCAAACTGAAAAACAATGGTGTTTACGCTACATGTGGCGCGACTGTTTCTTGTACACACTTAAACTTTCAGAACATTTGTTCTTAACGCTCATAAAACCCGCATCCGGCCAGTCGACGCTGGTGCAAATACGCTGAAAGCGAATTTCGCGGCGACTTGCAGCTGCTTTTCGTAGCCTGGTAGATTTAGACGCGACCATTTGTTTTGTACGCTTGCAGCCAAAAGCGAAATCGCCCACAGCGCCACTGTAAAATTTGCATATAAAAAACAAGGCCTCCAATTCCCCTCTTTGGTTTACCATAATAATGCGAAAAAAAAGTATGAATGGGTTTGTTTCAATAATTTCTGATAAGTGATACATACAATTGATTGCGCTTGAATGATTTATATATTAAATTTTAGGGTATCTTATTTTGGTGACTGCTCTCAGGTTGGATCTTTCAGACATATTGTGTATTCATATTCAAGAATTAGAGGGCATATGGCTTTGTAAATGTAAGCTGATGTTTTGCTGTTAATTCCACTGTTCTTATTAGGCCAGGAAAATGTTTGACTCTTGTAATGCACCTTTTTATAGGCTGTGTGTTGTAATTAAAGTCAATTTTTTATGTATGTGAACTCCTAAGTATTTTACTACTGTGCAGGTTCTCACTATATGATTATTTTCATTTACCGAAGGTGAATTATTTGTTATATTGTGATTGGAGATCACTAGCTCATAGTGTTTTCGATTAAATCTAGTAATTTTCTTACAGCTTCTTAAGCGTTTGTTGTGGCTAATTATGACAATGCCGTCAACAAATTGCATTCCATAAGAATATATGAATTATTCTTGGGGGTTTGGATTATTCTGGACAAATAGGCTGTGGCAGTAGATATTGTACAGAAATGGGGCTAATCCCTACGGAAGTCCTCGTTGTGGATAAAAAAGCTGATAGCCTTTGCTGTACTTCCACGTAGAGACCATCTTAGTAGGTAGTTCTTTACAGTTTGTAGAGCATTCCCTTGTGCCATATATTGTCAAATGCGTTATTAATATCTTCGAAAAATTACAAAATGATATCAGGAAAGTTTGCTAGTTTGATACAAGCACTGATATAGGGTGTACCGTTCCGAATATTGATGGGTGCAAATGGCATTTCCTATTATTTCTTCCAAAACAGAATTATTCAATTTATCAAGGTTATGGGAGGAGAGTGATTGGTATGTAATTTTTTAGTTGACTCTGATCCATATGTATGTATGTTATTCTTTCATGACATTATCGGGTGAGGATGCCCTGTTTTTACTTTGACCTACTACTATTTCAAAATATTGTTCTTCGTTAATATTATATTCAATCATGTATGGTCCGTTTTTAAAATATCCACTTGTTTTCTCTAAACTGGTACATTAGTCTTTGAATATTTTTATTATAGTCGTTCAAGTGAGTTTTGAAGTTTTTGTTGAGTATTTATATTCACTGTATCTTTTTACTAATTATTGCAATAATGAATGGTTACAGTTTATGTAGTTATGGTTTTATTTTGTTTGTCAGGGTGTTTTCTAGAATTGACCCGCTCAGCACCTGTTTAATTTTTCTATTGTATAGTTATTGATTGAGTTAATGTAAACGTTAGTTAAAATTGCATTTTTTCGTATGGCACTTTTTGATATAGGGAGTAATTGCCTTTTTCAATATTGCCCTTCTTGATATTTATTTTGATAGTTTATTCTTCAGTTATTAATGTTTGTAATGTATAACAACTTCTATAGCTAGGGTCGCGTACCAGATATGGGTGGATGGATATTTGTTTCATATCGTTCCTCACATTACTGGTGTAGAGGATTAGATCAGGAGTTGAATCTGTGTGGTTTACATTACTTTCACACACGCGCGACTCCCCATATTACTTATGGCTCTCTCGAGGTTAGTTTAACTTATTTTTATAATTGACAATCCTGTATTTGTTTATGCAAAGTTATAAAAATAAATGCCGATATTATAGGGCAGACTCACATTTCTTCAACAAAATTAGGCATTATGAAGGTCGTTGGAATATCTGTTTTTTTGAATATGAAGTTTGGCAGGAAATATTTTATTAGTTTGTTTTTCAACCGATTAACATTGAAATATCCAATTATTTATTAGTGCATACTTTGATATTTTGTATGTTCAAATGTGTGTGTGTATGTGTTGATAGTTTGATCATGTAATGTTGGATAATGTATTTTAGTATTAGCTCTGATTGTTTCGTTAATTTCTCATGACATCTGTGTGATAATTGCGATGATTTCATGGAATTATTTTTCATTTCAGTCATTAATCAGAGCCCCCAAGCATTTAAACTTTACTGCTAACATTCACCAAATGCTTTATGTCCATCAAATTGAAGTCTGAGAAGGAGTTGGACTGTAGAGTTCTTCAAATGGAGAACCATAATCGTGCCGATACTAAAAAAAGGATGGATCGGTAAGAATTTGTGGAGATTTCAAGAATAAATCCTTTCCTTGAAATCAATCCATTTCATTTACCCAGAATTGAAGATCTATTATTCAAATCACGAGGTACTTTCATTTTCCAAAGTGTGATCTGTCAAATGCCTACCAGTAAATAAGATGATCGATCAAAAAAGTGGTTACTATTTCAACACATAAAGGGCAATTCAGATACACTGAAGCTCCATTTGATATTTCAAGTATGCCTTCAAAATTCAAAATAAATAGTTGAAACTATTAAATAAATGTGTTGTTTGTTTTCACAAAAAAGCGTCATAACAAGTAAGGATTGAATCCTAACAAATCGGTATCAATGAAATTCTACAATAATATTATTGTTGATGAATCAAGCCCTTTGTGCGACATATAGATTTCATATTGATGAAATCTATATGTCTCACGAAGTTCAGCTCTTGGGAATTATGTTGGATGAATCAGTAGTGTCTGTAGGCCTTTTTGCAATTACAGCAAAGTCTTTTGATCATTTATTTTGTATGGTCTTCTCGCATATTACTTTGAATATAATGTCTTGTAGTTTAGGAAGAATTTTAATAGGGTATTTGTAGCAAAAAACATATTGAGAGTGATTTTTGGTATGGAATATTAAGTAAGCCGCATACCAGTATTTATATAAAATAAACTATTGTCTGCCCCATCAATATAACTATTAAAATGCGTTACTTTTGTTAGAAAACTCTTGCCAATATTCGAAATTAATGCGTCTTCTAATCAGTTATTATTCAGGGCAAGGTGGTCTACTGAGAATGCTATCCCTATGGGATGATTAACAAAATTAACAGATATGAGGTAAAATATTCCAAAAAATTTTAAAAAAGTGAAGCAGGATTACAGAAAACTCTATTTAAGTTTGACGGATCAAAGGTCATAGTTGAGAAATTTGCTGTTTTATTTTAAAATGCATTCATTACAGAATTTAACAACACAGAATGAAAGAGTCATCTAAACCAAATAAAAAAATTACATATCATCCAATAAAGCATTATAGCAAATAACCCACACATAAAATGAATCCTTATCAGATGATAATACATATATAAAATGATGACTAATCCTATTAGAAACCATTATGTTAAACCTCCTGCTAGGTGGTCATATCATTGTTTTTTTTTTATAAAGGAGTAGTTATGTTGTTGTGATTACTCATGAATTATCATTGAAATAAGAAATAAAGAGACATTCAAAATTAATTTCAAGTTACATGTTTCCAATGGAAATATATGGTTATTAAAGATATTATAGGCTTCGAATATTTCTTTCCAATTGTATTCAATGGAAATATACAATAATAAACTGTAGATTGGAGAAATTGGTAAGAAAGAGTGAGTGGCATTTCTTTTTCTTTTAACCTGAACTATATTTTCTACTGCAGAATTGAAATGAATCACTTGTTCAACTAAAAATGATTAGAAAAATCGAATTTAAACGGTTTTCTTCACATAAAGGATTCAATATAAAATTGAACCAGAGAAAGGTAGATCTCAGGTGAAAAACAACTACTTTCCTGGCAAATACCACGCAGAACGTTGAATGATATTCACCTGAAAATCCATGCATACTTCCATAAAATATCAATGGACATTGAATGCAAATGTTTCTTTCTGATAAGCTCGATTATGTTTAATTTAAGTCGTGTTCACCTAACAATCGCATACGGTTTCAGGCTTCTTGGCCCTCATCAGTCGAGTAGTCAACCACCAAAGTCCAAAGAACTCTGGCTGAAGTGAGACACGTAAACAAACCATCATCGATCTTGTAACACCTATAGGTACGCGGAAAGATGAACTTTAACTGGCGGTACCTAGTGACAGAAAGAAACACTCGAAAATCTCCACCTCGATAGGTTTCTAAATAAAGATTCCTTCTCAGTAGGAGTGGCAAGCCGTCTAGCATATAGTGAGAGATAAGTGCCATGTGAAGTGGAATGAATAGAAAATCGAATTTAAACGGTTTTCTTCACTAAAGGATTCAATATAAAATTGAACCAGAGAAGGTAGATCTCAGGTGAAAACAACTACTTTCTGGCAAATACCATGAGACGTTGAATGATATTCACCTGAAAATCCATGCATACTTCCATAAAATATCAATGGACATTGAATGCAAATGTTTCTTTCTGATAAGCTCGATTATGTTTAATTTAATGTGTTCACTAACAATCCATACGGTTTCAGGCTTCTTGGCCCTCATCAGTGCGGAGTAGTCAACCAGCCAAAGTCAAAGAACTCTGGCTGAAGTGAGACACAACGTAAACAAACCATCATCGATCTTGTAACACCTATAGTGCGGAAAGATGAACTTTAACTGGCGGTACCTAGTGACAGAAAGAAACACTCCGAAATCTCCCACCTCGATAGGTTTCTAAATAAAAGATTCCTTCTCAGTAGGGTGGCAAGCCCGTCTAGCATATAGTGAGAGATAAGTGCCATGTGAAGTGGAATGAATAGAAAAATCGAATTTAAACGGTTTTCTTCACATAAAGGATTCAATATAAAATTGAACCAGAGAAAGGTAGATCTCAGGTGAAAAACAACTACTTTCCTGGCAAATACCACGCAGAACGTTGAATGATATTCACCTGAAAATCCTCTGTCACTAGGTACCGCCAGTTAAAGTTCATCTTTTCCGGCGTACCTATAGGTGTTACAAGATCGATGATGGTTTGTTTACGTTGTGTCTCACTTCAGCCAGAGTTCTTTGGACTTTTGGCTGGTTGACTACTCCGTACTGATGAGGGCCAAGAAGCCTGAAACCGGTATGCGGATTGTTAGGTGAACACGACTTAAATTAAACATAATCGAGCTTATCAGAAAAAACATTTGCATTCAATGTCCATTGATATTTTATGGAAGTATGCATGGATTTTCAGGTGAATATCATTCAGCGTTCTGCTGGTATTTGCCAGGAAAGTAGTTGTTTTCACCTGAGATCTACCTTTCTCTGGTTCAATTTTATATTGAATCCTTTATGTGAAGAAAACCGTTTAAATTCGATTTTTCTATTCATTCCACTTCACATGGCACTTATCTCTCACTATATGCTAGCGGGCTTCACTCCTACTGAGAAGGAATCTTTATTTAGAAACCTATCGAGGTGGAATTTCGGAGTATTTCTTTCTGTCACTAGGTACCGCCAGTTAAAGTTCATCTTTCCGCGTACCTATAGGTGTTACAAGATCGATGATGGTTTGTTTACTTGTGTCTCACTTCAGCCAGAGTTCTTTGGACTTTGGCTGGTTGACTACTCCGTACTGATGAGGGCCAAGAAGCCTGAAACCGTATGCGGATTGTTAGGTGAACACGACTTAAATTAAACATAATCGAGCTTATCAGAAAAACATTTGCATTCAATGTCCATTGATATTTTATGGAAGTATGCATGATTTTCAGGTGAATATCATTCAGCGTTCTGCGTGGTATTTGCCAGGAAAGTAGTTGTTTTCACCTGAGATCTACCTTTCTCTGGTTCAATTTTATATTGAATCCTTTATGTGAAGAACCGTTTAAATTCGATTTTTCTATTCATTCCACTTCACATGGCACTTATCTCTCACTATATGCTAGCGGGCTTGCCACTCCTACTGAAGGAATCTTTTATTTAGAAACCTATCGAGGTGGGAGATTTTCGAGTGTTTCTTTCTGTCACTAGGTACCGCCAGTTAAAGTTCATCTTTTCGGTACCTATAGGTGTTACAAGATCGATGATGGTTTGTTTACGTTGTGTCTCACTTCAGCCAGAGTTCTTTGGACTTTTGGCTGGTTGACTACTCAGTAC
Organism: Gonioctena quinquepunctata; assembly: GCA_018342105.1. NCBI lineage: Eukaryota > Metazoa > Arthropoda > Insecta > Coleoptera > Chrysomelidae > Gonioctena > Gonioctena quinquepunctata. Next base: position 85,212 of record JAFIRS010000230.1, on the reverse strand, counting down.
TGATGAGGGCCAGAAGCCTGAAACCGGTATGCGGATTGTTAGGTGAACACGACTTAAATTAAACATAATCGAGCTTATCAGAAAGAAACATTTGCATTCAATGTCCATTGATATTTTATGGAAGTATGCATGGATTTTCAGGTGAATATCATTCAACGTTCTGCTGGTATTTGCCAGGAAAGTAGTTGTTTTTCACCTGAGATCTACCTTTCTCTGGTTCAATTTTATATTGAATCCTTTATGTGAAGAAAACCGTTTAAATTCGATTTTTCTATTCATTCCACTTCACATGGCACTTATCTCTCACTATATGCTAGACGGGCTTGCCACTCCTACTGAGAAGGAATCTTTTATTTAGAAACCTATCGAGGTGGGAGATTTTCGAGATGTTTCTTTCTGTCTCTATGTACCGGCGGTTAAAGTTTATGTTTTCGGCGTACCTATAGGATGTTACAAGATCGATGATGGTTTGTTTACGTTGTGTCTCACTTCAGCCAGAGTTCTTTGGACTTTTGGCTGGTTGACTACTCTACTGATGAGGGCCAAGAAGCCTGAAACGGTATGCGATTGTTAGGTGAACCGACTTAAATTAAACATAATCGAGCTTATCAGAAAGAAACATTTGCATTCAATGTCCATTGATATTTTATGGAAGTATGCATGGATTTTCAGGTGAATATCATTCAACGTTCTGCGTGGTATTTGCCAGGAAAGTAGTTGTTTTTCACCTGAGATCTACCTTTCTCTGGTTCAATTTTATATTGAATCCTTTATGTGAAGAAAACCGTTTAAATTCGATTTTTCTATTCATTCCACTTCACATGGCACTTATCCCCCCCTCAAAATGATTACTCGTAACAAGTGTTGTTAAAAAACAATTTCATTAGTATACTCGCATACTAAGTACAGCAAGTGAGCAGTTGAGTATAAAAAAATTAATACTATCTGACCACAAAGCACAGTTATTGAGAATGAAATGAATAGGTGTTTTTCCGTGGAAAACATTTCAATTTCATATACATGTTATCCAAGGAATATTAGCAAAAATTTTAGCGTTTTGGAGTACTTTTCACTATTCAAGATCCTTTTTATATAAAGATAATAAAAAAATAATTTCCTGAAAATAAATAATTAGTGGTTTACACCTTACATCATAGATGTTTTATTGAGGAAAATACACCCAATAAATATATATATATATATATATATATATGCCGCCGAGATATGTTCAATTTGCAACACCTACGAGAACGAATCACTCACTCACCATACTCCTGATTTGCCCCATCTATAATGGCATAAGAAATTGCAAAATATTTTCGAAGTTGAACTCATTCAACGATCTCACTGTTTTGCTGGACTCCAATGACTTTTCCCTTCAATCAAGTTTTGTCCACACTATCATCAATATTCTCAAATTACGCTCATTGGCTCTCAACGAATGAACTGTTTTTTTTGTCCTGAAATTTTATTCTCGCTTTTTTTTTTTTTTCTCTTTCTCTCTCTAATTTGTAATCCACAGTTATCTAAAATATGTAAAGTTAGAACCCGAACTACTTGTAATGAGATGTAACTTTCTCCTATACAATAAAGACTATCTATCTATCTATCTATCTATATATATATATATATATATATATATATATAAGAGATAAATAATATAGAGTTATGAAAAAAACTCGTGGAAAAAATTACTCTTTCAAAGAAATATTTTCAGTTGCTAAAAATAATGAATACAACAAATAACTTGTGCTACTTGGCATATCATAAAAAACAACACTAAATACGTATCAGCAACGTCAAGTCAAAACATTCTTTCATTGACATCACATTTTTAAGAAACTCAGCATACCGGCAACGAAACGGACCACTTCTTTCGAAACGGAAGGATAGCTGTATAGTTCGTATGCTAACAGAAAGGTACAATAGTAGGTAGAGAGGGGGTAAACACTGAATCCACACAAATGACTCAACTAAATTTATGGTCTTCTGATTATCTCAGCGTTGCGTCATAAATTGGTGGTAAGGTTAGGCTAAGTGTTGTTATTTATTCGATTTTGCAATTGTTTACAACTTTTAGTTAGCTAAACAAGAAATAACAAATGTTATTAAATGTTAAATTCATGGGTAGCTGTTCGGTTATTTTGGGAAGAACTCTGCATTAAGGAATTGAAATAAGGTCTGTTTAGAGGCAGTTTTGAGACAAGCATTGGTAGGTTAGGTAAATAAAATACATGTTTGTAATGAAAATAATCATTCACTACCTTAAAACACCATTAGTTTTTCTGTAAGGGTAATTGATTCTTGAAATGTTGAATTCTTGTTTTGAATTTGGTTCTCTATTTAATTCAAGAGAACTTGACTGATATTTAGACATTCCAAAACATTTGAGAAAGTTCATTTCATCATCTTCCAACTGCCTGTTGATACACATGTTAATATTTTCTCATTTTTAGCATCTTCCAAATCCATATTCTTTTAGATTTTCATTCATATTCTTCTTGCTCTAAGAGTTATGCAATGCTCCCGAAGAAACCTTGAGAGAAACTGATATATAGTATTAATTGTAAGCAAATTTTACATAACATTGCTAGTATAGGGTGAGTAGTCCTTAATAAAGTATGAATCAAAAGTGTTAGATCAACATTTCTTCAAATTAGTAATATTTCTTCACCAACTCAAATATACTTTGGTTATTCCAGTCCAAAATTAACAATCTGATGTGGCTGATCTTAGGGCCAATTGCCTTTGTTGGCTTTTCTCAAAAATATTTGAAAACGCCTTCAGGTGAGACTATTGAACTATCTAAATAAATAAATTTCAGGTATTAACGAATATGCAATTTGGTTTTACCAAAAAACCCTCCACACAAGATGCTTTTTACAAAAAACGACAGGCTCATAAAGAAAATGGGACTTCATTAACGTCAGAACTATTGAATTGAGTCAAGAAGTGTTTCCCAAGGTATTATAATGAATGATATTGTTTCGAATATACACGATCGACTTAAAAAAATAATTAAACTTATCAGCAAAATTAAAAAAATTATGGAATTTTATCAACCGAATAACTTGTCAGCTTATTCGTGAGTTATGTACACAAAATATTTATCTGTTAAGCTGAGCAATTTTATTAAATTCCTTGGTTCATATGTGGATAAAATTTTATTTAGACCCACACTCATAATTTCATAAATCAAATCCTCTGAAAATTTTGCAATCTTTCAATAAACATAGAATCTAAAATGTCTTACTACTATGGCTTTAACTAATGTGTGGTACGCTTTGTTGCAATAATAATTCCGGTTCTGCATGTATCATAAATTCACTTAATCTTCTGAAATATCCTATTTTTGATATATTTGTCTCATTTTTTTATTCATTTTGTAAACAGTCACATTTGTATTTCCACGTTCCTAGTTTAGTTTAAATTTCAATTTCTGATTGCAATTCCAATATATGGTTAATAAAGATAACTCCAAAAATGTTGCAATCTTCCAACAAACAGAATAAAAAATGCCTTACTACTACTATTGCTTTAACTTTTATATGGTTCACTTTGTTGTGGTAATAACTCCGGTTCTGCACTTAAACGTCTGAAAAATCCAATTTTTCATATATTGGTCCTAATTCAATGCATTAATTTTGTAAACAGTCACATTTGAATCACTTGTGCAACTGAAAAATGATTTCTGTTAACAGGTGGAATTTCATGACTGTTGTGAAGTGTTAACAGCCAATATTCCCACAATATCTGGGAATTAATTTTGAGAAGGCAAATTTCCCAAGGTATTTTAAGACAGTAAGCAGTCATTGATCCTAAGTTCCAGGGGAGATTTTATTATTATTATGAGATAATTTTCACATTGAAAAATAGTATTTGCATGAGTTTGCCAAAAGATTTTGCATTGCCTTTACTTGCTCTTAACTGATTTCAAGTACACTCTCGAGTAAGAGGATGTTTGGGGTGAACAGGCCGCGGCCATACTGCAAATGAAACGGTTTGCAACTCAACTAACGAGGCTTTGGAAAACAGACCTAAATCCAAGCTGTGAGCGCCGTGGCAACAGATGATGTATGGCACCAGGCTCCCAAAAGAAACAGTCCTGCAACGGAGGTCTCATAAGAAACGGTGCTGCAAACAGAACTTCCAAGCAAAAGGAGAAATATCGGAATATTCAGCTTTAGCCCTGTGTAGGGGGCACCACAGGGCTGGACCAACCCCTGCCCCCGCACTCGTGGGATGAATGACCACTGAGTCGAAATACCATGAGGGAATGAGGACAACTCTTGTCCTTCTCGGTTGATGATGTTTCATTTAGGGCACTGGAGTGAATTCAATTCCAAACATGCTACAAGATTTGTAAAAGTTAAGTGACAAAAAGCATAAAAAATTTAATAAAAGTTTTTTATTTCATAGGAAACATACAAGTGTAGAGAATTGAAATGTGAAATTAAAATTGTATCTAACCTGTGGAAATACAAATGTGACTGTTTACAAAATCAATTAAAAAGGAGCAAATACGTCGAATTAAGACAAATATATGAAACATTTTATTTTTCAGAAGTTTAAGTAAGTTTACATGCAGAACCAGAGTTGACAAAGAAGTATACATACATAAGTTGAGAGCCGTAGTAGTAAGAAATTTTAGATTATGTTCGTTGAAAGATTGCAAATTTTGGGGGATGATTTGATTAAATTATAAACGTGGACCTCCCATGTTAAAATTTTATCCGCTTATAAAATTTAATAAAATTGTTTTGCTTAATTGATACATTCTGTACCTCACAAATAAGCTGACATTATTCTGTTGAGTTCACAATTTTTTTCATTTCTCTACAGTTTGATGATTTTTTTAGTAAGATCTTCATAATTAGTGTTGTTAATAACCACCTCACACACTGTTAGAAGTCCATCATGTATATTCGTAACAATATAATTCATCATGGCACATTTAATAGTTCTCTTTATAAACCTAGTATTATTATTAATTTGTGAAAGGTATGACATAACACAAATTATTTGAGAGTAGCATTAAATAGCTGTCGAAAGTTGAAGAAAATAGAAAAAGAGAAGACTTGTGAGAAACGATTTTTAGTAAAACCACAATGCATGTTCGTTAATTCCTGAAATTTATTCAGATATTTCAATAGTCTCACCTAAAAGGCTTTTTTAATATTTTGAAAAAAGTCAATAGTGAGCCAATTAGCCTATAATCTGACACTTTAGATTACCTAGCCTTTTACTAGGGACTGGAATAGATATGAGATAGTAAAAAAACATTACTGATTTGATGAAATATTGATTATAAGTTTCACGTTCTCTTGAATGAAATAGAGAAGAAACAAATCCAAAAGAAAAATTCAACATTTCGAGAATAAATTACCACGACAGAAAAACGAATGCTGTTTTAAGGTAGTAAATGATTATTTTCATTAAAAACATATGTATTTTATTTACCTAACCTATCAATGCCCGTCTCAAAATTGCCTCTAAACATATTGTTTTCCAATTCAGCCACATGCGTTTACTAACTGAAAGGTATCATTGGTTTTGCCCATCTTAATACGTTGATGGACACTAACGTCATACAGCGTCATAGAGATCAGTGAAATTGGATAGAACACGGAACGGCGTTCAATTTCGCATAGTTACTATAGAAGACACATGATTACTGTCACGGATTGTGTGCGATAGGTTCGTGTAGTGTCGTTTAAAAAGTGTTTTTAACCGCCAACTTAATTGCAAAGCAACCCTCGGAAGTCAGAGACTTGTGCGAGTTAAGAAGACCTTCGCTTTCTAAGTGTCATCTGAAGCACTACTCGGCTGGTAACCGTGGACAGTCCAAAGGATTGATATCTAGGTACCAAGAATGTTCGGTTGGTCACCTATCTTCTCCCGCTCAACGAAACTACAATCAATCAATCAATCAATCAATCAATCAAATATACTTTATTGTCCGAAGATAGATACATCTCATTGACAAAGTCTGGAATCCTAAATTTAAAAGGTAAAAGGTACAAAGGTAAAAAGGCAAAAAGTTAATAGTGCCAATATACACACAAACGTTAACAACAGTTTTTTGACAATACACAAGATAGTAAATAAATAATACAAATAAAAGATTAGGGTCGACATTAACTAATGATTTAAAAATAAAATGGAAAATCTAAAAGGTTGCATCTTACTTGATCACATTAATTACAGTCTAAGTTAAATTGATCTTCGTAAAATTCCTCTGTAGTATAATAGGCCCTCACAACCAAGAACTCTTTCACTTCTTTTCGGAATCTAAATACACTTTGTATTTCTTTTAAATTGCTGGGTAGGTGATTAAATAATTTTTTGCTCTTGTAAATAAGGGAATTTTGAGTAAGAGCTGACGTAGGGACGGGTAGAGCAATATGGTGTCTTAAACGTGTATTATATACTGAAGAGTTGTTTATTTCATTTCTGTATTTCTTGTGAATTAGACATACTGTCTCTAAAATGAAAAGACCTGCTAGTGTTAAAATCCTTTGCTCTAAAACAATGGTCTACATGAATCGCTGCATTTGGCTTTACATAAACATCTAATGGCTCTTTTTTGGAGGGTAAAGACGCTTTCAAACAGTTGATCGAACATATACCCCAAAAGCATATGCCATAGCGTAGATGTGATTCTACTAATGAAAATAAACCTTCCTAGCATTAGCAATATCCAGTTAAGTGAGAAACACTACGATCGCAAAGCAACCCGATGCTAATCTTTTGCACAACTTGTTAATATGGCTTTCGAATCTTAACTTTTCATCAATAAGTAATCCCAAAAACTTATTTTCCGCGGCATTGCTAATTATTCCATCATCTAATGAAACCTCCCTGATGTTACATCTGAATGATACGATGTTCGTTTTGTTGACATTGAATGATAGGAGATTTGCATCGCACCACTCTTTCACCCTTATTACATCCACACTGATGTGATCGAATAGATCGGTAATTGATTTATCATGCCATAGGATAGTGGTGTCATCCGCAAACATTGTTAATTTACCCTGGATGTCCAACTGATTCAGATCGTTGACATACAACAAGAATAACAGAGGTCCCAGAACCGAGCCCTGTGGGACACCAGAGTTGACAGCACATTCATTGGATTCAATTCCATTAAGTGAGACATTTTGGCGACGTTCAGTTAAGTAAGATCTAAACCAAGACAATGCATTGCCTCTGAATCCATATATTTCAAGTTTCTTCAGCAGTATTCTGTGATTTACGCAGTCAAACGCCTTAGATAAGTCACAAAAAACTGCCGCAGCTGCCTCTCTACAGAAATACATTTTTATTTCAGCAATAATAAAAAAATATACTTTTTTACTCCAGAAAATGTTTATTTCGTTCCTTTGCTTTGCTAATTTTTTTAGTTACTTTTTTTTCCAAAGATACTTAGAATAATATTTTAGTTTTTTAGTTTTGAGTTTTTTTTTCAAGATACTTACGATAATATTTTATTTTTTGAGTTACAAATTTTGTCAATAAAAGGAATTTTCCATGGTTTTTTATTTTATTTCAAATTTTGAGAATATCTTTTTGCAGACGACTACGTAACTTTTAGAACACCGATAGACATTCAGTCCGTTTTGAGTAATTAGTAGTCTTAAAAATGGCACAACGCCTATCGGCGTCAAAATTCAAAACCTTTAGAAATACACAAAATGTTTTTTTTATGTTTCTGTAACGAATAACATCAAAAGTTCCGGGCTATTACCTCATAATTACAAAAATCTGTCTGTGTAACACAGATTTCGGATTTCCCTGTGTCCTTCAAGGTGTTAATGTATTGTTCTTCCTTAAGCTACATGAACGAAGTCAATGGGAGACATAACATGCGTACAAACTATATACCAATCCTACTTTTGGATTAATTTTTTATAAATTTTATTTATTTATTTATTTATCGGGAAACCTTCACTACAAAGTAATAACAGTATACAATATGGTTATGTCAATATAAAATTAACAAAAATTAAATAAGTACTTCCAGAAAATAGGTAACAGTCTCACTAGAATTAACAACTCACAAGAATATTACTATAAAGTGACCATAAACTGATAATACACTGATAACAAAATGACTGGTATAAATTGACAATATTTTAGTACCTACAGTTCATTCCAGCAGTAAAAATATTACTTCCAAAGTATCCTTAGTAGAGTACTCTTAAAGACTTGGAAAGAGCTATTGAAAACATCCAATCTTCCCCTCTTTATTTAAAAATTCCAGAGATCTGCCCATAAAAGAATGTGTACCATAATTAGTTCTGTGAAAACTAATGGAAAATAAATTATTATGCCGTAGCGTTCTTTGTGGAACTGCAAAATGTATTTCAGACAGCAAGGATGGACATGATGCAACACCGTTAAGTATTTTATAAATGAATGAAATGTCAAACATAATCCTTCTTTTATCCAGAGTAAGCAAATTAAGTTTATGTAAGATAAGAGAATAGTCATAATCAGTAATGAGAGTCAAATTAAACCTAAAGTTACAATATCTCAGGAATTTATTTTGTACTCTCTCGAGTAATGACTTATAAACGTTATACTGAGGTGTCCAAATAATTGTACATTATTCTAGTTGTGATCTGACCAACCCAACGTATACCGATCTTGTAGCTTCCAGAGAGAGATCCCTACAATGTCTTAAAGTAAATCCCAACATCCTTTGAGACAATTGATTGATGTGCTCACCAAAACTTAAGTGAGAATCAAAAAATATTCCTAAATCCTTAGCATGTTCTTTGTTTATCAGCAAATGACCATCTATTGATAAGAGGATGGGATCATATTTTTCCTTTTACTAAAAGAAATCTTAAAGCATTTATCGACATTCAACTCTAACAAGTTTTAACTTACATCATTCAGACAGATTACCTAACTCTCTTTGAAGTAAACTAATATCGGTATCATTCAGAACCGCTAAAAATAATTTGAGATCATCAGCAAACATAAAAAATTCACACTGTTTTAATTAATCTTTGAGGTAATTGACAAACAAATTAAACAGCAAAGGAGAACAATGCCCCCCCCTGAGGTACCCCAGAGCTCACAACAATCACTCTTGACGAGAAATTACAAATTTTTACCTTCAAACTTCTCTCACTAAGAAAACTAAACAACCAATTCGCTAATCTGTCTGAGAAACCTAATTTTTTTAATTTATCAATCAACAACAAGTGATTAACTCTATCAAAAGCCTTGGAGAAGTCAGTGTATATGGTATCAACCTGATAACCTTCTCCAAGGCATCCACTAGCTTATTATTGTATACAAGCAGATTGGTTACCGTAGATCGACCACTCCTAAATCCATGCTGTTCATTAATTATGATCTCTTTACACTGCCAATTCAAATACCTATACATCAAGCTATCTAGAACTTTTGGGATTGAAAACTGTATAGCTACACTACGATAATTTCAAATGTCATTTCTTGAACCTGATTTAAATAACGGGGAAACATAACTTTCTTTCCGCATAGTTGGAAAAACCCTAGTACACAAAAATATATTAAATAACTTCAATATTTGCAAATTTATTTGCATTGGGTTTTCTTTTTCCTCTATTGAAAAGTGAACAATCGCAAAATCAAATAAATAACGACACGATTATGAACCTAACCTAATAACCACTTAATGGCACGGCGCTGAGACAGTAATTAATTTAGCAGAGACATTCGTTTGGATTCAGTGTTTACCCCTTCTCTACCTTTCATCGTAACTTTTTGTTAGCATACACGCTATATAGCTACCGTTCTGACAAAACATCATTTTGAAAGAAGTGTGGTGGTCCATTTCATTGCTGGTGCGCTATGTTGTTGAAAAATGTGATTATTGTAATTTGAAGTATATGATAGAATGTTTTGACGTAGCTGGTAAGTAGTCAGTGTTGTTTTTATAATATGCCAAATAGCACAAGATTTATTTGTTGTATTAATTAGTATTAGTGACTAAAATTCTTTCTTTGCAAGAATTATTTTTCTCACAATTTTTTTACAAAACTCTATATTTATCTCTTTTATCCATATTACACTATGTATTTTTAAATTCCTAATCCTAGCTATAGCTCACATCCTCAAATTTTAACTAGTATACAGGGTGTCCCTGGACTTCCTCTTTTCCTCTCGGGAATGTATAGATGGGGTCAAAATATCACCAGTACTTCATAACTTTTGTTCCTAAAAGCCTTCGTTACCAAGTTACGGGCCCTCAAAGTTACAAAATGAAAAATGTTTTTCTTTGATAACTTTCAAAGTGAATTTTCAAAATCATCTAAATTTTGGTGATTGACTAAACAAATGAATTCCTTCGATGAGCTTTCGTGCAGGAGTCAGTTGTTGACTGGGATTTGTCAATATGTTTTAACAAAACAAGGTTACCTGGACAATTTCCTGAATAAAAGTACTCGTGTGGAAAATCGATCGGAGCAACGATTTTTGATAAAAATGCATTTTTGTTCGACGACATCCAACCTGAGATGTCTACCATTATTCAAAAAGATTAATTTGTAATGAAAATAGAAATGATAGGTACAATGTTCATAACGAATTGTTATCATGCAAACACGTTTACCTTACAAAACTCATGGTGTAAATAATCAATCGCAAGCCTCAAGAGCAAACAGAAATGCAAAATCTGCTACAAAAACTCCTCAACATTTAAGCTGTGAATACGAATTTGCAACATCCAAATGTTGAGTTTCATGAGATTCAGATAACACAACACAAAACCTGCTTATTCCACGCGTGCATACAAAATATGGACTGAATTCGATATTTCATAGTGGAGTAGCTTGTTAGTTCAAAAACACCACAAATCTACATAACTTGATATTTCATTTGAAAAAATATCTACATTGTGAATGAAACTTTCAACTAGGTACTGTACTTTTTGTTTACGACTCTATTTCAGCATATTTTGTATTATCCCTGTTATAAATGTTGTTGAATTAACGTTAGCATTAGTATTTCTTTCGACTAGGTACTGTACTTTTTGTTTACGACTTTATTTTAGCATATTTTGTATTATTCCTGTTATAAATGTTGTTGAATTAAGGTTAGCATTAGTATTTCTACTGTGAAAATTTGTCATTTCAAATAATGGTGGACGATCAGGTTTGATGTCGTCGAGTAAAACTGCATTTTTATTAAGAATCGTTGCTCCGATCGACTTTCCACACGAGTACTTTTATTCAGAAAATTGTCTACGTAACCTTATTTTATTGAAAACTATTGAAAAATTATCAGTCAATTCAAAGTTTTGGGGTGTGGACCATCGGGGGTAGTGCGTTCCCGACTTTGTAGCAAAACAACTGACTCCTGCATTAAAGCTCATCGAAGGAATTCATTTGTTTAGTCAATCACCAAAATTTAGATGATTTTGAATATTCACTTTGAAAGTTATCAAAGAAAAACATTTTTCATTTTGTAACTTTGAGGGCCCGAACTTGGTAACGAAGGCTTTTAGGAACAAAAGTTATATGAAGTACTGGTGATATTTTGAACCCATCTATACATTCCCGAGAGAAAAAGAGGAAGTCCAGGGACACCCTGTATATTGCTCACAACCCCAAACTGTAACTATTATGTATTGCTGTCCTGTAATTGGGGCTTGACGCTGTTTGAACAATAAACCTCTTTTTTTTATTGGTTGTATTTTCCTCAATAGAACAAATATCAGATTTTTTATAAAAAAACAACATTATTGAATATTGAAGAGCTTCTTCGAAACCCTGTGCATCATATACTTCTTGCCAAGATTCCTTGGATAACATGAATATAAAATTAAATTGTTTTCCACTGAAAAACACCTATTGGTTTTATTCTTAGAGTATCTGAAACAGGTCAATAGCTGTGCTTTATGGTCAGATAGTGTTTAACTTCAATTTTTTGTACTCAACTGTTCACGTTCAACAGCTGTAAATATATTATCTGCTGAAGTTTTTGTGGTACCTTGAATACTCATTAAGGTATTTCTGTAGTTTTGGTCAAATCTTAGGAATTGCCTGAAATTTTAGTATGGTGTAATCATAACCTCCATGAACCAACTCACAAATTTTTAAATCGATCCGTCAAGTGCGTCAGATATTTGCAATTGAACGAGGGTCTTATTGTACGCGATGCCTATACCCAGCATGTGAACGGATAGGATTTTTCATTATAGACGCTGAACGGATCGTGAGATTTTTTTTTAAACCACTTGTGTATGCAGTACTATTGTGGGATTAATGAAAAAAAATTATAATTTTTTACCGTTTAGTTTCGAAGATATATACTGATGAATAATAATAATAATATCCTTTATTGCCATAGCAATATCAAAATACTTTTGGGTTACAGATAAGATATAAATAAAATGTACAATAGTAGAACACATAACACATATATATGAATGCACAAACACACACATATCTGCATATACGGGGTGTTAGTGAATAAGTGCGACAAGTGCTATATAACTTTTCTCCGCAAATGCTTCGTTTTCCGTGATACGGGGTGTTAAAGTTTTTCTTAAAAACTGATTGTTTATTCATTGCTCTGGAACCGGTCAAGATATGCAAATGAAATTTGCTGAGTTTCAAGAGGTAGTTATTGCGCATTTTTTGACATGCAATTAAGAATTTAATGTTCATCATTGGCGCGCATACGGGTAATGATCTCAATTTTTTTAAAGAAAAAAATGGTACGCCACTGAGATATTTTAAATTAAAAATAATTTTTCGTACAATTTGTGACAAAGAATTTCTCTTGCCTTTTTTTCGTATGGGGCGCCGTTTTTATGCAAAAAAATAAAACATCTTAACGAGTATTTTTAATTTCTTTAATACATTATCAAGAACTATCTAATACAATAACGTTAAACCAGAACAATAACAGAAAATAACACTAATAAATGAATAGGCGCAACAAATGTTCAAAATGACCTCCCTCAGACGTGATACAAGATTGAACTCTTCGCCTCATTGATTGTCGTATTCGCGCAAATATTCCTGGTGTTGAAAAGGGAAACATTCTCAATTGAATATTGATAGAAATATTTTTCTGTGAATTGAAAAATCCACGATTAAAATGAAGTTATTTTTTGTGAATGTCTAACAGAAAACAACTACTTCCCCGGCTAAAGCCACGCTGGACATTGAACTACATCTGATAGATATTCTGAAAAGGCCCTAACTCAAAAGAAAAAATCTGAAATTGAAAATTTGCATTTTCATTCAGATAGTTATTCGATTTTATATTCCAGTCTTAATTAAGAACTCATAAAGATAGAATGAGGCAAAGAAGAATGTTTTCCAAAGAGATACTCACCAGAAATCATTAGTAACATTGGCCTATGGGAGGGACATCGCATTCACTAGGTCTTCAATATATTTTCTGGCAAAAATGTATTGAGACCTGAACATTCTCCTAATCAATATTCTAATATTCTTATACTCTTTAAAACGCCTCTTCATCTTTATATTCTAAGACTGAACATAAAATCAATATCTGAAAATGCAATAAATTCTAAGCCTCTTTCAAATGTAAGCCTGACGTAATGTATGTTTCAATATTCAAAACACATTTAATCTTAATTTCATTCACAAATATTCTATCAATATTCATGAGAATTTTCCTAACATGAATACCCCACAAGAGGTTATCTTGACGATGGAAGATAGTGACTAAAGTTTATCTTTCAGTCGCAGATGATTCCACATCTGATTTTATGAACATCCTGTTTATATTTTCAACAAATCAATTCCTGGTGTATTTCTTATTGTCTCACAGCCGGCTATAATTCGATTCTTCAGGTCTTCAACATTTTCGACGGGAGTGGAATAAACTAATGACTTAAGAAAAACCCAAATGCAAAAATCTAGAGGATTTAAATCCGGAGATCGAATAGGCCAATGTTCCGTACCTCCCCTACCTATTCAACGATTTGGATATACTTTATCTAAGTGATTACGTACAATAATGCTAAAATGGACTGGTGCACCATCATGCATGAACCAGAAGTGTTGTCTCAGCTGTAGAGGAATTTCTTCAAGAAGAACAGGTAACTCTTCCTGTAGGAAATTAAGGTAAGAGTCGCCTGTTAGTCGTTGTGGGAGGAAATATGGACCAATTAAATGATCATCAAGTACCCCAAACCATACATTTACTGAAAACTGATGCTGAAAATGAGCTTCAAAGATTCCATGTGGATTTTCTTCAGCCCAGAGGTGATTGTTATGGAAATTTCGTATACACTGTCGTCCAAAATTAGCCTCGTAAGTAAACAAAACGCAGCGATCTGATGAAGAATCCAATGGCAAAAAACTAGGTGCGGAAAAAAAAGTCTCTAGGTAGTAGAGCTTGCACACGTTGAATATGAAACGGATACAATTGCTGTTCTTTAAGAATTTTAAATACAGTGAAGTTGCTTACATTCGGTATGTTGGCAATTTTTCGAATACTTGTTTCAGGTGACTCCGCAATTAACTCGAGAACTGTTTCTTCTAGTTGCACAGTTCGTACTTCTCGAGGGCGCCCGCAGTCAGCAGTTTATTTCTTAAATGTACCATTTTCGCGCAAACGTTGGTAAAGACCAGCAAATATTGTGTGATGGGGTACCCTACGTCCTGGATACAACTCAGCATACAATCGTTGAGCTTGTCGACCATTTCCATTACTTCGACCATAGACAAAATGCATGTCTGACAATTCCGCATTTGTATAATTTTCCATTCTTTTCGATAAAAGAAAAATCAATTACTTATTATCATTAATGTTATACCAATCTAAAAGCTTAAAAATGAAGAAACGCTAATTTGACATTACGTTGAAATATTCGTATTTGACAGAATGTTGACAGTAGCCTACTAGCATCTCTACTAGATAATGTATTAAAGTAATGACAAATACGCGTTAAGATGTTTTATTTTTTTGCATAAAAACGGCGCCCCATAAGAAAAAAGGCAAGAGAGCTTTTTTATCACAAATTAAACGAGGAATTCAAACATGATTTTTAATTTGAAATATCTCAGTGGCGTAACATTTTTTTCTTTAAAAAAATTGACATCATTACCCGTATGCGAGCCAATGATGAACATAAAATTCTTAATTGCATGTCAAAAAATGCGCAATAACTAGCTATTAAAACTCAACAAATTTCATTAGCATATCTCGACCGGTTTCAGAGCAATAAATAAATGGTCAGTTTTTAAAAAAAACTTCAACACCCCGTATCTCTGATAACGAAGCATTTGCGGACAAAAGTTATATAGCAAACTGTTATTATTTTTTCATGCAGAATCACCCCCTGAAGTTTGTCGCACTTATTTACTAACACCCTGTATATTGAGATTCATCTCTTACCAGCTGTTGAAGTTATAATAGACTTTTTCCTTGAAGTAGTCTGTGACTGAAATTTTTAATTAATAGGAAGAGAGTGATAGGCTTTGATTGCTCTATACTGGGTCCCTTTTTCAAAGAATGATGAGTTGTGATGAGGTAACCTGAGTTCATTTCTATATCTTGTATTAATTGTCATTTGGTTTGAATATGAATCACAGTTTCTTGTGAAAATATTATAATAATGTTTTTTTGCAAAAGTGACTAATTGTAGGAAGTATAAAGACGTACTGTTAAAATTTCTAAATTGACAAAATGAGATTTACACGATGACCCATGTTGCAATTTCAACATAGAACAAATAATTCTTTTTTGAGATTTGAAGTTTTTAAATTATTAATTTAACTCGACGCGAAACAAAGAGCCGACCAGCTGTGACGAAATGGCAACAGTGTACAGTGCGCCCAACTGATGGGGGCGTGGTTACGTCCGGGATTGTGAAATGGAAGCCTCAATATCAATCGGCTTAGAAGGATGGAGATACATGCTGAATTTGCGGTGTTGCCACGGTTATAGCATCGCTCTCTATACGTGTGTGTACCTATCCATGCATGAAGTGTGATTCAGAGTGTACAAACTCTGTCAAAAGTTCGAGACTGGCAGGATTGGATTTTACTGTACGCAGCTCGGCCGAAACTTTTGGCTGATACATGTACACACAGAGATACCTTAAATTATTTTTTTAACCGAAAAAAATAGTGTAATAATTTCGTAGGTTTGTTTAATGTTTCGAAAATCATAAATAACATTAACAAAAGTTATTCTTTTTTTTTTTCATTATTATTTATCATATCAAGAGGTTCTCCACGGCTAGAAGGAATCTCAAACAGGTCAATAACTGTGCTTTATGGTCAGATAGTTCAACACATTATTTTTTTGTACTCAACTGTTCACTTCCAATGGCAGTAAATATATTATCTATTGAAGTTTTTGATGTACCATGATTACTCAGGAAAATTTAACCGAAAAAAATGGTGTAACTTTTTTTATACTTGTTTCAAAAATCATAAATAATATCCTTTCATTATTATTTATCATATCAAGTTTCTCCAGGGCTAGAGTAATAGACCATTGGGATTTGGAAAACGATACTGTAACGAACCTAGGCCGGACCTGTCGCCTCACGTATTACCATCAACAGCGATGAGATCATCCCCGGAGATATTCGAGAACCATCCAGTGCGCTCTTCCGCGGAAAACAACGGTCAATATTGGAAACAATTGGAACATGCCGTCGCCAACCGTCCGAATTCGAAACATCGAGAATGCTGTATCGGAGATAAATAGGCAAACCTCAAGTGGAGTAGGACAATCTGAACGAGCCCATACGATCGAGCTATACAGTGAAGTAGTAATATAAATTAAGTTGTAAATTAAGTGTGAAATAAATTAGTAGAACCAAGTTAAGTTTATTTACGTTACAATTGGTGTCGGAAGTGAGATTTTGAAAATAAACAAGTGATCGTGGAGTGGATAGTCAGAAAAATAAATTGATAGCCTTTTTATTTACGTTACAATTGTGCGTGGGAATATAAACTGATACACTGTTCGCGTGAAACAGAAAATAGACAGTGGCCGGGTTTTCGCAGAAGTGGACAATTGTGCGTGGGAATATAAACTGATACACTGTTCGCGTGAAACAGACAATAGACTGGTGGCCCGTGGAAAGAATTCGCGAAGTGAATTTTTAACAAACTGATAAACTTTTTGTGTAAAACAGACTGATACCTCGTCAAAGAACAAAATGTGTTCAAGAAAAGTGCGCCTTGCGGATTTGAAGGTAGCGGAATTGAAACAGGAATTGGAGGAAGGGAACTGGAAACAACAGGTAAAAAGCAAGTACTCCAGGAAAGACTTGCAGAAGGACTTATACAAGAAGGTGAGGGACCCGAAACATTTTTATTCGAAGTTCCCAGAGGTGATTTAAGTTTGGTAATGAATAAACTCGAAGAAAATTCAAGAAGCCTGGAAGAAAATTCTAGAAATCTGGAAGAGAAGCTTCAAGAAAATTCTAGAAATCTGGAAGAGAAGCTTCTAGAAAATTCAAGAAGCCTGGAAGAGAATGCTAGAAATCTGGAAGAGAAGCTTCAAGAAAATTCTAGAAATCTGGAAGAAAAGCTTCTAGAAAATTCAAGAAGCCTGGAAGAAAATTCTAGAAATCTGGAAGAGAAGCTTCTAGAAAATTCAAGAACCTGGAAGAGAAGTTCCTGGAAAACACAGAAGGCCTAAAAAAGAATTGTGTGGTGTGGCTAATTTCCTAGAAGAAAGAATGGGAACCGTTGAGACAGAGATAGATAAAATTAGGAGCAAATGAACACGGAGGTAGATAAAATCAAAGATGGGGTCGAGGCAGAGATGGACAAGATGAAGGAAATAATCAGCGATGGAATCAAAGACGGAATCGAGGCAGAAATGGACAAAATAAAGGAAACGATCAGTAAGCTGGAAAAACAAATTAATAGTGCGTCCTCCACAGAGATGGTTAACGAAAATGCAATGCTGGACTTGAGTTTGAGCGTGGATAAAGTTCAAGAGGGTATAAAAGATGTCAAGGTCATTTCAGAAATAGGGAAGCTTTCCATGAAGCCGCCTCAGTTCGACGGAAAAACTCCATGGGCAAATTACCGCCGGCAGTTTGAAGCAGCGGCCAAAGCAAACGGATGGAATGCAGGGAAAGAGCTGTAGCACTGCACTTGCATTACGTGGAGAAGCGAAAATATTCTACAAACTCTCACCGCCCAAGAACAGGAGGACTATGATCAGCTGATTAAACATCTAGAATTACGATATGGCCACGCCCATTTGGAACACGTATACCACTCCCAGCTGAAAAATCGCTGCCAAAAATCGGGCGAATCCTTACAAGAATTCAGAAACTGACATTGCACGCTTGGTTCGTCTCGCATATCCAGCCACACCAGAAAATGTAATGGGCGACTAGCGGTTCAAGCATTCCTGGATGGACTCCGTGACCAAGAAACCAGACAAGCGTTGACACTAGCCGTCCAACACATCCGTAGAGCGCACTGCGCTTTGGAATTGAGGCAGCGAAACAATCTTGCAAAAGCCAGAGTAAAGTCCGAATGATTGAGGAAGACTCACAGGAGCCTGCTAATTTGGAAGCTGCCATAAGGAAAGTGATTAAGGAAGTGTTCCCTGAGAAAAGACAGATAAGATGCTGGAATTGTGGCAAAATTGGACATGTGCGTAGCAAATGTCCAACATTCAAAACACGACTCCGATGCAGGAAAACTAAAGAAGGTCGACGAGAAGGGGCAATCGTCGGCCTGTGTCCAGCAAGCCCTGGTTAACAACGCATATGTCGCTATCCTGCAACGACAGAACAGAGGTGTTTTCGTAGCGGTCTCATCAATACGAGCCTTGCACCATGCTGCTAGATACAGGTGCGACTAGGACAATTCTCGGACCTTCCTTTGCCAGAACACGGAACGAATTGAACCGACAACTTGGAAGCTACGCACAGCAACAGGGAGCCAGCTACTGTATATGGCGAGCTACCGATTGAAATAATTTTGGGCAGCACTAAAGTGAAACATCAGGCACTTGCGGACATCGAAGACGATGCAATCATCGGAATGGACATCATGAATTCCAGAGGGTTTGAATTGGATTTCAAAGGCGGCGTCCTACGTGTCAGCGGAGAGAGCTGGTACTTCATGGGAGAAGTGAAGAGTTGATCCGTGTGCTGTTGGCTAAAGATATAAGCGTACCTGAAGGGCTGAAACCATCCTGGAGGCTCGCCTGGACGGGAGTGCGAGCAGTGGAGGCGTGATGATGTTGAGCCCAAACTTCAGATGAGAGAAAATTGGGCGAGGATTGCCCTAGGGAAAACCCTGTGCGTGCTGAAAAATTTGTACGGTAAGGGTCAGGAATGTCAATTTACTTTCCAGTGACCTTAAAGAAAGGAACAATTTTAGGGCACTGCTCGTCAGTTTCATCTGTGATCCGGGCGTCGGGTCGATTAGCCAACCCAACAACTTGCCACAGAACTAGAAAAATTGTTGCCATCTCTTCCAAAGACATAAAACCAGCTCAACAGCCCAAACTAAGAGATTTAGTCAAAAGTACCAAGACATCTTCGATACGGACAAGGAAAAGGGGTCGAACTAATGTGGTCCAGCACAAGATTGATACTGGGGTGCCCGACCGATCCGGCAATCAGCAAGAAGACTTCCTCTTGCCAAGAAGGAAGAGGCTGACAAAATAGTCAGCGATATGGGAAAAGAAGGAGTTATCGAGCCATCTGACAGTCCCTGGTCCTCTCCAGTCGTACTGGTGAAGAAAAGGATGGATCGACCGCTTTTGTAGACTATCGCCAACTTAATAATTCACGAAGAAGGACAGTTACCCTCTCCCGAGAATAGATGACACCCTAGACACGTTGGCTGGTTCCACGATTTTCTCGACCCTTGATCTGAAGAGTGGATACTGGCAAGTAGAACTCGCTCAGGAAGATCGAGAAAAGACTGCTTTTACCATCGGCTCAGGATTGTGGCAGTTAATGCCATTCGGGCTCTGTAATGCTCCCGCCACATTCGAAAGATTGATGGAGACAGTGCTGAAAGGACTCTCATGGAACACGTGTCTAGTGTATCTCGACGACATAATTGTGGTCGGCAGATCGTTTGAGGACCCGTGAAAAACTTGGAGGAAGTATTCCTGCGACTGAGGAACTCGGATTGAAGCTGAGCCCTAAGAAATGCCATCTGTTCCAAAAGAAGTACGATACCTCGGCCACGTTGTCTCTGGAGAAGGGTAGCAGTGGATGACCAGAAGATCAAAGCTGTTAAGGATTGGCCCATCCCAAAAGACATTCACCAACTTCGAAGTTTCCTTGGTTTATGCACATACTATCGCCGATATGTGCTGGGATTCGCCAACATCGCTAAACCACTGACCAGGCTCACGGAAGGCCAAACAAAGTTCCAGTGGTCCGAAGAATGTCAAGATTCATTCAGGAAGCTGAAAGAGCTTTGATCAACGCACCTATACTGAGCTATCCCTACCCAAAGGGAAATTCATTTTGGATACGGACGCCAGCAACGTGGGACTTGGAGCTGTCCTATCTCAGATCCAGGAGGGACAGGAGAAGGTCATTGGTTATTTCAGCAAGGCGGCTTAGCAAACCAGAGCGCAATTACTGTGTCACCAGGCGAGAGCTGTTAGCTGTTGTAAAGGGAGTGGAACACTTCTACAAGTACGTGTATGGAAGAAGATTCCTGTTGAGAACTGACCATGCAGCTCTCAAATGGCTCTTACAGTTCAAAAATCCTGAGGTCAAGTAGCACGTTGGATCGAGAACTCCAAGAATTCGATTTCGAGATCGAACATCGAGCCGGAACTAACCATAAGAATGCAGATGCCTTGTCGCGAAGACCATGTCCCGATGATTGCTCACATTGCCGACGAGCAGAAGAAGGAAGCAACACTTTGTAGAACCGCGCAATGGATGACAACTGGAATGACAGCAAGATCGGAAAGACCAAGAGAAAGACCCCGACCTTGGCAGTCGTCAGCTGGAAGAAGGGCAATCGAAGACCATTATGGCATGATGTCGTAGGATACTCGCCGGCTGTTAAGTCCTATTGGGCACAATGGAATTCTCTTATTCTGGACAGATGGGATCCTGAAACGTGTGTTGGAGGCCGAGATTGGTGGGAAGACAGACGCCAAATAATTGTTCCCAGGAACAGAAGAGAGGAAGTGCTGCGGAAATCCATGATGGAGTCGCTGGAGGACATCTGGGAGTGACGAAGACCCTGCAGAAAGTGAGGCAACGGTTTTACTGGGCCAATTGTCAAGCTGACGTCAGGACTGGTGCAGAAAGTGCGCTGTATGCGCTGCTAGCAATGGACCTCGAATACGACCCAAGGCCCGATGCGTCAGTACAGCGTAGGCAGCCCGTTCGAGAGAATCGCCATTGACATCGCCGGCCCGTTTCCCGTATCCGACCACGGAATAAATACATCCTTGTGGCAATGGACTACTTCGTAAGTGGGCGGAAGCCTATGCCCTGCCAACCAGGAAGCCATCACCGTCGCCGACGTCTTGGTGAAAGAGTGGATATGTCGATTCGGTATTCCAATGGAGCTGCACTCGGATCAAGGCAGAAATTTCGAATCCAACCTTTTCCAAGAAATATGTCTACTGCTGAACATCCGCAAGACAAGAACCACGGCCCTACATCCGCAGTCCGATGGAATGGTGGAACGGATGAACAGGACGATCAACCGCCACTTGTCCAAGGTTGTCTCTGACCATCAAAGAGACTGGGACCAGTATCTTCATTTGTTCCTGATGGCCTATCGATCCGCAGTACACGAGTCAACCGGTCAAACTCCTGCTAGTATTATAATGGGCCGAGAACTGCGACTGCCTTGTGACCTGAAGTTTGGGATACCGCCAGGACAAGACACTGCGGGAAAGGACTACGTCAGCAAACTTCGGCAGAGAATGGACGACATCCACGAACGAGTCCGGTTGAACATCCAGAGTGCCAGCGATAAAATGAAGAAGACCTATGACATCAAGGCCGACGCTGGAGGATTTAAGGTCGATGATCTGGTTTGGCTGTACAACCCCAAACGTCGTCGGACTATCACCAAAGTTGCGGAACTCGTGGAAGGCCCGTATAAAATCGTGAAAAGGATAAACGACCTTGTGTACCGAATCCATAAGCCACCCGAGGGAAACCAAGGGTCGTCCATTTCAACAGGTTGGCCTTACGCTGGAAACCATGACCAAGTTCGCACCCTCAAGCCACGGAGGATGATATGACGTTCGAGAAGTTTATGTCCTTGTATTCAAACGGGCAGAAAGTTCTACATGGGGTTACTAGAGAGGAGTCACGAGACCTTATCGAGGTGCCTGCTGACTACGCACTAGCGCACTGTGTGGCAGAAGATCTTCAAATGTCCAGGGGCATCGCCGTAGTGTTCTCCAAGAAATTTGGTCAACTCCAAACACTGCGGGAGCAGAATCCAGAAGTTGGTGGGGTGCTACAGTTGAAGAAAGGCCAGAGAAACATCTACTACCTAGTTACCAAGAGGCATTCCCAAGATAAACCGTCCTATGAAGATGTCTGGAAGAGTCTCACCAAACTAAGAGATACTATGGTGGACCAGAATCTGGTGGATCTAGCAATTCCAAAATTGTCCTGTGGTATTGATGGGTTGGACTGGAGAGTCATAAGAAGTATGCTGGAGGCGATATTCAGATCCAGCGGCGTCAAGATTTTGGTTTGCTGTAACCCTCTTCCACGACCGATCATGAAGACCGTGGAGTGTTACTTCCATCGAACTTCACGGTGCAGATATGGGGAGTCATGCAGATATCGTCACACTCCAAGGATGAAATTTCGGGACGAAATGTCTTTAAGAAGGGGGCAATGTAACGAACCTAGGCCGGACCTGTCGCCTCACGTATTACCATCGACAGCGATGAGATCATCCCCGGAGATATTCGAGAACCATCCAGTGCGCTCTTCCGCGGAAAACAACGGTCAATATTGGAAACAATTGGAACATGCCGTCGCCAACCGTCCGAATTCGAAACATCGAGAATGCTGTATCGGAGATAAATAGGCAAACCTCAAGTGGAGTAGGACAATCTGAACGAGCCCATACGATCGAGCTATACAGTGAAGTAGTAATATAAATTAAGTTGTAAATTAAGTGTGAAATAAATTAGTAGAACCAAGTTAAGTTTATTTACGTTACAATACCTTTAGAGCTTCTAGGCCAGTAGAGATAGACATGATTTTCCCAAAATTCAATAATAATTACAAAAGTTTTAAAACTTCAGTAGAGTTCAAATGTTCTTTAGTCTGATTTTGCAACCCTTTTTTTCTGAACGGAAGATGTTGAAAATCAGGATTTAATGAATTTTCACATTATTAGCGTGGAAAAATTTGCAAAAGTTCTGCAAACTTTCGAGGTTTTGAAAAATAGCAATTTACATCCTCAGATAAATTTGCAGCCATTGAAACAAAACGGAAATGTTTGTTTTATCGAAAAACAATTGTTGTTAATCCTAATTTTTCGATGAAAATTCCAAAAGTGCTGCAAACTCAAAAAAATTACTAAAATAATGTTCCTGAGAAGAGATTTCATTTGCAACCTCTTGCGTCAGACGGAAAATATATATTTTCATTAAATTGTTTTTTTTATCAAAATAAGTATCGGAATTTTTGCAAAAGTTTCATATAATGGTTGCAAGTGAAGATGTCCTCACATACAATGTTTTCATTAATTTGGAACCTCGTCTGCAACACGGAAATGAGGGTAAAATCAAAATAAAAATATTTGTATTTATAGGTACATTACACCAAAAAAGCAAAAGTTCTGCATATCGGGCAGTCAACTCATTTTACCAACTGGTGCGGTATAATTTGCAAACTATGTTACAAATGCGGTACATTAGAAATTCAAAAAAATATATATTTTTACAACCTGTGTTATCTGAATAATAAATATTTTTATATAATAAATGACATTCATTGTGTTACCAAGTTAGCTATCGACCAATAAGGAGCTCGTCAACAGTAGGTTAAATCATTCAATGTTGAAAGCTAACGTTTCCGATATGAATTCATAACATCATATTACAATTAGGAATTTGCATTAAAAAACTCTTTGAGTACGTTTGATGGAGGATCAAGAATCTCTCGACAAGTTTTCATAATTTTCCCGATTCATCTAAACATTTACAGCCCTTATGGACTTTAATATAGTTGAACACTTTAAATGCAGTAGCAACATTGTTGTAGCATAAAAACAGAAAATGCAGCTTAGACAGTTCTTTATCTTTTCTAGAAAACGCAGATATCGGGAGCATCGGTAAGACTCTCGTGGAGACAAATCAGTTTCATTTCATTTTCCATCATAACTAGAAGTTTCATTCTGTATTTCGATATAACTACAAGTTTCAGTCAATCTCTCGAATAATTAACAAGTGCATTTCATCCTTCGATATATCAAGTTAGCAAAGCATTTGGAAATAAAATTAAAAATATTTTTGAAAACAATTTCGCTTGTTTTCCTGACGTAACATACATACCAATCTGGAATAAACATCGCAGAATACAATTCCAATCAACCAGTACAAAATATAACAGATATACTTACACGATGGATAATCAAGTATTTAACTGGACCACTGTAGACATATATCGGTCTAATATATCTTAAACCTATTTGGACAATGTTTACAATTTATGGCAAAATTATATAAAAAAACAAAACAATTAAATAAAAAAATGTTCCGTTGAACAATGACGATTGCAAATCTCTTGCGTTATGTAAAATTTAAGACGTAATTATAAATGCAATTTGCAGAACTTTTGTAATTATTTCGGCAGTTGTTAAAATGAAAAAAATCAATATTAGTGAATAAATAGGTTTTGTTTTTCGTATGGGGTTGCAACGTTATACATCCACTGAGACCGATATTCTCATTTTTTGCAACCACAATAAAAAACTTTTGTAATTATTTCAATGCTTGTGTGTATTGAAAATGGTAGGCATCGAGAAAAAAGTTTGATAAATAAATTATGCGTTTTTCAGAAATGGTTGCAAATGTACGTGAATATGTTAAACCTTTTTTCCGTTCACATTTGCAGAACTTTTGTAATTTTTTTAAACAAATTACAATGAAAAATGTAAACAAATGACAAAAAACAAGGTTCCGTGACTTTTACAAGGTTGCAAACTTAATGCATGTTGTAAAACATTACTTTTGCAATTTTCAGTGCAAAAATAAAACATTAAAACGTTTTTTACAATTTGAACAATGTTCCGTTCATCGCAGACTTTTGCAAATTTTTATAGTTTGTTTTCATCAATGCACTAACATACCATTAAACTTTTGGAATTAGTGTGAATTGATTGTCTATATCTACTGGCCTATTCAGGGAATTTGAAATTCAGGCATTCTAGTGAAGAGTAGAAGCAATATTATTTTTGAAAATGTAATGAAATTATAATATATCAAATGATTAAGAAGTTTATTATATAAAGTCAAGATATAGGTTCTCTTTGTTTATTTCGTGGAAATGAATAACTTCGATTGTTGATTTCCAATTGTAGATGAATGTACTTGGAGCAGACATGCTTTCTGATTATTCAATACATGTTCTACAACAAAAGGGTCATTTACATGAGATGATGTTTCCCATAAAATTACGTAATAAGAAAGATGCGTATAAAACCAAGAAACAAAAGCTATTTTGAGAGCTATGTATTGGTTTCTTTCTTCTAATCATAAAAATTGCACTTTATATTTTCTTGTAAATACTACATATATGTGATTAACCCGCATTGAATTATCATAATATTGCACACTTAACAATTTCATATCCATGACCTATGTCATCCAGGAGTTTTATTTTAAATTAAACTACATTTATTCAATTCAAATCTTTTCTTGGCATCACTTTTGCTTTTCCTAAGTTATTTTTTTTTTCGTTTCTGTAGAATGTGTTGGAATTGATAATGGTATATACATTTATTCCTTTTTAGAAACAAACATCTTTTTGAAAATAGTCTACCACAAAATGTATATAACACTAGAAATTTCGATTATGTGTACCCAAAACATAGACTAACTGTTACAGAGAGGAGCCCTTTCTATCAAAGCATTAAAATGTTCAACAAACTCACCCACCCACCAGTATCAAACAAATGAATAAACTCGGTGAATTCAAAAAGGGAATTCATAAGATTCTACTGAAAATAGAACCTTATACCATTGCTGAATACCTCAGCCATACTTTCTGACTTGACCCATCTTGCTGGCGACGTTATTTCTGTTTTTGTATTATTTTGCACTGTGATTATTCTCCAGAAATAAAGATATTTATTATTATTATTTTGGTAGAAGAAAGTTTTGGGGACCATTCTCATAAATGTGCCCTCATTTAAGTTATAATTAATAAACTTTTTGTTTTCTCGCAGGTAAGTACCACCTAAATAGTGCAAATAAAATACCAAATTGCTCATTAGATTGCTATAATATGATCTCCTGGTATCGGCATACTTATGAAAATATCAATCTGGTAATGATCTCTGTTTCACAAACATTTTTGAACACAATTTAAAACACATACATAGATCAGTAATCCAACTCTAATTTATCATCAAATGCCAAATTGCATACAGGAATTCTAGCCGTTTCAAAGCCTTAAAGAAATTCAACAAACGACACCAGACCTCTTTACTTACAGGATTGTTTTTAGGTATGGGTGTAGGTTGTGAACACGTGATGGCAGGGGAGGAGGACCCAGGAGCGATGAGCACCTTGGTGGCCTCCTCCCCCAACTCACAAGATGTGGAGGAAGCGTTCGATGTTGTTCGTTTGTGCCCTGATGATTTAGAAGTGTGTCTGGTTAACGATTTGGTCCAACCATGTAGGCTGCGAGTACTTCCTTTGTTGTTCGTACTTGAGTCGCTGCCTTTTCGTGGAATGGTAGAACTATTGAATCTGTAAAATGTCAATTCAGGAAAAAATACAAGGAGTGGTTAAACTAGACTTTAATTATATTAATCATATCATTTGAGATGTGTGGTGAAAATCCGTTTTTTAAATTGAACCAAATACAGTGGAAGAGAAGAAGCTGGAAAAACTTTGCCTTAACTCTTAACTATATTACAGAACAATACAGAATGACAATGATCAGTTTGCTGAATAAAAATGTTTATTAATATTACTAAAATAATAGACAAGATCACAAACTCGTAAATTTGCCTCATATGTGCTTGAAGTTGAAATATTGTGATAAAATATTATGTATGCATAGTTTTTCCTAAAAGATATTGTGTAATATTAGAATAAACACTGTTCTAAAACCCTCAAATTCAGTAAGACATTCAAACAGTGTTATTGCCGCTTCTTTTGACGTCATATGTCCAATGATTTGGCATTTACTTGAGTTGCCAGTGTCACTATTTTGTGGAACTTCTGAGGAAATGTTATTCTGTTTCATCCTATGAATAAAACAGAACTTGTGTCAGCATATGTGATATTGAAAAGAAGGCTTCGTATATTGATAGCCGTTCTTGATTTAGTTATTCTTGAATAATATGTATGTATACCGAGGGCTGTCATTACTTTTTCAGCCTGCTTACATTGTAAAGAAATATTATGAATAACGCTTGGCAACTCGGCGATCGGCCATAGTTCTGAACTTGTTACGTCACATCCTGGCGCGGTGTTCAAACAGGAACATTTCTTTTTTTGGAAAAAGTACTTCTGAAAAAAAATCCAACCATTTTTCTCATTGTTCTGGACATTGTGGTATTTTTTCCAAAAATTAGTGATTTCGCCTATTATGAATTATTTTGTAGTCTAGAAACAATAAATTATTAACATGTTTTAGAGAATAATAACCTTCTACAACCTCAATAAAAATAAATCTATAGAGATGTGCAATGACTAAGAATTAGATTTGAATACATTAATTTAGTTAATTCTCATATTCTGAGCTAAAATATAAAAATATGTTCAGGGAATATTAGAATTCTGCAACATGTTTATTTACAGAGCTACTATATAATAAGATGAAGAACAATTGAATATAAACAATTTTATGCACGACCGGGCGTAAAGTAGCACTTTAGCGCCCGGATTTGCGGGCGTAAAGTAGCACTTTAGCGCCCGCGGACTACTTTATCGCCCGGCGGGCGATAAAATCGTTGAACAGGCGCTAAAGTGAATTTCAATCTCATATCGATAGAAATCTATATTCCGATGGATCATATAATCAAACCCAAAACATTATTAACAATAATATAACGAAAACAATGAACATAAATTAATTTAAAAAATGAATTATAACTTAATATTGACAATACAATTAGAACAGTTATTTATGGAAATATTTGGATTTGTTGTTTTCTGTTGTTGCAGATAGTTACTGATTTCAACTGATTCCTCATTACTAGAAGTCTGAAGAGAATGCATGTTATTATCTGGTGTTTCAGAGTAGTGAGCAATATTTTCAGATTGTCTGCAATGGCTAGTAGAAGGCTCATCATTTTCTACAATTTTCTTAGCAATCTTCAGCTTATTTGCAACTGAATTTTCAATCCTTAATCAAAACGGTTATTATTTTGTGTTTGAGTGATGAGCAGTATTCATGTCGCGACTTCCACCCAGCACGTCTTTTAATGTTGATTATATCCTCGCCTGCATCTGCTAACATAGTTGCTGAGGAACGTCTGAAGCAGTGACCAGTATATTCTTTCGCATTAGAAATACCTAGGTAAGTGGCTATTCTTAATGGTATTTGACCGAATGTATTTTTTCCGATAACCTGTCTTGTACACTTGCCATTTTAATAATATAAAAAAAACGCTTTTGATCATTCTGATCTCGCAAGAAAGAATATTTTCTGTGAATATCCAAATAACTTAGCGATTTCTGTTCTTTATCGATTACAGTAAATACTCGATCTATCTTCGTTTTGGTTTCTCGTATAGTTATAAGTAAGAATGTCTCGAAATCTTGAATGTCGTCTACTGTGATATTTGCCAATTCTTCGCGGCGACATGCTCCACAAATACCAGAAAACAGTGCTAACTACAATAAATTCTCAGATTAACATACTGAACATTGAGAAAACATGAAATTAGAACTTACTTTCATCATAAGATACAAATCGTCTGGTGCTTCACTCAAAAATAACTCGATTTCTTCTCTGCTTAGAATCTTCGATTTCTTTGGTTTATAACCATCAAATTTTCGTTTCAAAAAAGCTATCAATCTTGCGTATCTACTGATATCTATATTATCATGTACATTTAAAGTAGCTTTCAGCATGGAATAATATGACCACATGGTAGAGGGCTTACAATATTTAGATTTTTCCAGAAAATAGGCAAGAAGTACAGTCTCTGTGTATTTCTTATTTTTTACATTTTTCCCGTTGCACCACCTCACGAATTCTTCATACACTTTGTCGTATATTTTCTTGGATTTACTTGGCAATAAACTCAATTTCGCATCCTCAGCTGCTTTACTTATTTCTGGTGGAGTACAATTCACACTTTCTTCGTCGCTTGAATCCATTTCAAAATCAGTAATAAATTATCTGTGATCACAAAAATTTACAGTAAATATGGCTACTAGCCTATATAATCTTATTTCGAAAAATTGACTGAGTTGCCATGGTAAAATTCATTCCATCACTTCTTGATTTATTCTGTTTCCGATATGATATGTATGAATATACATCCTCACGGCAGCCTTGATGTATTTTTATCATGTTCTAGATATAAAGAGGTATCTATCTACATGACATCAAATATACCGGTCGTGCATAAAATTCTGTATGTATTTCGGGCGTAATTTGCTTTTATGGACCTAGGCGTGTTAATAGCCCTCGCTATCGCTCGGGCTATTACTTACACGCTTCGGTCCATAAAAGCCTTTTTTACGCCCTTGATACATAAATAACTATTATTAAAACAGAAACATATATCAGAAATACCCTAAATGTAACGATTCTCAACTGAGTTTAGATAGAATTTCTGTATAAATCACAATATTAAAAAAAATACATTATATCCCTTCTATGATCTAAGCCGTGCTTCTACTACTGGTTAAGTTAGAGGCCGTAGGTGTGCATGGGGTACCTCCTACCTATCTGACCGTACACAAATAACAATGTTCAAAAACACTAAATCACAAACAAGTGAATCTAACCTAGGAGTACATGAAGGTTCAATATTGGGACTCCTGCTCTTTATAATACTCACATCTGATATTAAAAAAATCTGCAAATATCCTGGTCAAATTATATTTTATGCTGACGATACCAACATTCTGATGTTTAACAGTGACATTAGTTAGTCACAAATAGTAATGCTGCTTCTAGTGAGTTTCACGAATATTACAACTGAAAGTTACGAAAACATATTTTATGCAGTCTATACCAAGAAATGTTACACCTGAACATAATCACAACCTGCATGTCAATAGCAAACCAATTGATTATACAGTAACAAAATTCATCATACTACATAACAAGTTTAAATGTATATAATAAAAAACATAAAGATTGCCGAAATTCACCTTAATGTATAACAAGTTTAAATGTATCTATAATAAAAAATATAACTATAATATATCTTCCAGAACCAAACTTATTTTTCTTCTTTTAGGTAGATTCAATAGAAATACACCTATCGAGGACGTCACCATTTCACGACGAAATTTTTGCCGATCATGGTTCCCAGAAATACCATCAGGTTGAAAGCACCGTCATATTGATGTTTAAGTATTGTTTTGTATGTCGTATATAAACTAAATCATAATGTATACAAGATATTCGGCAAATTACATAGATATTGTTCATCAAAAGTATTTTGTCTTTCAATTCTGAATAATTTTTCTGTATCTTGTGCCGAATTGAGTTATCAGCGTTCAATTTTTCAATCATATATATGAAAGACCTGTTATATTCTAAAAACGGGAGAGAACTCTAATTGTTTGTACTGGCTCAAGATACCGTTTACAAATCTTTTGTAATTCTGCATTAAAAATAATGATTGTATGAGGTTTTTCAGATTGGTTTATTCAAATTATTTATAAGTGTTTGAAAGTTTTATCTTGAGATTGTCAAAGCTGCAAGGTTTTTTGTTTCCTTCTCTGATAAATGAAATGTACATGAAAGTAATGGGATTAGTATTTTCAATTTCTGAAGTGAACACCAAACTAGAATAGCAAACTAATGAAGTTTCAGCAATATAAACATACAAAAATTGAAATATTTCAAGTGCTTTTGTTACCACATAATATTGATTCATGAACAACTCGGCTAAAATAGAACTTATTGGGTCTCCCACTGAAGTACCAGTAATAATCTTCATATAAAATTCTCCGTCATAAGTATCAAATTGTTTTCAAACGTGATAATAATTCCTTAAAACTGTTGGTGATCCCAATCTCACCAATTGTGAGATTATTGTCAATTCAAACAAATTCAAGAATTTCCGCATATTTTTAATTCGAATGTGTTTTATTGTTATATTAATGATGTTTTGAACTCATTGAAAACATATTAGGCAAAATAGAAATGCACAAGTTTTCATAAAAAACAACTTTTTGTTCAATAAAAATTCTACACTAAATTTCTGTAAAATTTGCTTCGATATAAAGTATGCCTCAACGGTGTTTGAACTGTACATTCAAAGATCTTCTAAATATATTTTTGAAAATTATATTTTTGAGTGTGAAATTTCTAGGTTGAATTTGAGTGTTACGTTTTGCGTCAAAAGATTTTTGTTGTGACGCAAAAAGGACGGAAAATAGGTACTTGGCCATAGAGAGAAAAAGGGAAAGTGTGCCATATGAGTTGCTGGTTAGTTTCGGCAAAAATAAAAGAAAACGGTGAAGAACCAACAAACATCTCCCGGCCACAAAAAAGTAGAGAAAAGATCAATTTCCGGCATTGCTAGCTACCAAAGGTAATTTAACTAACTCTATAATGAATCCGTAGAAGTTCTAGAGTAGAGTAGAAGTTCTAGACTAAAGTAGAAGTTCTAGACTAGAGTAGAAGTTCTAGAGTAGTCTAGTCATTTCAAACAGTTCAGATAATCCGCTTATAATATAAAGCTTTCAAATAAGTACAAAAATTTGACAAATGTCATGTATAATGATGACATGCACCAGGATCCGAAAATTAGTCCAGGAGCTTATTCAGCTCCTGGTGCGCCTCTGTTGGCTGAGGAGCAGACAAAATCCAAAATTGTACAGGAATACCGAAAATAATAATAATATGGCAAGTCTATAATGCCATTTTATAACGAATTAAAGTAATTAAAAATTCGATTTTTTTTGTGGCTTACACGGTAAAAAAGGATTTGTTAATTCAACCAAATTTATTTGTTGATGGAATCATTATATTGCGGTGACAAAATGGATTTTCAATGCATGCTAACATTTTTGATTTGAATATGTTCATCTATTGAAACAATCTTCAACTCATATTGAATGAAAATTTGTTTCAACACAAATATAATATTTATTTGAATCAAACAACGAAATAGATTAATTCAAATAGAAGAATATTATATTGGTTGAATTATATGTGTTGGTTGGCGAAGCGTTCGCACAACTGACCCTTTAGATAATGTTACCAAATAGCAAAGCCAACTTATCATCGTTGCGACGTCTGGACTTAAATGTCTGGTGTAGGCTCGGTTGCCATATTTGCCAATTCAATTGATTAACAAAAAGATTACTCATTTGAATAAATATTAAATATTTTCAGTGAAGAGATCAGCTTATTTTGTTGAATTGACATTTTATTCAATTCACCAATTCGACATAAATTCTTGTTTGATTGAATATTTTTGTTAAAGACATCAGCAAATTTTGTAGATCTGATTATTTGATTCAACAAAATAATTGCATGGTTGAAACAACATTTCTGCCAAAACGAGTTATGAATAGAGTTGGTCGAATAAGATATTTGGTAAATTTTTAAAACCAAAAAAATTTTTTTTTTTTTTGTTATGCATATACGACACATTTATATGTTTGATTCAAATACATTTATTTGTTTCAACAAATTGTTTTGTGTTTAAGGACTCCAGGGGAAAAATCTGTGTATTTTTTGATGGGCAATCAACTGTTAGGGGTTGTGCAAGAGGTCAGATTACACCCTGTATATATACATATGTATATATATATATATATATATATATATATATATATATTAGTGAATACTTTTCTCGTCTCTACTTATATTTTGTAGAATTAGTGGGTCTTCACTCAGGTTTCAATAAAGAAAAACTCTTCTTTACTTTTCCAAACTTTCGACAAATTTATTTTGTCTTTATCAAGGCTAAAAAATGGATGGTTAAAAATATTAAATATGGAAAAATGGTATGTAAAATGAGTTGAATTAACGAATATATTTATATAGAGTATATCGACATAATGACTCCAAAAATTTGTCACACTGATAGACATTTGAATTTTTTTATTTATTGTTGTGAGTAGTGGATATTATGCATAACAATTCATTTTGTAAGTAGATATGAGTAAATTTTGCTGAGTTGGTCGATATAAGATCTTTTATATATGATATTTTCATCACTATTAATCACCATCATTTCTAAAAGAAGCCTTTTTGTCAAAATATGTTCTTGACGTTTAATTTTTGTAACATGATAATTCATTATGTGATATTGGTTCACTACATGATCAGAGAGTGCGCAAGAAAGTTTTTGGGGTCTACAGTCACTTTTATTACCAGAGATTCGAGATTTCAAAGTTTGACTCGTTTGTTAAATGTAATTTTTTTCACAAGAACTACAAGGTATACTATGCTCGTTTTGGTAACACTGATAGGTATATTATTGAATAATGATACAACGTCCAAACTTATGAGAATATAATCAGGCGGAATTTGTTTTTCTTGAATGAAAGTTGCAAAATCTTGTACATAATAGTCATTATCTTGTTCGTATGATACTGTTATAATATATGTTACTAATTGTGCAATGTTACTATTAGGTGCATTAATAGAATAAATGATCGGCCTTAAACTTGATATACGTTTATGAATTTTTGGTAAACCGTAGAATTTGCGATGTAGAATGTCTTCCTCACTAATATATTTTTGTTATATATTTTGTTGAGTAA
This sequence comes from Gonioctena quinquepunctata, assembly GCA_018342105.1. Lineage (NCBI taxonomy): Eukaryota > Metazoa > Arthropoda > Insecta > Coleoptera > Chrysomelidae > Gonioctena > Gonioctena quinquepunctata. The sequence goes on along the minus strand of JAFIRS010000230.1, from coordinate 51,126 downwards.
ATTATTACATTTCTGTTGATTTTTACTTGTAGGACATCGAAAATTAAATATAGTCATCTTTCTTCATGCTAACAGTAACATTTCCCTTGTCAGATTTGGTCATTATCAATTCAGGATCATAATCAGAAATAATTAACTTTTCTTGAGAAATTGATTGAAGTAAGTTTGATTATTTGAAGGTTCATGTAAACGGTTAGTTATTAAATTCGTTAATTTATCCCTGAAAAGATCTGTTTTTTATGCGGATCTGAATTATTTATCAGATATTCTATGTCAGCTAATAATAAAGGAACAGAAACATCACTTTTTGTTGGCTGAACATAATATTTATAAGTTCTTCAACCAATTGTCTTTGATAACTAATATTTCTTTTATTTAATTTTTCAGTTGATTTAATTTCTGAATTTTCTAGATTTAACTTATTTGTATTTCTTGGTATAATTTCTCTAAGTTCTGTGTTGAAATTCTTCCCATATATGTTGAGGCATCCATCTCTTTTAGATTACAATTTAAAAAAATTGTAGGAAATATCGAGAGACATTTTTTTCCTCATAGCCTACTCAATAAATTATTATTCAACACAATTTCTAATGAAACTGTGTAAACAGATACTAATGTACCAAATTCCAGTAACACAATTACTTTCGGATCAATACCATACATTAAAAATTTGTCTCCCAAAATTATCATTGTATTCAAAAGTTAACTCAATATTAAAATATCACAAAGAAATATATTTCCAATAAATAAAATATAGACAAAATTGAAAGACAAAGAATCTGCTTCGATGAAAAGCAATTTAGTGTATAGTATACCTTGTAGTTCTTGTGACAAAAATTACATTGGACAAACAAGTCAAACTTTGAAATCTCGAATCTCTGGTCATAAAAGTGACTGTAGACTACAAAAACTTTCTTGCGCACTCTCTGATCATGTAGTGAACCAAGATCACATAATGAATTATCATGATACAAAAATTATACATCAAGAACAAAATTTGAGAAAAAGCATTTTTTTTTAAATGGTGTCGATTAATAGTGATGAAAATATCATAAATAAGAGATCTGACATCGACCAACTCAGAAAAAATTACTCATATCTACTTACAAAATGACTTTTATGTATAATGAATATTCATACAAAATCCCTGAACAACCTAATAAAGAAACATCCACTACTCACAACAATAAATCGAGAAATGCAAATGTCTATCAGTGTGACATATTTTTGAAGGCGTTATGTCGATATACTCTATATACATATATTCGTTAATTTAACTCATTTTACATGTAAGTTCATACCATTTTTTTATATTTAATATTTTTAACCCTTCCATTTTTTAGCCTTGATAAAGACAAAATAAATTTGTCGAAAGCTTGGAAAAGTAAAAAAGCGTTTTTCTCTATTGAAACCTGACTGAATACCCGCTAATTCTTTAATATATATTTATATATATATATATATATATATATATACAAAAATTTCAAGATTCAGATCACAATTTCAGGTTGGATATACATAATCATGCAGCTTCCACATGTCTCAATTTCTATTCAGTTCATCTCCTTCATATAGACAAAGAAATTGTTTGAACACTGATAATTCAAAAACAGGTCATTATAACAAAAACAAAATACCTTCAATAGACAATACCAATGTAATTTATCGAATAGGTTCTATGCATTGTGATTTGGTGATATAGCACAAACAAAACAATCGTTAAAACAGACCTAAACATCAATGACTAAGATTGATATAAATAAAAGAAACATTGCTCTCATCATTTAGCTCTCATATTCGACCATTATAGATAAAGGGTATTCTCTGCATAAAAGATTATTTCATGATGATGCTTCATATTGTTAGCAATGAGAAATGAGATTATTAGCAATCTGAATAGCATTTAAAGTAACATCTAAGTCAAGAATCATTTGATAAAAAAAATCCTCAAGCTTTCAAAATCAATCTTTATGTAAAACTCAAATTCGGCGAATTGTCCATTTATTATACAGTGCGTTCATAAAGTGTGGAAACGCTTCATTATCTTACAAGTTAATCATTTTCGGAGGTAAAGCTCCACCTTTTAAAAAAAATATGTTCCCCCACCACCTTACAAGATGACGTCATCAATAATTTTTTTAAATTGAAAGGGTATTTTTTTAAATCAAAAATTGAAATCTCATATTTTTCGGAGTTTAACCATACGTCATATGTAACACTTCAAGTTACAGTATACTAAGTATAAAGGAAACCAGTGTTCATATTTCTTAACTTTCATTTAATTATTTATTTTGCAATGAAAATATCATAAGTAAGTAGTAAGAATAAACAAATAACAAATTTAGAACAAATGCTCGAACTGAGCTCCTTGGGTTACTTGACAATATCCAAGACATCTGATGAATTCTTGGGTTAAGTTTGACAACATCTCTGGTGTAATTCGTTGAATTCTCTCTTTAAGGTCTTTCAAATTGGTAGATCGATTTATGTACACTTTACTTTTTAAGTAACCTAGAAGGCCATTGAATCTGACCGCGTCGTCCAATCCAGCGATTGGGAAAGGTTTCATTGAGAAAATATCTAACCACTCGAGCATAACGTGGACCAGGTTGATTAATGTCGGAAAATGTTACAGTTAAATATGGAACTACATAAGTTTGTAACATTTCCAAATAATTTTCACCCTTCACAGTATTGTCAAAAAAATATGATCCTACAATGGTATTCCTAAGAATCCCAGCCCACACAGTTACTTTTTGGGGATATTGGGTATAAGTTTCCATCGTCCAATTAGAATTATCTGTTGCCCAATAACGACAATTTTGCATATTCACCGTACTTTTATACAAAAAGTTGATTCGTCGGAAAATAAGACATTAAATTCAAAGCCATTATTTTGATTACACACTTCTTGCATAATTTCACATAACTCCATGATCTATCGAAGTCATCTTCATCAAGTTCATGTATAAGTTTAACTTTATAGGGATGTAATTTGGCTTTTTTGCACAGCCCCACGACAGATCTCATTGTTATCAGATAAAGTTGTAATTGAACAATGAGGATTTTCTTTAATTCCAAGTAATACATTCAATTGAATGTCTTCGGCAACGGTAGGCCTGCCACTCTTAGGCTTATCCCTAACATTGCATATCTCATTAAATTTATGTAATATTTTGCTTACCGTCGTTTTGCTATTGGTTCTTGATCAGGTTATTATTCATTAAATATGTCGCATACTTCTGCCATACTTCTTTTACGATCGCCGTAATCTAAGATCATCAAAACTTCTATTCGCTGTTTTTCTGGCAGCACCATCGTAATTTCAATTAATTTCTTTTAGGGTAATATTTTTCAGAAAGGTAGGTATAAGTGTGGATTCATGCAGCACAAAATAACAATATAAGTTGAACTCTATAGTTTTCAATGACTATGTTCATGCAGACAAATAACAATTATCATTTAAGAAATAACATGTAGAAGTTGGCCAACTTTTATCTTTTTACATTACTTTAACGATATTTTCTTCTAGTGCGGAACTAGTACCCAGATGACCGCGGATCGGTCAAACTGATGATAAAAAAACCTCACTTTTTCTAATATTTGAGGTATTGTTTTCATTTCATATTGTTTATTGGACATTTTGAATTTTCACTTGTTTCTTATTATCGAGGGGACATGGAATTTCGAAAAAGTAGGATTACCTAATTTAAATGCCTCGGATCTCCGTCTTGTGCGCATGCTTACTTTTTATTTCTTAATTGGTATTTTGAGTACATGAATGCTACATTTTAATTCTTGTTAATTGATAATTGTTATTTGTTATTTCTTATTTGATAATTGTTATTTTGTGCTGCATGAATCCACACTTATTGAAGACATAAATCGATATGCTACACAACAAATCAATTTAATACTGACAAATGCAATGGTAACTGCGAACTTATTGTCTGGTTGCTTCTTTCAGATGTTTTCATAGCCTACTCAAGTTTGGCAATATACTCGTACTAACCACTGAGTAATTCTCAGGTTTTCATTGCAAAATAAATAATGAAAAAATTTAAAGAAATAATAACACTGGTTTCCTTTATACTCAGTAACTTGTATGTTACATATGATGTATGTTGAACTCAGAAAAATATGGGCTTTCAAATTTTGATATAAAAATAACCCTTTCAATTTAAAAATATCGATGGCGTCATATCTTGTAAGATGGTAAGGGTTTTTTTTTTAAGGTGGAAAACTAAAATACCAAATCAACCTGTTTGAGCTTTACTTCCGAAAATTATTAACTCGTAAGATAATGGAGCTTTTCCACACTTTATGAACGCACTGTATAAGTATTTTAATGTGTTGTATTTACCTTATCATTGTTCTGGCCTAATGTGACTATGTTTTTTCATAGAATACCAATACAAGCCATGTTCTCTAACCTAAACAATTTTTGTTATTTTTCTGAAAATCATACCATTACTCAAATTATATTCAGGTTGAGTAAATTCAGTTGAGATTCGTCACATTTAGGGTATTTTTAGTATATTTTTCTGTTTGGTTTTCATTGTTTATTTATATTTGTAGTAACACTCGCTATATGCAAGTAACAAGAAAACCAGTTGACATTACTGACATAGATTGTAATTAATGTTTCATTTGGAATTACAAAAAGGTAGTATTATTCATTAACTGTGTACTGTGTACCTATCTATCATACAACATTTGTCGACGGGACTAAGTGTTAAATCTCAACGCCTCAAATTAACTTTTTCAGAGCATTATCAACACTGAATCCACGATTGATGGAAACCACAAAGAGCGAGACGGTATGTGCAGTGAAAACGAATATGCAAAAAGATTCCACTTCGAGAGCTTTGACTTCAATGAGAAAGAATGGGAATACTACCTATATAGAAGTTCGAGATCAAGGAAGTTGTTTTCAAGATTTCTAAGAACATGAAGCGGGTTGGGATTATAATCCCATAGGTAAAGGCTATCTTCCTGGTTATTGAAAGAACTGGACCATATTCTTATACAGTACAAGGTAACCATTAGAAAAAACATGCTAATCAAATGAGATCTTGCATGAGTAGTGGTCGAAAATCTGTATCAAGAGATACAAAAAGTTCCCAAGAAACCTCAATCAATGGCCATTGCCAGTCACGAGGAGAAAAATATAATTCCATGCAGAATAATAATGACAACAGTAATTCTGATGTCTTACAACCATCACCGAGTATGATTCTGAAGCATTGTATTCTTCAAAAATTGAGGCCAGGAGTTCCAATATACCCAGACGAAACTCATTTCAAAACAGGCAATAACCATTATGATTCCGGGATTATGAAACTTCTTCCTAGTGAGGCAGAAATGTAGTAATACTCGCTGTATGCAACTACCAACAAAATCAGTTTTCATTACTGACATATGTTGTTGACAAAAAACGTCTCATTTGGTATCCCAAAAAGTTAGCATTATTCGTTAACTGTTCTCATCTTCTTTAATGAATAAAAGCATTTGTTGATACCCACCTATCATACAACAATATTAAATTGTTGGTATTCATCTTATTTTATAGGGTATATTTTTATATGCTAGCGCTTAAGACGAAAATCTTCTACAAAACGTTGGCATTTAAATTGTAAATCCAGTAGTAAGTAGAGTGTTTTAATAGTCCACTTGCCTGTAATTATAAGTTTTCGTTATTTCTTTGGTGTCATTTATGAAAAGATTGATATTAATGCATTTGTTGTTTTCAAAGTTGTTTTTTTTTTGTTGTTAATAGAATAGAATAATAGAAATAGAAAAAAATTGGATTTTTTTTTACAATAACAAAACAGAACTAGGGAAATATTCTCAATTGACTATTGATTAGAAAGATTTTTCTGTGAATTGAAAAATTAAGACGAATAGAAAATCAAATAACAATTTGAATGAAAATGCAAATTTTTACTTTCAGATTTTATCTTTTGAGTTAGGGTGCCTTCAAAATTCCATCAGATGTAGTTCAATGTCCAGCCTGGCTTTAGCCGGGGAAGTAGTTGTTTTCTGCTAGATATTCCCAAAAAAAATAATTGTTATGATGGATTTTTCAATTTACAGAAAAATATTTCTATTTAATAGAGAATGTTTCCCTTTTCAATGTGAATACCCCCAAGAGGTTATCTTGAGCGATGGAAGATAGTGACTAAAGTTTATCATTAATGATACATGATACTGGAGGACAAGAGTTTTAGTAATTTTTTTTGAGCAAAAAAAAAGTCTTGAAAATTAATTGTTTAATTTTGTTGGTGTTTCAAATAAGGCATAATATATCAATATGTCATCTTTGGAACTCCATCTATGTTAACTTTAGTATAAAAAAAGAAAATGTTAAGTAATGTTTTTGGGTAAAATTTCATGTATTTAATCTAAACAATAAATAATACTGTGTTTGAAGGTTGTAGATGATGAGGTAACTTGATTACTCACTTCAGATGTCCAGCATCTCAATGGGATTCAAGGGTTTTAATGTTTCGATCGCTTGTATCTGCAATTGTCTTCAGGTGAATACTGACAAGCTTAGGTGCTACTTGGTATTTTATAAGTCTGTCAGTGGTAGATGTAATTTTGCGTCCTCCAGTGGTGCGTCTCGTTTCGCGCCTCTGCAGTCCATCAGAATGAACAATTAGCGATTTCCATACAATACTGATCTCAACACCTGTCATTGGCTTTGATGTAGACGACCTCCTTGAATTTCCATTCGAACCAATGCTCCTCTCTATGTAAAATGTTAGCATCATCCCACAGAATTCGATAGTGCTCCAGGAATTGTCAGGGATTGCTGAATTCCCTATTTGGACGTCTCCCCACATTGAGTTTATTTTTTGTGTTCTGTTAATCTTACGGATAATGGTCTTTTTGTCTCTCCTATGTATGAATCTCCACATTCACATGGGACTTCATAAATATGGGTCTTTTCAATTTCAGTTCTATTATCAGGCTTAGTTTTGGTGGGGAAACTTTGTAAAGTACTGCCGGATTAGGAGCTCTTGATGTTGTACTCATTTCTGACCCTTCTGATCTTCTCAGAGACACCTCTGATGTATGGAAGGTAGATAACTGGGCTTTGTTGTTGTTCTTCGCACATCTTGGATCTCTTAAGCTGTTTCACCACTTCTCTCCTCCCAGGAGTTTCTCGGGGTATATATTTCGGTGTAGGTCCTTTCAAACCAATGTTCTTACGATCCCTCTCTTCGCTGAACTCGAATCATTGGAGCTGTAGTGGAGATACTGTTCTGTACTCCTCCGACAGAGGTATGGATGACATTGTCTGTTCTTTCAACATTCACATCGAGGAAAGGTAGGGCATTGATGGTTTCCGTTTCTATTGTGAACTTTGATGGAATCTCTTGTGCTGTTTATTTTTAAGAAAAAATCTTGTATTCTACGTTTCGTATAAGTATCTGCCTCCCGTCAAAATTTTCTGCATACGGCTTCATCGATAAAAATTCTTCCTGCAGACAAAGGAAATGTCTCAGTTATGATGGACACCAAGACATATAATGAGAAGATTGAGTCAGTACTCCAAGCAGGGAACTATAAACTGCTACAAAAGGATCCAATACCCTCCATAGAAAGGAAAATCTACAATAACCTGAGGAAATACAAAACTTTCATTCCAGACAAGAAACGGTCAGACCTGAAGCCGCATTACAGCAAATCACATTATCTCTACGGTTGATTTGTTTGAAAATATGAACAGGATGTGGAATCATCATAGATAAACTTTAGTCACTATCTTCCATCTTTCAAGATAACTTCTTGTGGGGTATTCATGTTAAAAAGGGAAACATTCACAAACCAGGCATGGCACTCCCTCTCTTTGTTGAACTCGTATGATTGGAGCTGTAGTTAAGATACTGTTACGTATGAGTATTTTTTCAGAGGTATGGATATCATTATCTGTTTTTTCAACATTCACATAGGGGAAAGGTAGGGCACTGATGGTTTCCATTTCCATTGTAAACTTGATGGAATTCCTCATGCTGTTTATTCTTGGGAAGAAATCTTGGAGGTGTTTATCTCTGTGATTCCAAATGATGAAGGTGTCATCCATGTACCTGAACCACAGTTTTGGTTTGTATTTTGCCTCCCGTATAAACATCTGCCTCCTGTAAAAATATGAGTGCTGGATAACAGAAGGACCTAAAAATTCTGCAACAGGATTCATCGATAATTTTTTTTCCTGCAGTGCAGACAAAGGAAATGCCACGGTTATGATGGACACCAAGACATATGATGAGAAGATTGAGTCGGTGCTCCAAACAAGTTCCCTGCTACAGAAGGATCCAACACCCTCCAAATCTACAATACCCTAATTATTTGTCAATAATAAAGAGCATGAGGGATTCCATCAAGTTCACAATGGAAACGGAAACCAATAGTGTCTCTTTCCTCAATATGGATTTTGAAAGAACAATGAAATCCACACCTCTGTCTATAGAAAAAAGACTTATATGGGACAGTATCTCAACTGCAGCTCCAATCATCCGAGTTCAACAAAGAGAGGAATCATAAGAACATTGGTGGAAAGAGTGATGTACATATGCAACATCCTAGAGTCAGTAGATGCCGAAATGAACCATATCAGAGAGGACCTACACCGAAACTGATACCCCGAGAAATTCCTTGGAGAAGTGCTGAAACATCATGAAAGAACCAAGACGTCCGAAGAACAACAATAAAGCCCAGTTATCTACCTTCAGGGGTGTCTCCGAGAAGATCAGAAAGGTCAAAAACAAGTACAACATCAAGAGCTGCTTCCAATCTAGCAGGACTTTATTATGTTTTCTTACCAAGACTAAACCTGATAAGAGAACTGAAATCAGTGAGAACTATATTTATTAAATCCCATGTAAATGTGGAAATTCCCACATCGGAGAAACAAAGAAACCATTATCCATAAGATTAACACACACAAAATATTTTCTCAACATGGGGGGAGGTTGAAATGGGCAACTGCTGACCACGTCTGTGCTGAGTACCATCAAATTTTATGGGATGATGCGAGCATTATTTCTATATAGAGAGGAGCATTCAAGGAGGCCATCTACATTGAAGCCAATAACACCGTTAGTCAGCCAAGCGTTGAGATAAGGAATGTATGGAAACCGCTCATTGTTCTTTCTAGCAGAATTCAGAGACGAGAAACTAAATGCACAACTGCACCAAGAGACCTACAAAATATCAAGTAGCACCTAAGCTTTGTCAGTATCCACCTGAAGATAACTGCAGATACAAGCGATTGCAACGTTGTGAAAAAAACCTTAAACCCATTTACACGATTTGACGTCCGAAACGTGAGTAATCAAACAATATTGCATTTATTCCAGATGATAGTGAAAGACATTTTTAACTCTGATACACAAACTGTTTCCATAAATCATTGATGGAAAGTATGCATCAGATTGGTCTGTTGTGTACTTTCATATACCTTAAAACCATGTCAATGTCGTAATTCCTTCATTACTTACATCATTCCAAAGAATTATGTCAGTCAGTCAGGAGTTCAATTCACACATTTTGTGCACTTGAGGATGTTTGAGTGGTCGCCGAATTGGGATTGAAAATTATGGCTATACATTGTAACTAAGACAAGATTATTGCTCTCAATGTGAATGTTCTTAAAATTATTCTATATATATATATATATATATATATATATATATATATATATATATATATATATATATATATCGATCACTCGATTTTGTTTGGCATCCCGCTTATCCTTATCATGAATTTCTTTGAAAAAACAGAAGAATACACTGCTTAAAACGGAATCTTTAGGGAACCTCATTTGAATATGTTTGATAACTTGAACATAAATTCTCACACAGGGCAACAGAAACATAACTCTCAAAAAGAGACAAATTCATATTCATGTTTTGATTGACTTTTACAAAAACTAATCGCAGCTCGGTGATTCCATTCTGTGGTAGGCTATTTATGTAATTTTTTTTCCAAATTGAGAAAAACTCTTGTTTTTAGTAACTGGAGTCATTTTGAACTTATTGCAAGAAAAAAGAACTAGCCTATTAAGCAAAATACGCTGTAGCTTGGGATCCTTTATAAACAGGGAGTGTTAAAATCAGAGTAAACTGTATTCTAACTCCTTAAAAATGGGGGATGTTTTGAAATAAATATATGCTACTTAAGATACTTTAAAACATTCTTATTTTACGTAAATTTGTCTGAAACTTAATATTCAAAAACAATTATTAATTCCAGTTGATCTTCAAATTTCTGGAAAACCACAAGCACAAAAAAAATTGTGAAAAAAATTACTCTGATTTTTTTTAACGATGTAGATGGAGTTATCATTTGAAAAAATAAAGTTTAAGAAAATTAAGGTTTTAAAATCAATTCAAAAACCACTGGAAATATTTGCACTACATGATTTCTAAAAAAATTCCCATGAAGTGTTTGCTTAACTTGAGTATTAGAAAAAATAATACGGAAAATCAAACCTTTTTGATTGACAAGAAAATTATGGAATTTTTTTCCAGAATTTCACATAGCTGAAAAATTCTGGCAGCTCGATGGATTAATTAAATGGGAAATTTGAATTACACTTTCTTACCACGTAAAAATTTACAATGCAAGATTTTCACCACGACTATACTATTATTGAGAAATATGTAACAAAGAACAATATTTCAGTAGATTTTGTCTAATTTAAGAAAAATTTTTTAATTAATTTTTAATTGGTTTTAAAAAAGGTATTAAAAAATATGCTATTCATATCAAGCTACTGTAGTGGTGATGTAAAGACAAGAGAACGCATTGTGATTTATGTCTTTGTTATAATTTATATCCATATGTTTTATCATAACTGGACAATTATTGAAAAATATGTTGAACCATTCCAAGATACTGTGATCTAGTTACTAAATAGTTAACCCAAGGGAATGGTATTGTCATTTATTTATCTAGATCTTTCTGTTTCCATTATAATTTCCAATTCAAATATTTCCCATCCTATAACTACTGGAGAACAGCAATCTTAAGCTAGAAATTATTGGGGTACCAGATGGTGTAGTTGATAAAGAACTAGTCTGCCACGCCACAGACCTAGGTTCACACTCCTAGACAAACCACAAACCAATCTATCAACTAATAATTACAGGTAAACCCTGACTTAGGTTCTGACAGGATGAATAGTCCGGTGGGAGCAATGTGTTATCTTTCAATTACCCATTTTTTGGGTATATCAAAATAGGACCTGTGCAGGTCGATTTCTTATGTTATTCCACACATGGAATGGAAATCTACGACACGCCAGAGTGGTCGTGACAAAAGTTACATGGAAAAAACGATATAAATTGGGATATTCCAAAAATCAAAATGAAGGCGCTATAACTCCTAGTATAATAGAGTTATTCAAAAATTCAAAAAAAAAAAGTCATTTTCCGAAAATGAGCATTATTTTGTGCCAAGACCAAATTTTTTATAAAATGTTATTTTTTCAACACGCTGAAACTTACTCATAGTTCATCCAACTAAAATTCTGTTTTCACCAAAAACTGCGCAATTTCCCAAGAAACATTTCATGGTGATTATGTATAGATCTATTCTCGATAATGAATTGGCTGCAGACATACCGTCTGCGATGCCATATTCATAGCCGACTTTCGCCCTTCGTCAAGTAAAACACACAATACTCATAGTTTTAACGTTAAGGTTTGAAAATAGTCGTAGAAGAAGATTGATTGAATTGAAGTTCCTAATTTTTGTGGTGACATAATATTCATTATATATTTACACCGTGTTATTACCGAAAGTAATCATTTACAAGAAATGTAAATGAAAATGAATGTAGGTATTTCATTTTAATTTCATTCGAGTCAGGTTACAAAGACTTCTTGGGAAAAACATGATATGAGATTATATCAAAGTAGGTTTTTATTTATGTTACTAGCTGACCCGACAGACGTTGTCCTGTCCAAATTTCTATATTCCCTAAAAAAAAATCCTGAAAACCCTCGTCCGCGTAGAATTTTTTTTCCTATGTTTTCTTTGTGAATTTCCATCTAGGTTATGCTTTTGACTCTGCCCGCTTCACGCTATCCTGTTTTCCGTTTATCTCGTTTTCCCGTTATTCCGTTTTTCCATTATCCCCTTATCCCGTTTTTCCGTCATTCCATTATCCCATTTTCCCGTTATCCAGTTTTTTTGTTATCCCGTTATTCCATTTTCCTGTTATCCCATTTTCTTGTTATCCCATTATAAATAAGAGTAGATCTCACTCAAATGGTTAATATCTGTTTTTTTATTTATACAATTGTTTTCTTGGGAAATGAAAGCCATTTCTAAGAATGTTCTCTTAGATGTATGTGACTCTGTCGCTAGCACTTTCACTGAATCGTAATTCATCTGGTGGTCAAATTTATTCACATGTTCTGCCAGAGCACATCTTTCAGGATGCAATCTGCAGTCCTTTTATGAAATTTTTTTTAAAAGGGGAAAATTTATTTTGTTGATTAACATGTTCTGCCAGAGCACATTTTTCAGTAAATTACAGGAGTAACAGAGAATAACTCAATTGTTAATTTTCTATTTCATATGTTGGGATGTCAAAAAGTACTAATGGGACAATATTCATAATGTAAAACTGAATGATTTTGAAGGATTTGATAGTTCTCTAAATCATAGTTTACTTACCCTCCTGAGTCAAGTTTAGGGCAAGACTGTCCCGTGTTTCTATTTTTAATAGGATTGCACGTCTGACAATGGGTTCCTCTTAATATTTTGGTTCCATTTGTTTTTTTCCTATAGCCAACATATTTTAATGTACCCGAAAACTTTTTCGAATCGTCCAATTCCAGTATGAAGGCCTTATTTGCACTGCTACTATATAATTTATTTAATCTTCCTAAGCACCAATGAAAAATATACACTTATTTCTATATTATATATTTTTTAATGTTGTCCTTTTTCCTAGCTATGACAATTCAATAAGCTTTGATAGTATGGAAGGTATCATCCAGCTTAATCCATACAAAAATCTGAAATAAAAAATATGTACTGAACCTACATACCATTCAACAGAACGCCACTGACATTATAAGTCAAAATAAATATTCTCAAAACATTTGAATATGAATAATGGAGAATTTTGTGATATTCGAATTCGTTTTGCAATATTAAATGTAATAATGAAGAGCAGTTTATTTATTTTTGTCACGAAAATAAACGTCGTAGCCAATATAAAATTAGTCAAACATACATTGAAAACAACAGATATAGAAATTATCTATAAGTTAATGAAACTGTGATGAAAAATGAATGATAATCAGATAATATACTTTTTTCTCAAAAACTTACATTTTTAAGGAATATAATGACACCACCCCTAAACAGATTTGACACTTCAATTTCTCAATCGACATTCGACAGATGGCATAAGTCATTTCTCATTTCATCTATCTCTTGAGCAGGGCTGCCAATTGTCGTGTAATTACACGATTTCCGTGTAATTCCACCATGCGCCGTGTATCTGTCATGTAATAACATTTTCCGTGTAAAACAGTGTAATCACAAGTATATGCAACTGAATTGTATGTTCTTATTTATTATTATTATTTATCTTTCCTATAATTCAGCATTATTTATAATGGTAACATTTCAAATACTGTAGTCGATATGAATATATAGGTTTTGGCTTTCATGGCAAACGTACTGTTTTCTGATTGACTGACAGTTCTTATTCTGCAGTCAATCAGTGCTTGATAACGTGCGCTGTCATCTGATATGCAAGTTGCCTAGGAACAACAAGAATGTTATTTTCAGTTCAAACGACATCCGAACATGCCGAATGGATTCTGATACCTTTCATTCATCAGTCGATCAGAAAATCTGTCGTTCATAGGCAGCTTCCAAATTAACCGCTAGAGGCGCCTGTGAGAAAGCTACCATTTACCTCATCTGTAAAAGAGAAAGATCGATGAGTTAGGTGAGTCGAAGAAAGTTGAACAATTGTCAAATATCTACTGAATTTTACGAACAATCTTCGTTCTGTAAAATTTGCGCAATAGTCGAGACATTGTCAACGAATGACAGGGTAAGCGCGCACAAGTTGCCAGCTTAAAAAAAACTTCTGCCTCTCCAATGGACTACCTAAGTCGTGACGTCAGACACGATGGGCGGAGCTTACAAACCTTTCCATTTAAAATACGTGTTAAATGCCCATAAGGAATTTTTAGTATATTCGTGATTGTAATATCTCTTCTTGTATTATTTCAATTTTATACTGCTAATTTAACTTATTCGTGCATTGTATTTTATATGTGTTCTGTAATTTATTTGTGCTATATTACTTATACTATACTATTTCATTTATACATTTTATACTACTACTATTTCATTTTATGTACTTTTGTACCTGCTACCTGTAAAAGGGCCTCGCTTCCAAGCTAACAAATACGCATACGTTCTCAACTACATGATCACACTACTCATAGTCAAAATTTCAGTTTTGCTAAAATGGCGTAGGTTTGCCGGCTCTGGTATCTTGGAATATTTCAATTGATTTCGATAAAGCACCCCACGCTTTTTGGCATAGTCGTTGAATATTAAAATTATTTTTCCCTTTTAAGTGTAGTGAAGAAGTACTTCAAGAAGTTTAGCCTTAAAATTATAACAATTTATTCCTGTATTTTTTGCAACTGATGGTAAAATTTACTTTTCATCACCAGTTTTACCAATTTTACTCTTCGCAACTGGTGATGAAAAGTAAAACATTTGATAACGTCAACGAGTTTTGAAAAGTGTCACTTTGAATGTCAAAATTATCTTTCGAGTGCTTGAAGTATGCTGACTTTATCTACTAAAGTTCTGACTTTATCTACCAGTTTTGATATATAACGAGGTTCGTTCGTTCGTTTTCATCACAACGAAGGTTACTAAAGATTCTCGGACTCTCTTTTCGCCTTTCTCAAGCGAATAATTCAAAATTCTACATATCTGAATGTTTATTGCATCCGACAATTGCCAGTATGTTCTTTTTTAAACCCTTCATTACACTAGGCCTTTTTCGTGTCTGTTGTCTGCCTGACTGCAAGAGGCAGAAATTAAAAATAAATACGCATACGCGCGAAACTATTTTGTTGACTGTTTCAGTCATGAAAATGAATAGGACTGGTTCTGAATCAAGGGGATTTCAAGGAAGTTTGTGGAAATGTTTTGCCAACACAGTAATTATCTGTTGGATTTGACACAACCAACAAATAAATGAAATTAATCATATAGTTTTTGTTTTGTTTAGTTTGACAGAAAAGAAGAGAAAATCGAGTACCAGGAAAGGAAAAGTTGAAACAAATAATCCCGGTATTCTAAATTACTTAATCATTTGAGATAAATGACAATTTTCCTCATGTTTGCAGCTCTGAAATGACTGCCTAAAACAATGCTGCTATGTCAGATTTTGTGTTGCGCTTAAGTTGCGCTATTACAGAAAACGTTATATTGACATATGCGCAGATTGAGTTCATGGCAGACGCTGCGGTAATACCGTTAGGGCACGACGTTATACGGGATATTACACCGTACGTTAACCGTTCGCTATCCTTTTCGCTGTGCGCATTAGGCTGGAGGGGATAGATTAAACCATGACAGCGCCTATGGTGGAAGGAGTAGGTAATAATCCTGGTAATCACAAACATTAGCTGAAAACTTTCAGTTTCTGTGGTCTCCCAGTTTATTCACAAATCACTTGAAAATATTGTACCATACTTCAGATGAATAAACATTATTATTATTATCCTAGTGGCAACGATCACGGTTGGGTAGTAGCACAACATATATATAATAACAATGAGCCCCCGCTATTGCTGTGTAGTCGATTGCAAAAATAGTACGTGTACATTTTATACATTTCCAACGGCTTCATATAAGCTGCAGCAAAGAGATAAGTGTTCTGTTAATCCACGATATTTCAATCTCTGATTCCGGGACGTGAGGTTCATTCGATAAATATTTGAGATGTTTTCCGTTTTCATTTGATCGCCTAGAAGTGGGAAGGTGTTGAGCTGGTGATAAAAAGCAAATAGCGACTTAAACTGCGAGTTCGGGAACGCCTGGACGGTGTTGTAAACTAATCGATCAGCCATATAAACAGGGGACAGTGATACTTTTGATGTTTTTTCAAGTTGTCTATCATACATTGGCATTCTATCAGGACAAAAATAAGTGCCTTGCAGAAGATTTGTGTTTTAGTTTTTACGAACTGGTTTCGGTTACAAAAGCATTGGGCCTTACATGTGAACTAATGTTAAATGTAATGCACTTTAAGTACTTGAGCATCGTTACTTGAGCAATACGCAATATTTTGTTAACAATCGTAGAGAGTGTTGAACGTGTAAGTATTATTTAGGGACCGTTCAACGTTTTCACATCCTTGCAAGGGTAAAAGTGGGATCCCATATTCAACAAAAATTGTGAACCTCATTCCAATTCTGTTTATTATATTATTTGAGAATTCCATTAAATAGTTTTGCGTTGAATCTGATGTTATTTAGTGGTTTTCCGTCAGGTTAAATGGGTACGTTTTTTAATTTGTTAAACTATTTGGCGCCGCCACTTTTTCATGTTCTCAAGACACAAGCGTATTATTGTCGTACATAAAAGTACACAGAAGTAGCATTACTTTATGTTATTCAAAATATCTATAACTTGACATGCATAACCTCCAAATGCGGTGAACTACCGTATCAATACACATATTTTTTATCATTTACTTACTTTTTCCTTTGATAGAAAAAACTTCGATTCATCTGGAACTAGTAGTGAGCACAAAATTGTTACATCGTGGTAGATTATTTAGAAGTCGTTAAAAAATTGAAATTGTACACAGTGAGTATTGGAAATAATCCAGGAAAACTTCAGCTATCGAGTCACTATAGAGGGAATTACCAGTCTTACACACAGCGAATATCTGAAGGATTCGGAATTAGATCAGCCATGGCACTGCTCTGTTGTTTCCATATAAATAATATTATGATTTCTATGGTTGCTGCACTTGTTGCTGGTTAGATCATCATAGGGCTTGAGGTTGGTTATGTTATGTTCAATGTTCAAGATTTTTTAAACTATGACCCACTCAAAAAGATTGCGATTTAATTCGGACGATGATTTGTACTTACTACGTGAAGTTGTTGGTCAAAATCCAGAAAAGTTAAACATAGTACAGGTCTGTTACAGAAAAAGAATTCATTATACGAACACTGAAAGACCATTCGATGCTTCGGCGACTGTTCAAGAAAACATATTTTTTTTTTAATCGGAGTAATCCAAGAACTAATACAGAAACTAACACATAAACTCAAAACCATGTTAGAGGTTTATTATGGATTTGTTTATCATACAATATTTCCCTTCACATATCTGACATCTGACCCCATCAATCAATCAGTGCGTTATTAAGGCATGATGGTAATATGGCAATACCTGTAATAAGAATTTTACGGCTTCGAGCAGGAAAGCCAAGGTCAGACGGACTAAACCACAACGAGACAGATACACAAGTATTTTAATGAATTTGTAATCATAAATTCTACGTAAGCTAAAATACATAAAGTAGCCAAAGTAAACGTGACGGTATAGGGCGAACGTTAATAACAAGAGCGTGGCAACCCCTCACTGCTCCCTTATTGGAAGCGTACGAAGTGTTAGGAGACCATAGAGAAACTAAAAATATTTTTAATTTGTCTATGTAGGAGACAGATAGGTAAATTCACTGTCGCTGCTGTAGCCGCTAATATCTCTGCCGCCCAAATATGTCCCATTTTTATCTCATGTGGCAGCGTCTACGGACGAATATAATATTCTGGAGCAGACATTTGCCAGTATAAATGAAGAAGAAATTGTTGCTCATATTTGAATTCGAAAAGTTGGCGGTGATTTATTTGTTATGACTAACATGCAAAAAGTGAAATTTACCAAAGTTCGTTTGTCAGATGTGAGAGGTTAGGTTATTTATAACTGTTGAAGGAGGGGGGTTCGTGATGATGGAAATATGGAAGCATTGTGAGTAATTTTTTCGCGAAAAAATGGTGCTCGAAAATCACGCGATTCAGAACTAAAAAGCGCTCTAACTCGGAAACGGTTCCGTGACGTCAACTGCAACGACAGTGGCTGTGTTTCAAACTAGATCATTTCATACTTTTTTCTTGAGCGGCGTAGAGCGCATGAGCATTTTGTATCGGTATGAAATTTGCCAAATGCCAAATTTCTAATGTTTAAACAGTTTTAGAGAAATACTCCTACATTTCCCATTTTACACACAATTAATCAAAAATTTCGGAGAAAATAAATGAAACATAATTTTTAATTTCCCATTTCTATAAAATTCCTAGAAATTGATCATGTTCGCTCCAGAATATTACATTTCATGTCATTCGTTCGTTGCCACTATCGCATGAGATATTTGTTAATCTGTGCGCGACAGCGGTTGTGTCCAATGGCACCAATTTTGGATCATGGGCTCCTACCTACATTCTTATTCGTCCTTTTTTTATGATTCCACACGTAAAAAACGGTTATTTATATAAACGAGTTGAACTTCTGTAGGTAAACAAAATATAACTTTTTATAGATTGGATTGCATTCAACTTTGAAAACAGTCACAGTTTATACACACAGATAGGTCGCTCTGCCCATTTCCTTTGATGTTTAGTTTGCCGCTTTATTGACCTCGGACCTTTAACTTGAGATAGGCACAGATGACATTTCTAAATTGTTTTCTTTGGAATTAAGACAATACTGCCAATATAAGTGGTACGGTCGAAAAAAAAAAATGAATAATTGATTGATAACTCGCTTTCAAAATCGTATATAGTGTTGAATGCTTCAATTTGGAGTTTTGTTATGTGGAATAATATGATTTATTCCACGAATTTCCTGGTTATATAATTTTGAGATTTTGTGCCATTACAAAAGTCATCATCCAAAATGGTGGTATTGCCGTAACCCCTTCAGTTGTATATTTAAAATTACCTTGATGTAGGTCAAGAAGACTGTACGACTGCAACTTTAACTGCGAATGGCGACCGCAACTGCAGCGATAACGGCTGCACTTCGATCTATCCAGCAAGTATGATCTATGGAGTTGACAGAATGAATGAACGAACGAGTCTTGGACTTTGACTTCCGTCTCCGACGTGGTAGCGACCAGACGTCGGATTAGAGCTGCACGCAATGAAGGCACGTGGATGCCACGTGGGAGATATGAGTCAATTAATATGCATGAAAATTCGCCGTTCGTAATAACATGCACTGCAAAAATAGTTATTTATGTGTTTGTTAGTCCGCCCTCCGTTATAACCTGCATTGCAAAAACTGTTATTGTGAGTGAAGTAAAAATATATATATATATATATATATACACAGATAGGAAGCTCCACCCATTTCCTTTATTGTTTGGTTTGCCGCTTCATTGGCCTCAAAAATTAAAATTTGAATAGGCACAGTTGCCAAATCTAAATTATCTTTCATTTGGAATTAGGACAATACTGCCAACAAAGGCGGTAGGTCGAAAAAATCAATGAAAAATTATTGATAAGTTGCTTTCTAAATCACATGTAGTGTTGAATGCTTGAGTTTTAAGTTGTGTTATGTAGAATCATATCAATTATTCCTTCGAATTCCTTGGTTAATTTTGAGTTTTTGTCAAGTTGGCTGCTCTAGGATATAACCACGTCAGTTGTATACTTAAAATAACCTTGATGCGGGTCGAGAAGGGCATCATTAACCTGGCAGTTCTCCCGAGGCATTCAAATTGAGATAGGATTCCATTTCTTTCTAATATTGTTCATCTTGTCTAGCCTTCTCCTCTGTGTATTTCTACTCTGAGACGAAGCCCTAATTACGCAGAAATCACGTTAGATGGGGAGAGCTAGATGATAGCACCATATAGAAAGCTGAATCCAAGAAACTAGAAATAATAGAGTGTTGGACTTCGCTGTTGGCAACTATTGACAAATTATTTTTAGTTTCTCTATGTTGGCAACCATGCTCTCTGCATAGTTAAAAAAATAAATGATTGTAGTAGGAATGCGAATTCAAATTAATTTGTAAAGTTTTTCATGTATATTTCACAATATGATAGGTGATAAATTTTTGTACAAAATGTAGCCATTGTGAAATTATTCGATGGATGGAGGATAAGGAAAAATGGTCAGATCAGATGTATTATTTTCCAAGTTCTACAACCAGTACAAGTACCACACAAAAACCTGTGCCTGATGACTCAAAATATCTCATTGTTCCACTGGTGGTAATAGTTCTAGTAATGATTCTCTCCATTTTGGTATGTCCAGATTTCATGTTTACTCTATTCTACTGCTCCGTCTTCTTAGGTGTATTTCATGGCTAGACGAAGAAGGATGATAAAATTGAGGCAAAATATTCTTAGTCTTTATGAATTTGACTCACATGAACAAGAGTGGGAACCATTATCCAGTAATGAGTACACGTACTATACGAATGATGTGGAGACAACATTATAGTCAACATTTGATCGTTTCATTAGTGTGAATTAATTTATTATACTATTTCATTTCAGTCATTGATGTTAAAAATCATCTGAGTTGTTCAATTAAATAACGATGTCAACATCAAACTCTCAAGTGTCCCAGAAAGCACAAAAACATCTCAGAGTAAGAAGGTTTGAGACAAAAGTCATATGGATCTGCTTGGAATTTATTTATGAATTCTTCTATTTGCGGAGAATTTTCAGGTTTCTTTTGGAGGAATAAGTATTCGATATACGTGAATACGCTCTCAGTGTGTGGGTCAAATAACAAAATAATTCATAATTTTGCTATAAATCATATTGACAAATTAATAATACATTCATGATTCCCAGGCACCTACAGTGTATAATTGGCGTTTAGTATAATCTCCCTTTTCAAAATAAAAAAACTCTAAATATCAGAATTGTCTCTTAATTACTCAGCAGAACTTCCGAATATTTACATTTTGTGAACAATGGCTTAAGGCCATATTTTCAAAAAAGTTCTTTTGGGCAGTAATATGTTGACATTTTATTGTGCTAGCTGGGGTTGTATTTAAATTATATTGTTCATCAAATAATGAAATATTGAACACTTTTATGCTTATACAAAATGAATATATTCTATAAAATGTTTTACACCTCAAGTGTTCAAAATTCAAGTGTCCAGTAAAGCTTGTACATTCAGCAGGAAAATGATTTAGAAAAAAAGAATATGTGATAGTAAGTAAAAAAATCTGTAAAAATGTTGATGAAGTGAACTGATAAGTTTTCAGTATGAGAGAAGCACTAAATATCTTTCAGATCTTTATTACATTTTTGGTAATAACTAGCAAAATCTCAATAGGGAGATGTGTTTCTACCACAAAGTGAATAAAACTATATTTGAGAGCAATGAAGCCGAAAAAAATACTTACATATCTTGCAATAGTTTTAATTAAATCTATATTTTCATAAGAAATTGTGTTGTTGATTACAATTCAAAATATTCAGGTCATTTGAGCGATATTTTAGAATTTATTTTGAATATAAATTTATTAAATAAATATCAGTCATTTTGAAGTGCTTACAGTATAAACTGTACTGGTGAATTTTACCCTTTTTTAAATGCTTAAGGGAATATATTTTGTTTTTCTGTATTTTGAATTTTAAAAATTTTTTCTCACGGAATTATATCGAATATAGGTGATACTCGATTTTTGCTATACTTGTGTTTTAACAAACAATTTCAACAACAAATATATTGAGATTTCTTGAATGCACCTCTGAAAGTTATTCCAACATGGTGCAAATTTATTCTATTTTCTAGCTAGTTCATGTTCGATTATTTTGTAAGTGAATATCTCGAACGAAATGATTATTTTATAGAGGTTAATTCGAAGGTATGCTAATTTCCAGTTCTTATTTAGATCAGTAAATTAACGAATCCTTTGTTCTAATTGAAAAATTCTGGAAGAAATTGTTCGTTTTTTAATGCAATTGAAACTTACACCCCCCCTAAAAGGCTAGAAAACATTGTGATATCACATGCAGTGATGCAACACCGTTAGATACTCCTTGTCATCCAACTGATATGTTACGGAATTGCCTAGACTCCGCTCCTGCGTTTAAACGAGAAGTTGTTTATGACCCTTGACCTAGATTTTTCTACCATGCTGTCTGGGAATTCCGATGACAAACATCGAAGTATCTCGAGATTTCCAAGAAAACAGTCGAGGTCATTTTCATACAGTTTTTGAATATTGTGCAGAGAAACAAAGTAGTTCATAGCGAGTTCAAGGTGGGTGAAGTCTATTTTAGTACAGTGCATTTTAGTTGTAAACAAGTATTGTAATGTCAGAGTGTATTATTGTGTTTCAAAGTGGAACAAACGGACATTAACATGAAATTAACGGAGCATTTCGAAAAAAACGAACCCGGTTTCGTAACAGTTGGTGTCAGAAGTGGAATTTTTAGTGACTATTCGAGAACAATAAATGGTGAAGACGAGAAATACACCCTACGACGACATGGAGGGCATAGTGGTAATGATCAAGCAACAGTTTGCCGAGCAAGAGAGATAAATGCTGGAAGAAAAACGATGGCAGAGAGAAAAACAAGAGGAGATGGAACAGAGACAGAGATAAAAACAAGAGGAACAATGGCAGAAAGAAGAGGAAGGGTCGCAAGAAAATTTCCGGAAAATTCTGGAGGAACAAAATAAAGAACGAGACAGAAAGCATTCCTCGACCAGATTATCCAGAAAACTGAGCGGCAAATCGTAGGCCTGAATGAAGATATTGATAAAATTGGGTCCGAAATCAACACAATCTGGAAAATGATGGAAGGAATGGACAGTAAGATAACAAAATAAGTTAGTGTGATACGGGAAGAATCAAAGAAAGAAGTGCGGGCGGCGCGAGAAGAACTAGAAATGAAAATTGCTTCACTGAAGATCCAAGACCATCGTAAACGGGTTTCCACATCGCACATTTCCGTAAAACATTAGTTCTCTATTATAGTCCAGAAAAATCCTCAAAAATCATTAATGGATGTGTTGTTTTGCATAATATATGTATAAATAATAACATTCCACCTGTTGAGTTAGGTGAGGATCATGGAGATGAGAATATTGGGGAAGTTGATTTAGGTTCGATCCACCTGCCGAGTTAGGTGAGGATCATGGAGATGAGAATCATGGGGAGGTTGATTTAGGTTCGAATGAACCTGAAAATAATGAAGTAGCACTTCCAAATCCTCGAAATCCTTAATTGACAGCTGGAAGATTATTGAGAGAAAGGATTATAGGCCTTTTCACGACTCGTTACGCACAGACTTATCCGCCATGTTGAAAAAGTGGGTAATATGAAAATTTGGGACATTTTAATCAGTGCAAATGAATGAAAAATAAAGATAAATAATCTAAAAATACAAATTATTAATAGTAATGCTAAACAGATCTTTGCTACTTTCACCAAAAAAGCATTCATAATTTTAGGTTACAGCACAAACTATTACATTAACAATTAAATTGATCAAAAAATTATCTGATGAAATTATAATTTTTTAGACAACTGATGGCATACGGATGTTCCATTGTTAGGCTACTTTCTCCTACGAAGTGAAGTATGAACAAATATATATATATATATATATATATATATATATATATATGTATCTTTATTAACATGATCAATCAGTTCGAATCGACCATCACCTCGTTCAAATCTTTTAACCCACAAATCACATTAAGCACACTCAAGATACATTTTTAGATGATTTCGTTTCGTTGATTTAATTAGTTTTCGACGATATTCGAGACGATATTGGAAAAATAATAAAATATGTTTTACTACGTGTTTTGCTGCGACATATCCCATAACAACACGTATGAATTGTCCGAAAAACATTGTGAAAGTTGAGGCATGCACACGAAAAAAATCTAGAATGAAAAGGCCTATTAGAACCTATTAGAACACATCAGATAATTGCATTGGGGGGATTGGCGCGGTGGGTTTGCGTCCGACGAAAGGTCGTGAGTTCGATTCTCGGCCAGGGCAGAAATTTTTCATTTAATTTGAGAGAACTAAATGTTATATTTCATAGCCGGGCCGAGGATGGTCCTCGACGATTCGCTGTTGCGTTCGAATTGCCAGTGCTGCTCCTAGGTGGCGTATGGACTTAGTAACAAAGCGGCCTACCCAGAAAACTGTGTGAATTGTACATTCTATGTTGTGATTGTCCCGCCGTGATATGACGAGCATGTTCATTAAAATATATAAATAATAAATAGAAAAGGATGCAGTATTGCCTAGAGCAAGACCAGCTGCATTCCAATGATACACCTCCCTGTCTACGCCGGATGGGAACGGATTTCTCGCAGGGGGGTTTGTCCTATATGGCGCCGAGTGGAAGTCGACGGAGTTAGAGAGAGAGATATTTGGATTTGTCATAATTATTTTCGCTGTATTCCAGATGATATATATTTGAATTAATTTCTGTTTGCTCATTTCAATAACAAAAATATATTTGATATTTGTGTATAAAAATATCAACTTGGAATTTTGTGACATGTTCTTCAATCATCTGATCACTATAATAATCATTGATATCTTGTTTAATTTTTGAAAACAAATCTCTGAATAAAGACAAATTTACCATCTTCTTCATCACATTTCTTGAAAATATTGAATTCTATTTAAAATTCAAACATAAATGAGCCTGTACACTACTAGAAATGTCAGTCGCATAAGGACCCATGTTATGAAATAAAACTTGCAGTTAAATAAGTAAATTTATTCATGAAAAACTCTTGAAAACTATCATAAACTATATACATAAAGCAATTCTTAATTTTGCTGTTATGTCCTGCTCATATAGTTCATTTTTTATCTTGTAATAATTTTCTCAATGAAATACCTCTTTCCGTTTGGGTTGCCAGTTGGGCTGTGGCAGATATAGTTTTTTCCAGCCTTTGTACTCTCCGGGACCTCTTCACCTGTGTTTTCCAGTACTTTCCCGTTTGGAATCTAGTGGTACTTCTAGAGGAAGATCAGTTTCATCAGCAGTATTTGAATATTCTCTTTTAGTGATATTCCAAAGGAATAATCATGGTCTATAGATTTGTTGAAAATATAAACAGGATGTTCATAAAATCAGATGTGGAATCATCTGCGACTGAAAGACAAACTTTAGTCACTATCTTCCATCGTCAAATAACTACCTGAATGAAAATGCAAATTTTCAATTTCAGATTTTTTCTTTTGAGTTAGGGCCTTTTTAGAATATCTATCAGATGTAGTTCAATGTCCAGCGTGGCTTTAGCCGGGGAAGTAGTTGTTTTCTGTTAGACATTCACAAAAAATAACTTCATTTTAATCGTGGATTTTTCAATTCACAGAAAAATCTTTCTATCAATATTTAATTGAGAATGTTTCCCTTTTCAACATGGTCTATATTTCTTTGATCTGGTAACGTCAATGAGTAATCAAATTCTACCAGAGATTCTGGTATGCCTGGATGACCATCAACTACTACTTGACCCATTATGCTTAGTACTTCTTCTTCCTCAGTGGTAATATTAATATCATCCAACTGTTTTATTACGATGTTGTTTCATGATACTACTCTTACATTTAGTCTTCGTTTTGATATCATGCCAAGTCTGAAATATACGAAAATTAACCAATATAATATCTAACAAATTTGTACATTACACCATTTTTCCAATCGTTGTTGGCCCCTGGCAATGCATTCAAATTAGTTGCCAAACTTTGCCATAATTCTTGAGCTTTCCTTCCGTTGATCTGAGGTAATATTTCCCCTCGCGATTTTTTCCATTTTGTTTCAAACAGTTAAGTCCTGTTCGTTTGAAATGTTCAGCCTGCTCAAAAAATCATGGAGTGATTGATTTGATTTTTATGATCCTGTAGCAAAAATATCATATTGGTCAAACTCAAACGAACACTAAACAAATCATCGCCTAATTATTTGTAAACATTTGTGTTTTCCTGTGAACGTTTTTTATTATTTATTTTTTCACATATAATTCAAATTACCATCTGTTTGAACTAAATAATAATCCGAATTTGCATCTATCATAACTCCATTTCATATTTTGATACTATTTCTCATAATTTCCTCCATTTTCTTAAACCTCTATGACACTATTCCTTTTTGGTGTCTATTTGTGCCTGCCTGACGCCGCTGGCTGAAATTTAAAACAAATTCGTATGCGCGCGAGACTATTTTTCCAGATAGCACAAGTACGTCCCATGGACGTCCTTAAAACATTCGCTTCGGATATTGAAGACGTCCTAAGGACGTCTTTTTTCTGTACGGCGGACGTCCTATGGACATCCTATGGATATACGATGTTACAGAACCAGATGTCCATAGGACGTTCGATTCAAGTCCATTTTAGGTCTTAACAGAACTATTTAGGGACCTTCATCATACGTAGGTTCAAAAGTAGATTTTTCATGCATATTTTGTGCTCCCTCATGTATTTTTTGTTGAAAACTTCCTCGATTTATGATGTGAAGAGATATTCATAAACATATCATTGGTAAATCAATAAAATGGAAATATGGATCAAAATTAATCTGCATATATATTAAAATATATTACATTCATGGCACTCATGCGTATTTCACATTCATCGATCTCAAAGTCTTTTATTCTGAACAGCATGAAGCCGCTCAGTTGATCTTTTGAGCCACAATTGAATTGAAGACTGTTGATTAGTTATTTGGCGAAAATCCTGCCCTATCAGCGGCACCTTAAACAACAGGGCAGTTGGTGAATTGTATTGTGTTTTTAATCATTGTTCAGTGGAAGAAGAGTTCATTAAGGAAAAGTGAACAGAAGGAACTTTTGACATTGCCAACAAGTTGAATGGCATTTTGCCCTTTCTTTCAATCTAACAGTATTTCGTGGCCAGAGCATTGGATATCATAAGGGTTAAAATTGTAATAGTTTGTCCCTCCATATTTTGACATTTCATTGACCTGAAACCACAATTTGAAAATAAAATTAATCGTCTTTTGGCGCGCACATAATGTTTTTGGAGGTTATGTTTCTTCATGTTTACATTCTCTGCTAGCAGGTATACCTATTATTATTTTCAACTCACCTACAAATACAAAGTGACTGCTTCACATCTACAAAAAAACACATTAATCATCACTATTTTGCAATTGAAACTTGCCCATAGACCTACACATTCCAAGCGTTTATCTTCCTGCTAATCTGAAATCCAGTGAAATCGGAAATGACGGATGTCAGATCCACTCGGAAAAGTCGGACCTCGTATAATGTACTGTGATTGGTCGTGGGGCAACAGTGTTGTAATGAGCGTTTTCATTGAAGCAAAAAGGCGCCTATTAAATATCTCAGCTTTCAGAAACAAGTGCAGTTTCAACTTGTTTTTTATTTTATATTTTTGTTATAATGGTTTATTATCAAAATATATTACAGATCATATTTTATAAATTTTTTCAAATATATTATATATTTTATTTTATGTATATCATTCATTCATTCAAACAGATCGGTAAACATCAAACTTATCAATACTCAAACACAAATATTTTCCAACTTCTGGAACAATAATGATAGTCGTACCTCTAATGGACGTACCAGAAACGTACATTTTCGGACGTCCCGAGGACGTCTTAAAGACGTACTTAAAGATGTACTATTAATAGCTCGGGACATTCGGACCAAAAATGGACATAAACTGGAAGTCCCGAAAACGTCCTGTGCTATCTGGGTTGTTGATTGTTTCAGGCATGAAAATAAATAGGACTGGTTCTATTTTTTCCCCTGAATCGAAGGGATTTCAAGGACGTTTGTGGAAATGTCAGGTTCGCCAACACAGTAATTATCTATTGCACTTGACAGAACCAACAAATAAATGAAATTGATCACATAGTTTTCGTTTTGTTCAGTAAGACAGAAAAGAAGAAAAAATCTAGTACCAGGTAAGGAAAAAGTTGAAACAAATAATCCAGGAATACTAAATTACTTATTCATTTAAGGTAAATGTCAAATTTCCTTATGTTTGCAGCTCTGAAATTACTACCTGAAACAATCATCAAAAAGGCACGGTGTAATAGTGCCAGTTATTTGGGGAAATTTAACCAACAAATAGTCATGAAAATAGGCACGAAAAAGGCATAGTGTAATAAGGGTTTTATTGCCGCCTTCTGATCACTTTGATTTGATTTTTCTGCTCACTGAAAATTGATGGAGCCATAGAGAAACTAAATTTGTCTATGGATGGAGCAGATAAAGCATGCTTTATCCATAGAAATGTAATTATAATATACTGACTAGAATGCGTTTCAAGCTGCGCGAAATGTCCCATGCATGGTGGCCGCCATTGTTGTTTATGTCCTCGCAGTAGCGGAACAATTCCAGTGGCATTGCTTGTAATGGAAAATAGGGTATATCATCATAAAACGTTTTTTTAAATAGATGATGCATCAAAGGTACAGAGAATTGTGAATATAAATGTTATATACCTGTGTAAAAAATGTTCACTCTTCCACCCATCTATTATATGAAGATATATGAGACATGTTTTACATATCCTTATAATTGAATAGGTATTTCTATCAAGATTTTTCATTGCACTATTACATCAATATTTGAAAAATGAGTAAGTTATAAGGTCACATTTGATGTGGGTGCCATTGTCATTGTATATATCCATTTTTCAGCCGACGAAACCAAAAAGGAGGAGGTTCTGTAGTCGACGCGTATATTTTTTTCATGTATGACCACGCATAACTTTTTACAGAGGAGTCCGATTCCGATTATTCTCTTTTCATTGGATAGTCCCATTTGAATTCGAAAAAAATCCACTCCTAAGGGTAGCAAAATGGAAAATATTTATCGTTCACCCTCTGATCCGTTAATCGATTCTATCAGGCATAACTTTGTACTGGGTTTTCCGATTTGGATGATTTTTTTATTATCTAGAATATACCTCATAGTTGATCATATTTGGGTTCGGAAGGAATTAATCCACCCCTATGGGTAGAAAAATAGGGGATGATTGATTTTTCACTTGTGAACATTGGCACACATATGTAGTTGACATTGACAGATCGCTATTGTCATTATTTTTGTTCTCCTACATCCGTCACAATAATAACATTCTATGGAAGGATGGAATTATATACAAAGTGATGAAATGAACTTACCAGAACTATCAAAAATAATTTATAATATATAACAATAAATAGTTGAAGTAGATAATCGTATTATTTAACTGTTATTAGTTGAAGTAAGGTGGGTATAAGTAAGTATTTTGGAATTATTCAAAAGTTAAGTAGGTAGTAATTAGTATATTTCAGCCACAAAAAATTGAAAAATAAAAACTTTTTAACAAAAAAAAAAGGAAGAAAGGAGGATTTAGAAAATAAACTTCCTTAGTCTTGATAACTAAGCTCCTAAACTAATGTAAGTAACTAATTTCGAGTCGGCGCCAAACGAATAATCAACGAAGATCATTAAATTACTTCGAAAAAATTATCAGAATGCCACCGTGCATCTCGATGCCATCATTTTACGCTTTACCTAGCTTGTTTTTTGGCGCCGACTCAAAATTAGTTACTCACATTAGTTTAGATGCTTAGTTATTAGGATTAAGGAGGTTTATTTTTTTTAATTTTTATTATTTTTTGGGTTGTTTATTTGTTAAGAAGTTTTATCTTAGTGATCTTTGCCTCTCGACTATACCGTATATTTTCATTGTTTGAGAATATTTTTGCCATTTGTTTAATTCTGTATTGTTGACGCTTCAAAATGTATCATATTAAAACTGTTTTTGAAAATGTCTTCATCTGAAGGGAAAGGATTGAAATTTTAATTATGATTGGTGTTGGCGATATGATGCGGACTCAACAAGAGGTATGCAGATTATTCCATGAAATGCACCCAGATAGTGAACTTATTTCACAATCTACTGTAAGCAGAATAGAGCGAAAATACAGAGGATTAGGACACGTGAGGGGTGCACCAAACCAAGGTAGACCTACAGTTAATGAAAATAATCAACAAGACGAGACGTAATTTTGTCGGCACCTGGATTTCTTACAAAATACATTAATTCCTGATTTGACCCAGCTTTTTCCTGATATTCAAATAGCCAATAATTTAGACCGCAGAAGGCGCACCGCAACATTTTGATGCATCTTTGGTAGTGTATCCAGTAGCTGCATAACTACGTAATTTCATATAATAATTCTTTTTTTTTTTTTAAAATAATTTTTAAAATTTTGAAAACACCTTTTGTATTGTTGCCCACCCTCTACCAATTTGGAATCAGCAAGTTAACTCATAAATAAAAAAAAGAGGGTGTTCATTTAATAAAACCACCGCTGATGACGTCATCTCTCGAAGGTAGATCACCCTGTATATTGGATTATTATTTAAAAGAACAGTAAA
Source organism: Gonioctena quinquepunctata (assembly GCA_018342105.1). Classification (NCBI taxonomy): domain Eukaryota; kingdom Metazoa; phylum Arthropoda; class Insecta; order Coleoptera; family Chrysomelidae; genus Gonioctena; species Gonioctena quinquepunctata. The sequence continues at coordinate 20,645 of JAFIRS010000230.1, read as the reverse complement.
TTAAAATAAAAAATCGACCTGTTTCGGGAATTTTTAATGATATTGTTCATTTAGCTAATAATGAATGTATGCGTTACTTTATGGACACACTGAAAAGGCAATATAAGCATGGCCACATATCATTACCTACTACTACAAACTAATGTAACACTTCATTATATAAAACAGTTTTCAATTTATCCACTATAATCACTATAACAAAAAAGACAACAAAGTACAAAGACACATCCAAACCGAACACAAAGGAATTAAAGAAAATTAGAATGATTTGGCAACGCTTATAAGTGCCAACCGACAACGCCGTTATGTTTACAAATAGATGATATAAATACTACCGTCATACGTTCAGTTGATTATCTTCGTCGCACGCATGTAATATGCTTATGAACTCATACTCTTCTTCATTGTTTGGTGTCCTCCTTGCGATCGCATAAGGGTGCCACGAAATTCGGGTATATGTATTAAGTACCATTATTGATAATAAAGACAGCAAATGTCAAGCATGACCATCGCTCGGACTCTTTCTGATCGGCAACGTTGAATTGATGCGCATGCGCGGAAATGGAAGCGTGACATGTATTGGTTGATGTTCGCTTGCCATAACTACGCGCTGCCAATATAACAAGGAAAGACATATATAACCCGACTTCACTTTCATTGCATTTGCTCTTATGGCCAAGTATCAATATTCGTAGTTTATAAATATATGGTGATAACCCGTATATTTATTAAGTGTCCGAAATTTAACTATTACCCGCTTTTTTAACATGGCGGATGCGCGTAACGAGTCGTGAAAAGGCCCAAGTAGCACACAGAGGTCATAATTCGGTTGTACAGACGTCTACTAGACCTTTCGCAAAAGTCCATGACTTATGTCTTGTAATATGCTAAGACGTCGCTATGCATGCCAATACGTTATAAAGTAGTGGTAATGATTTGCCAATATAGACTTATATAAGCCAGTCGCAAAAGGGTCGTTCTGATGTCTTAGTGTAGTCATTATATCATTATGCATGAAGGTCATAATCTTTCTAATATAGTATTACAATATGTATACCATATCAATAGATTTTATATATTTTGAATATAATATATAAGTCAGCCTTCCTTTACATGTTCATGATACTCTGTGACCGTGATAGTTATCGAGATAAAAATGACTTTCATTTATGTGTCTTTAAGAATTGTTCTGAAACTCTAGTGACCAAGCAAATCCATTTTCACGATCAAAATCCAATTCTACTCACTTAGAATTCATGCGCCTCGAAAATGAAGAGAGATAAATATTTATTTTAATTTCAGAAAAAATATATTTTATCAATTTTTCTCATTAATCGTTGAAATATGTAGACCATATTACGAAAGACACTTGATTAGCACATCTCCAATGATTTTTAAATTGATATAACACCCAGGGTCCCATATTTTTTATTTTTAATATTTTTGTTCCAATATGGCTACCAGAATGATATTATCAATCAATCGAAAAACATGGATGCCGTCCTTCTAGTGTCGAAAAGTTGTAATTGTATGTACTATCATAGAATAGTTTAGTATGTATGTTTAGTTTAGTATGTACTATCATAGAATAGTTTACGAGTGTCTCAAAGACATCGCAATATCTTACATAAAAAAGTTGTGATGTAGTCGCTGTGACTACAAGTAGCAAGTTTTGTTGTACTAACGTCGTAACGCTATCAAAACAGAAAAATATACACACTGAGTGCATAAGCATTCCGCTAGTTCCGCCTAATGGAAAACGCTAAAAATAACTGACATTTACAATGGAGGTTATGTTGATGTTGAACAGTTATATTTAAATATTTTTTATTTATCACTTGAAGTGCATATACATATTATATATTGAAGGAACTGGATGAACTTCATTGGTTTGCAGTGTCCCGATAGACTGATTGATTATTTCAGATGTTAATTTTGGGGTAGGCACTCATCCTTCCTCTTTATATTTTTCTATACGTTCCAGTTCTCTTGTAAGGCAGATTGAATTTTTGTTTTGGCATTTTAATCATTCATACGGAACTGAATATTCTACATACATAACACAATATAACTATCCAACAAAAATAACATAAACAACAAAAATAATCTAACCATAGATACATAATGTAATCATTACGACCAAAGTGCATCAGTTGATGAAATACATTACATGAGTACAATATATAGTCGTAGAAACGTTTCAAAAATTTATTCATTAGAACTACATATGTTCATTGTCATAATAAGCTCACAGCAACTGCTCTTAAGTTCTACTTAACGACACATACCATTTATTTACATACAAACCACAGTACAACTTCATCTCGAGAATTATTTATTGTACTCTCGTTATATCTACTACACGACGTCATAGCAACGCCTGAAGGTTATAAAACGCACATTAACTTTTAGGTTCTAAAACATACAAATACGTGGTATTTAAGACGGTATAAGAAGTCATTATGTTAATTTCATGACTCTGTGCTACTTGGGGGCATATTGATGTTATGTCAAATATTATTTGGTCTTCGGTTATGTGGTGGTCGTTGGACCCTCAGAGTAATAGGGAAATCGACCTATGAGGACGCCACCATTTTCTACGAATGGTTGTAAAAAGAAGGTATCAGTAACATTTGAATGTTATGTTTACATTTTTATGGGTATGTTTATTAACATTTAGTGAAGTGGTGGATTTGTTATTAGATAATATTCACACGGCATATCGTGTAAATAACATTGCATTTCAAATTTATTTGGGGTATTATTATGAATTATAACAATCACAAAACAAAGAATTATGTTTTGAAACTGAATTCGACTTGCTGGTTTCAAAACTCTATGAATACGTTTTGAATCGTTTTATATATGACGTCATCGTTTCAACGCCAGAATGGTTGTATTTGAATCACAGGACGAATACGTTTTGAATACATGGGCGCCAAAACTCAGCTCTGAGGTTGGCCAAATATACGCGATTTTCATGAAGAGCGACATCTGGAAGAACAGCAGTGAGGAAACATCATCTATTTACTATGGGCACAGTTTATAGCTATGTTCCAAGGTAACATCCACTCCAGGGAAAGAATTCAGGATGCGCAGAAGACTGTACGCGATTATCGCTCTTCGAAGTATCCGGAAAATGTCAATATTAATAACACGTGGTATGCGCGAGGAATAAAAATCAGAGTTGCGCAGTGTACAAACGGGAACATAAAGATCAAAGTGCCGACGCCAAGTGAGCGAACTGATTCTTTAGCTATAAACTGTGCTATGGGAAACATCACGTGATGGAATACACGTCTACTATTGGATGTTGCAACTAGCAACCATATACATAACCTCAGAAAATAATTTCAAAATATGAAAAATGGGAATCAAAAATTTGTGGACTTTATTAACTCCCTTTTGTGAAAGAAGACCTTTATATGAGCTCCAAGGAAAAACAGTAGCAATAGATCTGTCATGTTGGATTTGCGAAGCTCAAAATATAGCAGAATATCAAATTCAACCCCGTATGTATCTAAGGTTTGAAGAGCAATAAGGTATTGAATTTGGTTTTTCAATATTTTTTTTTGTAGGAATTTATTTTTCAGAACATGTTATCTTCTTCTGATGGATGTTAATCCAGTGTTTGTTCTGGAAGGTAAAGCTCCAGAGTTGAAGTATGATACAATAGCAGCTAGAAATGCTATCCAGTTTAAAGGTGCTAAACCTAAGACTGATGGTGTTAAAACAGGCAAAGACAGGTCTAGATTCAATTTTGTATTAAAAAGTTGTGAAGAAATGTTATCTTATATGGGTCTAGCTTGTGTGAAAGGCAAAGGGGAAGCCGAGAGCTTATGTGCTTACCTGAATGATGAGGGAGTGAGTTGAGTAATAACATTATTGAAATATTGGATTTAATTGAAATTTTAGCTTGTTGATGGGTGTATTTCACAAGATTCGGACTGTTTTGCTTATGGAGCAAAAGTAGTATACAGAAATTTTTCTATTGCATCACAAGGAGCTTATGCTGCAAGTGGAGGGGCAGTTGATATTTATAACATAGATAAAGCCTTTGAGAGTTTGAGTAAGTACTCATAATTCAAACAGTAACTTTGCGTTTAGTGGTTATCAATTCATAAAACATTGGTGCTTTGGAATGAAAAACATTGTACAAACTCAATAATTCCGTTAAAAATGACCTTGAAAAAATTATTGTTATAATAGTGCATGTTTTGTTGTTGAAACTTATATTTCAGAAATATTGAAAATGAGGGGGTAACAACTAAGCAAAATTTGTACGGCACACTGAAATGGCTACTGAAAGTACTGGAATTACATAATTTTAATACTGAAACGGTCTTTTACGTACTGTATTATAATTTTTTGAGTAATGGTGACAATGGCATAATGTGTTAAACTAAACAAAAGTGTGGGAAAATACAAGGTATAGCTCGTCCAGTATTGAAACGACCGTTTGGTAGGTAGAGAGGGGGAAAACACGCAGTGCTACGACGGCGAATCTTCACCAGTGTCTTGGCATGCAGCGTTTGAAAGGTTAGGTTTGTTTGATTAATAAATAGGTAGTGCAGTTATTTATTCAAATTTTCTTATACAAATATATCTATATCCCTCTGGCAGATTTGTCGAAAAATATTTTTTCCGTTCAGAAGTTATAGGAGTGTAAGTTCTCTACTTCTCTTGTATCGCCTATACCAAATAATTTGGTACGCCTCTGGAATTTCTATTATTAGCCATCGTTCGGGCATCTTCGAGAAGAATTGGTTGTTAGGTAGGGGAAGGCCAAAGTGGTCGTTTCAATACTGGAAAAGCTCTACCATCATTCTAGTGGCGCCTTTAAATGAAAACTGTTTTCTTGTTCACATGGAAAATATCTTCGAAATTTTACATTTAGCAGATATATAAAATCCTCTTGGAACTGATTTTCCTAGATTTTTTATTACTATATTACTACATACCGTTTATTCACAAATGGAATAGTATTTCTTATAACATTAAATAAAATCATCCAAAAGTATACTTAACAATAAAAATAAAAATGTTGTTCAAAAGCATATCTTTTTTATTGATATTATTTGTGACAGTCCTATACTCTATTTGAAAGTAATAAATCCACTGGAAGCAGATAGAAATCTCATACTAGTGTCAAACAATTTTTTTGTAAAACTACAAATATTACTTCAAACGACCTTGGCCTCAAAGATATTACCTATGTTTTTGGAGATTTGCATAATGAGTTTCTTACCAACTTTCATTGTAGTGGCCCCCTAAAAATGAAATAGTTTGCAAAAAACTATCGTAGACCACGTATTAAAATTTAAAGCTTTCATTCAGATGTACTTAGAAGAAATAATATTAGGTAGTTGTGTGATGTAAGTTTTTCTGTTCTTATATTCAAACTAAGTAATCTCAAATATGTCACCAAATGATTCAGAAACTTACATCACATGTAGCAAATGATACAGAGACAAACTTCTGTTGCATATCTAACAAATATTGTATTTATATTTTTAGTGCATTTAGTGCTAGTCTTCAGAAAGTACCTTTTTGTTTATATTTGTATAATTCTTTTTAATCATTCGCTTTGTGAATTTTTTGCTCGAAAAATCGTAATTCGCGACTTTAGATACCGATGTTGAATAGGATTCTTGAACTGTCCAGAAATCCGTTATCTCCTTCCCCAGAAACCCCGTGTTACCGATTCTGAAGAGAACCGGACCATAAATCACTTGTACGCCATTCTGAATTCTCAAATTCTAAGAAAACATTCATAATTCCGCATAAAATTAAACCATAAATTAAAAATTTCATCCGGAAACTTGCACTTTTATCATCTAAAACTTTTGAATGTATTGTCAGAAATTTCAAGTGAATCAAATAGCTGTGTGATGGATATGTACAGTGTCCATCATAAAGTTGGAAAAAAAATTGTTATTGAAATTTCTGAAAAACTCTAATGGCGGTTCGTTTCTGCAAGTCTGACAACTAAAAAATCCGTTGCGACTTATATCACGTGACCTCAGATTTGGCGGGAATTTAAAAAAAAGTTGTCTGTGGTGCAGAAAAATGGGTCAAATTGACAAGATATAGAAACATTTTATTGAGAAAATGTTGGAAATATTCGGAACCAATATCTCTCAGGAAGGCTTATTGGGGTTTCAAGAAATAGCTGTTACGTACCGAGAAAACTTTTTAATAACGCAAAATACTTAAAACTCAAAATATATATCAGTTCAAATGTAAAAACTCTTGACAGACTCTTGTCTCCTTCTGTCATCTGAATGTGTCGTCCCAAAAACAAAAAAACAATATATAGGGCCTAGGGAAAATTGTTATCATTCGGTCATCCTGTCGTATGTTTGTCCTCAAACATATTCGTCGAATCTAACTGGTTTCTTCACATTTCGTTTTGGTCTCTCCTTCTTCTCAATAACTCCATCCATTTCATCATCACTACTTGGGAACCATTCTTCATCATTCAAGGATTCATTATCTGAAGCATCAGAACTTTTCCCAGATAAAACAGTTTCAGTAATACCCGATTTTTCGTCTGAAATTTCGGTTTCTCCTGTTTGTTCTTCGTCCGAATTATCTTCTTCATCATGATTCCTATAAATTTTCATCTGCGAGATATGTGCAATTCTAACTTTACAATTCCCACCATCTTCTTTATTCAGTTTCTCCAGTTTATAAATATGTCCCGGCAATTTTGCAATGACTGTGAACGGACCACGATATTTCAATTGGGTTTTCGTTGGTTCACCTGTAGCTTTTGGACTCGCTTTTATAGCTACAACCCAATATTGTATTCAACTCCATCATATCTTTTCTTATCATAGTAAATTTTTGTCTTCACCTGCATTCTACTAACTTTTTCTTTGGCTTCATTCCTTATTTTTTCATGTGTCCGAATATCCTCTTTCCTTTCTACGAAATTCGTCATAGCTGCTTCTTCGAAAGTTGGCTGGTATCCATACAAACATTCGAATGGTGTTATTCCAGTTGTTTTATTGATAGATGAATTCATTTTCCTCTCCACAGAAGGAATAGTTTTGTCCCATTTATCATTCCTAAAATCCAATGACGTTACTACTACTGGAACGATAGATTTCATTCTTATCTCTGCCATTCCATTGACCTGTGGAAATTTTGCTGCAATCAGCTTATTTCAATATCATACTTCCTGCAAAAAGTTTCGAAATTGTCGCCAGTGAAAGCTGTTCCCTGATCAGTTATAATAGTCTTTGGGGTACCGTAATTATTTATGAAGGATTCCATTTGTGTTACAGTTTCTGTGGCAGTTGTACTCCTTGTTGAAAATAGTTTAACAAACCTGGAAAATGCATCAACCACAACTAAAATATACATTTTTCCAGAGTTGCTTTTTGGAAAAGATCCCAGATGATCCAAATGAAGTTTTACCATTGGTCTCTCAGGCATTTGCGGACTGCAGAGTTTACCTGGTTTCTTTCCTCCTGGAACTTTTGCTAAAAGACATTCAAAACAACCTTGAATGTGTTTTCTCACATATCTTCTCAAACCTCTGAACCAAAATTTCCTCAGTATGCTAGAAACTGTTCTATCCAATGACTAGTGGCCCATTTGATCATGAAATTTCACAACTGTAGCTTTTCTCATGGAATCTGGAATTACATAGAGCCATTTATACTCTCCATTGACTTTCACTTTTTATATATTCTTCCTGAATCTATCTCATAATCTTTAATTAAGTTATTTTCTTCATTAGTTCTTTCATTGTCAGTCTTTCTCAAAATTTCACTCATTTTTTTTTCAGTTTTTCATCTGCACTCTGAATTATTAAAGTTCTGTCTTCCTCTGAAATTATAGTAAACATATTCAACCTCCTTTCATACACTTCCTCAATCATTCCCTCGTGATTTGCCTCCTCCACTGCTGCTCTGCTCAGACTATCCACATGAGCCATTTTTTCTCCTGGTCTATGTTTTATCTCAAAATCATACTCAGACAGAGTTGTATACCAGCGTGCAATTTGTGGTATGATCATTTTCTTGGCATTCAAAAAAACAAGTGCTTGACACTCACGATTGTAAATTTAATGCCCAATAACATTGATCTCAATCTCTCACAACACCAAACAATAGCTAAGAGTTCAAGTCGTGAAGAGTGATACAATTTTTCAGTATCATTTGTTTTCTTTGAGGACACAATATACTAAATGCATTTTACCATCTATTCCTTCCTGTAACGATAAACCTGCTACTCCCATAGATGATGCATCACAGTGAAGTTCTGTTTTTGCCTTCGGGTTATATAACTGCAATACTGGTGCTTTTTGCAGACAGTCCTTCAGCCTACAAAACTCTGCCTGTTGCTTTTCCCCCCAAACAAAATTCACATTACTTTTTGTCAAATCTAATATTGGTCTAGCGATTTCTGCATAATTTTCAACAAATCTCCTGAAAAAACCTGTCAGACCAAGGAATCTCCTTACTTCGTGCTTGTTTTTTGGAAACTCCTTAATTGCCCTCAGCTTCAAAGGACCTGGAAATAACCCATCTGATGTTAATTGAAATCCTAAAAACATCACGCTTTTCTTTCCAAATTCACATTTACTCAACTTGAAGGTTAATTTTGCTCGTGAAAATTCAATAAATACTTTCCTTAACTTTGTTAGCATATCTGTCCGGTATGTAGCACCAATGAGAATATCATCCAAATATGACACTGCCACTGTATTTTTCAATGGTCCTAATACCAATGATATCAATTTTGAAAATTCAAATGGGGCATTTACCAAACCAAAGCAAAGTCTTTGGCATTCTGCCGTGCCATCAGGATAAATAAAAGCAGTTTTCTTTTTCGATTCTTCATCTAGAGGGATCTGCAGATATCCTGACATCAGATCTAATGTACAAAATATTTTTGAACCAGTTAAAATTTCAAAACAGTCGTCAACTTGTGGTATGGGAAAATTTTTAATTTGGGTTTGACTATTCAATTTTCTAAAATCAATCACAAGTCTCTTTTCCCCTGAACTTTTTGGTACTAATAACACAGGAGATGCACATGAAGAATTTGTATCCCTTACTATTCTGCATTCTCGCCATTCTTCCACAATATCATTTATAATTTTACGGTTTTCGAAATTACATCTGTATGGTTTCAATCTGAATGGATTATTGTTATCTGGAATATTGACTGTCATAAGGTCTGTACAACCGAGTTTGTGTATATTCAAAGCAAAACAATGTCTAAATTCATTGAGCAAATTCAAGAGTTTTTCCCGATCGTAAATATCTACAGAATCATCAAATTTCAATAAATTCATAGTAATGGGTTCTCTCTCACCTGAGTGTTCCTCATTTTCTATATTCTCGATGTTACCTCTGATTTCTCCTATGCGATCATTCTCTTTCAGCTCAACTTCAGCTTGTGTCACAATTGGCAGATGACCAACTCTCTCCTCAATACGAACCTGAACAAAATTGATTCTATTCTGCTCCAATTTGATGGCTTTTTGAACAAAAACCTGTTTTTTCCCGATGCTTGATCCCAATTGCATATTTCGGAATGGGTCTTCATTTTTGTATCCAAAATGTAGACTGTCCCCAACACGAACATACGCTAATCCCGGCAATTCCGTGAATGTTCTTCCGATTACTAGATCTAGTTGTTGCGCATTATCCGGCACTACTAATGCTTCAACTTCTTCTTCTACTTCATCCAAGCCAATTTTGATGTTTACTGCCTGAGTACTGCAAACTGGAAGATTATCTCCGAAGCCATATAACTTCTGATTCACTGTATGAGCCTTCAGACTGTTGTTGTCAATACATGCTCTTTTTATTGTGCATACAGCACTTCCTGGATCAATGAAAGCTGTAACATTCAAAATATCGTTCAAACAAATATGTCTTATGAACTTCGAAATGGACTCATCCTCATCATATAATCCATGAACCAACGATTGAGTTTTGTCGGAGATAGGTTGCGGAGATGGATCACTGGTTACAACAGTTTTAGAACGACGTTTTGGGCAATCAACTTTCAGATGCCCTACTGCTTTACAATAAAAACAGTGTCTCTTCTCAACTCTATGCTGCTCTGGATTCACTGATAATTCCGATCTACTTGTTGAAGGTATATCTGATAAATTCATTCGTTCATGCTCAACAGATTGTCCTTCAGTACAATTCAACTTCTTCTCTGACATATGAGAAGAATGAGCTTGAAATTGGCCAAACTTTTGATATGATTGACTTCTACTTATATTAGATTTACTACATATTCTTTCGAACCGTATGATTTCATGTAGAATATCATCAAATTTATCGATTTTTGCAGCAATAAGACCTGGTATGATATCTTTATTAGCTGAACTAATCAAAATTTGTTCTTTAGATTCTTCAAAATCATACCCAAGATTTTGGCAAATCATTACTTTATCATGAAAATAAGAAGAAACAGATTCTGACTTACCCTGTATTCTCTTTTTCATTTTCTCCCAAAGTTCATCTTTGCTGATTTTCAAGTCAAATGTTTTAGTAAATCTACTTTTGAAGTCGCTAAAAGTACTGATTTCCGCGGCCTTTTCAATATACCATTTCTTCGCTGTCCCAACCAAATGAATTTTGGCTGTCTCAAGTTTGAATTCTTCAGGACATTTATGAAGCAAAGCTGTACATTCCACCGTTTTCAACCAGTCCATTGCCTTCTTCCCCACACTCTCGCCATCAAAGTTCTCGATGCTGTGACTGAAATCGGGCATTACCTGAAACTGAGTTTGAACCTGGGTTTGTGTTTGCTTCTCCAATAACTTGAGGAATTTCTCTTCACTGGCAAGTCTTGATTGTTCCATAATCTGCATCATATTCATGAATTTTTGCATCAAATTCATTTGATCTGAACCTGTGACAGTATCTGCTTCCACGTTCATTGTCACTTTTTTTTCTAAATGTCAATAGTATCAAATTTGAATTTTTCTTGCAAATTTAACAAAAATTGTACCGTTAAATATATTTCCTTTTTCTATTCAGCGTTCTGCTCCGTTTCTCTGGAACTGCTACTCTTGACCACTTCTGATTTATGTTGGAAATATTCGGAACCAATATCTCTCAGGAAGGCTTATTGTTGGAAAGCAGAATTTATATTTTCATATCTAGATTGTAGATTATTGTTTTCGGTTGTTATGTATATATGATATGATTAAGACAGATAAAAAAACTTGTCACAGTATTTTATTTATTTCATTATAAAAGGTTTATCTTCTACTTAAATAACCATTGCTGCTGTTAAGATTCCATCAGGTTATGGGCCCAGTAGAGTGATGAAATTATTTTGCCGAGAAGAAACTTTCCCGAGAAAATGACAAGTTCAAGTTCAAATTTTCAAATCGAGAAGTTGAAAGGTCGGAAAGGTCGTGAGAACTTCTCAACATAGAAATTTGCCATGCAGTCTTATCTCGAACACGAGGATATGTGGGAATGTGTTCTTGGTACAGAAAACGATACCAAGAAAGTGACGAAAGCACGATCAAAAATAATCCTGTCCGTGGATCCAATCATTTTCGTTCATATTCAAGAAACCACAACTGCAAAAGAGGCGTGGGAGAAGTTAAACAAAGCTTTTGAAGATTCAGGTTTAACCAGAAGAGTAGGTCTTCTCCGAACATTGATCACAACCCAACTTGAAAATGCGGACACTGTTGAACAATATGTCAATACAATCATTTCAACAGCTCACAAACTGAATGCTATTGGATTTCGAGTTAGTGAGGAATGGGTTGGAACTCTTCTGCTTGCTGGCCTCACAGATGAATACAGACCAATGATTATGGGGATTGAAAGTTCAGGCACAAGCATAACAGGTGATTCAATCAAGACGAAACTTTTACAAGATATCAAGTCGAACGTTGTTGGAAAAGCATCCCATCATGCTGGTGCATTCCTCAGTAATAGTGAGAAATATAGAAAAAAGCATTTCAACCATAAATACAAATCGAAAGGGCCGAGATGCTATAAATGTAATAAATATGGTCATAAGTCCTATGAATGTGATGGTTCAAAAGTGAGATGTCAATCAGGTGTACCGAAATCATTCCATTCTCGACATTTGGGAAACAATGCTGATAATGAAAAATGGTACATTGATTCAGGGGCCACAGCGCACATGACCAGAAGAGAAGATTGGTTAGAAAAATCAATTTTTAATAAATCCGAAATTGTTATTGCCAATGAAGCATGGATACCTGTACTGAAGACAGGAATAATAACATTAGAAGTGAATGCAAATGGTTCTAGAGACACAGTGGTTGTGAAAGATGTTTTGTTCGTACCAGACATTGCTACAAACTTATTGAGTGTTAGTCAAATCACTAAAAACGGACACAAAGTGTATTTTGACGCGAAAGGTTGTGAAATTTTTGACCTAAACGGATTTTTGGTTGCAACCGGAACTATGAGCAATAATATGTATGAACATGATTGTGCACCGATAGACAGTGCACTTGTTACATCTTCGCGAAATGTGATAGACAGAACTACGTGGCATAGACGATTAGGACATTTAAGTAGTGACAGTATGATTTTACTTAAAAACGGTATTGTACATGGTGTAAATTTCGAAAATACAAGCAATGAAACATGCATTTCTTGTTTAAAAGGTAAGCAACACCGGCTTCCTTTTGAATATTCTGGGAACAGAGCATCAGAAATTTTAGAGCTTGTACATTCTGACTATGTGGTCCCATGGAAGTTAAATCAATTGGCGATCAAGATATTTCTTAACATTCATCGATGACTTCTCCGTAAGGTGTTTGTCTATTTTCTTGCAACAAAAGACCAAGTGCTGGAATCTTTCAACATTTTAAACGCTATGCAGAAAATGAAACTGGAAAGAAAATCAAGATGATTCGCACTGATAATGGGACTGAGTACAAAAATCGATCTTTTGCAAATTTCCTCCGAAAGTCTGGTATAAAACACCAAACAACTGTCACTTATACGCCAGAGCAAAATGGAATAGCCGAAAGATTCAACAGAACTATAGTTGAAAAATCAAGGTGTATGCTAGCCGATTCAGGACTGGAGAAAGAATTTTGGGCCGAGTTCAACCTCTGTATATTTGATCAACAGATCTCCTACAAAAATACTCTGAAACATTACTTCTGAAGAAATTTGGTCCAAAAAAAAACCAAATCTGAACCATCTTCGCATTTTTGGATGTAAAGCTATGGCTCATATCCCAAAACAAAAAAGACGGAAATGGGATCCGAAAAGTGAAGAATGTATTTTTGTGGGGTATGCCGATAATATAAAAGGTTACCGTTTATACAACTTGACGACAAAACAAATAATGATATCGAGAGATGTGATTTTTCTTGAAAATAAATTTGATAACCAAACGTCAGAGGAAAAGTCAGTTCCTATGTTGATTTCGTCTGAATTTTCACCAATTTTCGCGAATGAAAATAACGAAACAGAGGGAGATATAATTCAAGAAACACATTTCGAGGAATCCGAACCGATGAATTGCAATTCTACACAAAGTGACATTCAAGGGAATAATGAAGAAAAACGTTCAAGTCGATCTACAGCACAACCCAGAAAATTTGATAATTTTGTGTGCTATCAAGCGGAACATCATGAAAAGGATGATCCTTCATCAATTGATGAAATTATGGACAGGGATGACAAAGATTTCTGGATAGAGGCAATGAAAATAGAAATGGGGGCACTGGAAGAAAATGATACGTGGGTATTATCAGATTTACCTCAGAACAGGAAGGTCATAGGAACCAAATGGGTCTTCAAAACAAAACGAAATGCAAACGGTAACATAGTGAGATACAAAGCGAGACTTGTTGTGAAAGGATTTGCACAAAAACCAGGTGTAGATTTCGAAGAAACTTTCTCACAAGTTGTACGTTACGAATCGCTCCGGTATCTATTCGCACTTGCTGTCAGATTTGACATGGACATTGATCAAATGGATGCTGTCAGTGCATTTTTGCAAGGCGATTTGAAGGACGAAATTTATGTGACCCAGCCAGAAGGATTCATTATTCCTGGAGAAGAAAGAAAGGTGTGCCGATTGAAGAAGGCAATATATGGACTGAAGCAAGCCAGCAGAGCATGGAATCAGAAATTAGATACAGTTCTTCAAGAAATTGGTATGATAAGATCTAAAGTCGACCCATGCATTTATTTCAAGATAGCTGGTCCACATTTGCTATTTATTGCCGTGTATGTGGATGATCTATTTATTTTTTCTAATAATAAGCAGCATAAAGAAGATGTCAAGATGCAACTGATGATGAAATTCAAAATGAAGGATTTACATGAGGCTCATTTCTGTTTGGGAATAAGGATAACCTGTGACAAAAAAAAAGGAAAATTATGGATTGACCAGGAGAGATATATTGAAGAAATTTTGAATCGATTCAATATGCAAAATTGTAATCCTATCAAAACACCCATCGATCCAAACCAGAAGTTGTCGAAAGAAATGGGTCCCCAAAATAACTCTGAAAAAGAAGAAATGAAAAACGTGCCATATCAGGAAGCGATAGGTAGCATTCTTTATGCAGCCAATGCCACGAGACCTGATTTAGCTTTTGCAGTGAATTATCTCAGCAGATTTAACGAAAATCCAGGTAAATGTCACTGGAATGCTGTAAAAAGAATCTTCAGGTATTTACGAGGAACTACAGGAACAAAACTTGAGTTTTCGAATAATGAAAATGCAAACTTAGTTGGTTTTTGCGATTCCGACTGGGCAAGTGACATAGATGAAAGAAAATGTCAGGATTCGTTTTCATTCTACAGGGTGGTGCTATTACATGGAATTGCAAAAAAACAGCCAACAGTCGCTTTATCAACTGCTGAAGCAGAATATATGGCTCTAGCAGCAAGTTGTCAAGAGGTTCTTTGGTTACAAAATTTCATGGTTGAATTCGAACTAGATACTGATATTCCTGTAATTTTTTGTGATAATCGGAGTGCAATTGCAATGTCTAAAAATGATGCGTACCATGGAAGAACCAAGCATATCGACCTACGCCATCATTTCATACGGGAAAATGTTGAGATGAATAATATATCCCTCAAATCAATCAGTACAGATGAAATGGTTGCAGATGTGCTTACAAAACCAGTTTTTTAAGGAAAACATGTTTATTGTGCCGAAAAAATGGGACTAAGATTTGAAGACCGGAAAATATGAATTCTAGTGGGAGTGTTGGAAAGCAGAATTTATATTTTCATATCTAGATTGTAGATTATTGTTTTCGGTTGTTATGTATATATGATATGATTAAGACAGATAAAAAAACTTGTCACAGTATTTTATTTATTTCATTATAAAAGGTTTATCTTCTACTTAAATAACCATTGCTGCTGTTAAGATTCCATCACTTATTGGGGTTTCAAGAAATAGCTGTTACGTACCGAGAAAACTTTTTAATAACGCAAAATACTTAAAACTCAAAATATATATCAGTTCAAATGTAAAAACTCTTGACAGACTCTTGTCTCCTTCTGTCATCTGAATGTCTCGTCCCAAAAACAAAAAAACAATATATAGGGCCTAGGGAAAATTATTATCAAAAATATGTTTGGAATCCAACAAGGACCCCATGTACCAATTTTGAACCAGATTGAAAAAAAATATACCTTTTTATTTCTCTACCCTTACTAATGAACATTATACATTCTTGTTTTATCTGGAAACAGCTTTAATAACCTAAATCACATAAGTTTGGGTCAAAACTAATCAAATATTTGTGGAATAGACATTTTGCGGGAGATTAATTATGAAAACACGATTTAGTTTTGTCACTAGGTGTAGTCATGCCCTGTATATTGATGCACATGAGCTTATTCAAAATTCTCAACCCGTAAATAAAATTTAAAACAACTAATATTTGTAATTAAAACTTAATAATACATTATTTATCCTTGCTAAATTTAATATTGGTTACCTGAAAAGAAATGTTTATAAACAACGCTCATTTCGAAATGTAGAACATTTATTAGAAATTTGTATAAGGAATTGTGCAGCACTGATCTACAGATCTATGTTGAAAAATGTTTGCCGCGAAATGTTTTCCAGAACAATTCTATGTATGGAGCGCGAATGTGGTCACGTAGAATATTGAAAATTTGTACATTGTTTGTTTATTGAGTTTTTTTATTTTTCCACATCCACCTAAACAATACTAAATTCAATTAGGATAATGTATTATTAAGTTTTAATTACAAATATTAGTTGGTTTAAATTTTATTTACGGGTTGAGAATATTGAATAAGCTCATGTGCATCAATATACAGGGCATGACTACATCTAGTGACAAGACTAAATCGTATTTTCATAATTAATCTCCCGCAAAATGTCTATTCCACAAATATTTGATTAGTTTTGACCCAAACTTATGTGATTTAGGTTATTAAAGCTATTTCCAGATAAAACAAGAA
Organism: Gonioctena quinquepunctata; assembly: GCA_018342105.1. Lineage (NCBI taxonomy): Eukaryota > Metazoa > Arthropoda > Insecta > Coleoptera > Chrysomelidae > Gonioctena > Gonioctena quinquepunctata. Next base: position 4,188 of record JAFIRS010000230.1, on the reverse strand, counting down.
TGTATAATGTTTCTTAGTAATGGTAGAGGAATAAAATGGTATTTTTTTTTCAATCTGGTTCTAAATTGGTACATGGGATACTCGTTGGATTCCGAACACATTTTCTCAATAATTTTTTTTGATATCTGGTCAATTTGACCCCTTTTCCGGCACCAGACAACTTTTTTTTAAATTCCCGCCAAATCTGAGGTAAAGTGATATAAGTCACAACAGATTTTTTTGTTGTCAGACATGCAGAAACGAACCGCCATTAGAAATTTCAGTAACCATTTTTTTTCCAATATGTAGCCAACTTTATGACGGACACACTATATACAAATTCAAATAACTTTCGATTTTTTCAGATGTGATCATCCATTATGCTAATTTGACGGTTTTTTCGGAGGCCCAGACGCCTGCCAGATCAATATTTTTTTTTTCTATTTTCCCACGAATTCCATTTTACTGCGAGTCTTGTAAAACAGTCATTTCCAAACCAATTTTCACCTTTTTTATGAAGTCTTGAAATCCCCTGAACTCTGAATACTAATGTACTTGATGACCCAATATAACTGTCCTAGTAACTGATCAACTTCAAAGTAAAACTTTTTCCAATAGTTTCAAGTTCTTATTAGTAATCTATTAATATTTTGCAAAAAGAAACAATTCAATCTCTAAAGATCATAATAAACAGAGACTCTCCGAATAATAAAACTAGATGGATAATGTTGTAATTGTTTTATCCCTTTAATCGTAAGGAGTGAATCTTGAAAAAAAATGCGTCATCAATTTAGCCTATGAAATGAAAATACTGAAATAGTAATGATACAGGTACTGAAAATACTTAATGCAGATTGGTGTACTGATTTTAGTACTGAAAATATTTTACTGAGATTGATTCTTGTATTATGCTGGTACAGAAATACTGAAGATTCTACTGGAAAAATTATTACCCCCTTGATTGAAAATAACTAAATCTGACATATATCCGAATCACTCATTAATAAATTAATATACTGAATGTTGAAGTTAGACGTCACAGTGCAATAATATGTAATATTTGTCTTGTCTGTCATCGGAAATCATAAAACAGGTTTATCGTTATTGAACAAACATTACTGTGATGAGAATAATTCTTGAGACTAAGACTCTGTCATTGCTAACAGCTAAAAATAGTTCCATAAATCTACATTGAAATTATATTTTCATTATATTTTTCTAGATTTTGGGAGAAATAAAATAATAGCAATGGCATTATTATGTGGCAGTGACTACACTGAAGGAGTCCAAGGAGTTGGCAAAGAATCAGTTTTAAAGTTTTTTGAGAAAATTGAAGATGAAGAAACTCTAGATAGACTGCGATCTTGGAGGAAGGATACAGATCTTTATGAAAAGTTTGAAAATTTAGTACTGGATAAAAATATTTGTACATCTTGTGGACATAATGGAAAATTACAGTCCCATAATAAAAAAGGTCTGCCAATTCTGAAAGTATTTGATATACAAAAACAAATAAATTTACTTTAATTTTTTCAAGGTTGCATTGAGTGTAAAACTACAAGTGGTTGCGATCCTTTCAAATTCAAAGATGAGAGAATGACTATAAAAAATGAATTGAATATGAGAACCAAAGCACTGCAAGATCCAGATTTTCCAGACGAACGTTTGATAAATGAGTATTTGATAAAAAAAGACAATGTGTCTTCTCTTGATTTGAAATGGAAACAACCTAATCTTGTTAGGTTTGTGGTAAGGCATTTAAAAAATGAATTGAAAATAAAACTTTGGGATGTGGAAATTACAAACAATTGTTTCCAATCCAAAATATTTTCCTGATGATTTAAACTATTTTTGATGAATTGTGAAAAGTTTTTTTTTTCTTGAAATGGCTTTCTACAGGAAACATCATAAACTTCACAACTTGTAAAGCACATTTTGAGTTTTTTTTATTGTGATAACCATCTTCCTTATGAGAATGCAATAAATGTTTATAAAAATATTTGAAAGTAATAGTAAAACAAAAATATATTATTCTGTTCCAAATAAGAAAAAAAATGTTATTTTATTTTTGGAATTAGATTATCTTAATTCAATTAAACAAACAAATCTAAGCCGAATTAACAGAATCCAACGACAATCCTTTCCATTTCCTGGTTTTTCTCTACTTCTGGAAATTTCGTCAGTAATTTGTTCTAGAAGGATAAATTAGCCCCGATTTAGGTATATGAAAAACATTTCAGTTTGTCATTAATAATATATCATATGGATAATTGATTGTTAAAGATAAATTAAAACAAAAATTAAAAAAATGTATCTCTTCTGACATTACAGGAACTACCTCCACTCCCTTTTTTAAAACTTTGAATATCTTCAGAAATTCGAAACTTTTCTTTGATATTTCAATGTCAAAATCTACACAATTATTATTATTTTTATTTACTGACCAACTGGAAGAGTTTAAATACTTCATTCCAAAAAACAGTAACATAGCATGGAAATACTTACTAATTTGTGATCTGTTTCAAATAGATTACAGATGTTTTTCATATGCAGGTGAACAAATTCATCAAGAAAATGCATGTTTTTTCAAATAATAAAAATATATAATTTTGTTAGGCAAGCTACTGTAAGCAATTATTTCACAATAACATTGGGATTTACTTTCCAGAATTTTACTGTTAAATTTTTACAATGGGATGAAATATACTCATTTGAAAAAATGCTTCCGGTTTTAACAAGGTGGCAATGTTTGAATCCAAATGTACTTGAAGGCAAAAACCACAAAGGAGTATTGTACCCAAGTTTCATTAAAAAAGTCAGGACTCCAAAAGGTACGTCTGTTTTTTTACATTTTTCATTATTAAATATTGGTTTTAATTGTACATAGTAATTTTTGCTCTTTAATAAAAATCAAGGACAAAAGTATTGAACAGATTACTACTACTAAATTCTTATGATCACAAAATGAGCTGGGAAAGTCATATCAACATATTAAATAACAAACTGAGTAAATATTGCTTTGTATTCAGCAATTGAAGGACACGGTACCACGGGATATATTAACAAGTTAAAGAGGGCATGAGATCATGCGAACGCAGCGCATGTTTTTATACAGGGCAGGCGGGGCATTAATGTGATGCCGCACAACATATTTTCACTCAGATGGGGTGTATCTCATCGGGACTCGCGTTATAATGCTAAATGAATGGAAGGCGATCAAGTGCCGGCCTAGCGACCAATTTATATGAGCCGGACCAAGATTTATTAATCAGGAGGATTTTTATGGGCATCAGAGTGGAAAAATCAGAAAAAATCACATTGTTTATTATAAGAACGTAAAGAAACAAGAAATGCATCACAAATACAATAGGCTAAAGCGTTACAAATATAATAGGATAACATATTTAGGCCTTAGTAGCATTATGTGCATGGCTTTTCTCGTAATCGCCCATTTTCAATAAATAATATAAAGTCTTCACTCGAATTACTGCATCAACTGAGCTTGAAATCGGCATCCTTCAGAAACCATGTGGTTGCGTTATACCTACCCACAACAATACATTGTTTCTAGCCAACAGATGACCACAACACCTACTGCATCATGTGGCATTACTTCGGTACCATGCCGGCTCAATAATACAATTACTTCTATTTAGACAGCGTGAGATCAACGTGATGCCCCAAATTAAATCTTTGAAAAAAACAATTTAAATTCGAAACTCATAATGGTAATATAACTAGTTATATTTGAATGAAAGTGACAAAAAAAAATAAAAAGTAATGCCAGCTGAGTGACTTTTTTTATTTGTACTGCCGTACTCAACATGTTAATGTTGGTCTACTATGGTCTGGTACAATCGAATTTTTATATGGTTTGATATTCTGAGGAAACTTTAGTCACATTGACAAAATATTTGTCATCATAAAAAAAAAAAAATACGCGCATTAAAGGGGTCAACCAAAGTACGTCATGTAGGCAAATACAGTGCATTCCATTTAAAACGAGCCACCCTGAATAACTTTTGGTACAATGATTTTCAGGAAAAATAAAAAAACACGTCAACAATAGTATACAGGGGGACACATTTTGACATATTCACATTTGATGTTACTTCCACTATCGCACCCCCAGAGCATGTTACCATTTTTTTTTATCCGGACCTTCTAAACAGCTATTTCTGCTCCATCTCTAAAACACTCAGCCAAAAA